>CATQJC010000001.1:3245841-3845841 GCA_958298965.1 Chrysolina haemoptera | reverse complement strand
CAAATTTCAACATTTAGATAAGGACGATTATCATTAGGTTTCCTAACAAAGATAGGATTAATATTTACAGGATGTAAAAATTCTTTCACAAAAGATAACCATTTTTGCCATTCCACTAAAGAAGTTTTAATAGTCCTGTTTGTTTTGCCTTTTGTTCGACCTTTTGTATTGAGATTTGGCTGTCTGGGGTTCTGGACTTTCGGTATGCTGACTGGTGACAATGTCCAGCTTTTCGCCACCCTGTTTTCCGTTTTTTGGACGGCAGTTAGGGCACTTTGGTTTGATGATATTTTTCAAACCACATCCAAAGCAAAACATTGTTCGTGGTTTCCTACACTGAGGATAAGTGTGATGAGCCGAATCACAATTCCAACATCGAGAGTTCGATAAAGTTGAAATATTGCTTGAATGAAGTTTACTACTTGAAGAGAGTCTATTACTTGGAGAAAAATTTTTACTATAAGACTGTTGAGAAGTTGAAGAAAAGGAAGTACAATAAGGACTACTCAAATCAGGCTCCAGCAAACCATTACTACGACTGGGTGGTGCTTTGTAGCGATCAGCCCACAAGCGAGATTCCTCTAACTTTTTACACAAGTCAGAAAGTTCAGAAACTGTTTTTGGATCTTGCAAAGCCAAGTTAGAAATAAAAAAAGGTAATAAATTTCTACGAATTTTCTGAACCCTTGTTCCTTCATCAGGCTTGGTAGTCAACCTGTTAAAGAGACCTTCCATGGAAGGAATATATATAGCTACCCTTTCACTAGCACCTTGGGTTCTGGAATTTATTTCTCTCTCGAGATCTTCCTCATAAAAGTAAGGTAGAAAATTATTTTTTAGTGCTTTTACAAGATCATCCCAATTATTGAATTTACTTTTGTTGTTTACAAACCAAGTCCATGCAGAACCTTTAAACAGGTCACAAGCAGACTGGAATAGCTCTGGCTTGGAAACACCTCGAGCTTCTCGTAATAATTCAACTTTTTCAAGAAATGAATTTACTGATTCTTTCTGATTTGATCCAGTAAAGAAAATATTCCATTTGTATGGAGCAACTGATTTGTGAGATACTACAGGGGTACTAGGAAATGTTTGAGAATTACTATTTTGGGTGGGGGTAGAGGTACTTGGAGTTACTTTTAAATCAAAGTCAGCTTCCAACTCTAACATAAGAAATTGAATCTCTTTTCTAGCAGATTCTTCTGCTTCGTCGTCAGCTTTAAGAAGGTGAAAACGATTAGATAAATGATCCAAACGACAAGAGATTCTTTTAAATGCAGGATCTTCTTTTGATCCGCTAAAAGAAGCAATTATGGTGTTCAAGTCAGTTATAGTTTCTTTCATTTGAGTTACCTCTACCACGTGTGCATTGGGAGTAACAAAACCACCTTGAAAACTACGATTAGCATTCTCTTGACTTAACAGTCCCCTCAAAATTTTACGTTTTAAATCAACAGTTCCCGAAGGATCGATACCTCTAATATTCAACTCATAGTTTAACTCATTAATCTTCAAGTGATTAGGATCCATTTGAAAAAAATGAAAAGGCAAGGTAAGATAAAGATAATCAATAAGCTAATAGTCTTAGGAAACTTCAAAATAATTTTTCAATAGTATAGGCAATGCGATACGATATACAAGATACTACACGATATAACAAAATATCAAAGATAGATAAAAGAGAAATATAATATATAAATATTAACCAAGTTCTTTTGGATTAGATATTTCAATGTTATACAAAGAAAAATTTACTATGTCTTCCACCAAGCTAGTATAAGGTAAGGAACGAACAGTCAAGTTTTCGGGGCCCCCACGTTGGTTACGCCATTTGTGCAACCCTCCGAATTTTAAAGTGCAAAGTTGAATTATTTCTGATTTTAAATAATGGAAGTTATCACTTATGCTGATAGGCTGCTCAGTTTTAGTCGGTTGGGTGTGGGTCAGTTCAACAAATGATTAACAATAGTCGAAGACAAATTACATTTAACTATTAACAATATTCAAAAGTTTACTTGACTGCCTCAGGAAGTGGGCGCCAGGTAGCAAAAAAACAATGAGTGAATTTTAAATTTAAATTGAGGATAAATTACTACCAAAGAGATGAATATAGTATGACTAGCTTTGGAGGGAAGGCAGAACAAATATGCAAAGCAACAAATAATACTTTAATTAACAATTCACAAAAAAATTGCTGAAAGCCACAAATTATAAATATTTCACAATTACTGAAGGCAATACATAGATGAAGGCCACAAAATAGCTGATAGTTTAAAATTCAGAACATTTACAACTGAACAATCTGATTATCTGATTCAAACGAAGCTGGTCCTGGATGTTGGGTGGTTGGTTTATGCGAAGCTGGTCTGATGGAGCGCTGTAGTTGGATCGTGTATGGCTGGTCTAGAGACTGATGGGCAGATGGTCTCTGCGGAACGTTACAGTCGTAGTTACTAGTCAGTTACTAGTGACCACTTTATAATGGCTGACCTCTACGATGAATGGCTATTGACTGAGCCTTGGAACCGAGCCTCTTTGATCCGTTATTGGACAGCTGTGAGACCTCCTAGTGATACCCAGTATAGGACGTTCTCGATAACATGCGAAGCAAATGGAAGGAATCAGAATTGCGTTATACAATGTTTATGGGACGAAGTATATCCTTAGAACCTCAGGGTATATTCCGAATTTTAATTTAAAAGCTTATCTTTTTCGAATAAAACAAATTGAGTGATTAAAGTAAGATTAAAATAGAGAAATGCTAATATGAGCAATACTTTTAAAATTAGCTAAATTTAGAATTACTGAAATGAACCACTGAAATTCTATCCATTCATAATTATCGAAATTATATGAAAAAATTGTAATTTATAGGAAGAGAATATTTAAATTAAATCTCTGATAGATTGTTGAATATCGGATGATACTAAAGAGAGAAAAAAAAAGATCAAAAGTATAAAAGAAAGATAAATTGGCTACATAGGCCTGATACTTCTGAATTCAAGTAAGATAATATTAGGATGACAAATCCTAAATCAATTTAATGTCAAGATACTCTTGCATTCAAAGAAATGCTATCTCTGCACGTGACACAAGTTGCAAGTATCGGAGGATGCAAGAGATATTACCTGGTAGACCCTACGACAAAATTGTACAGGTAGGAGATAAGAGTATCAATTTAACAGGAAAATTCAATAATCGTACCAAGAGAGTCCATGCACTGAACGCTGTACAGCACAAAGATGAATTCTCTCAGGTCAGCATTTATCTCCCAGAGGGAAAGTATTGACCAAATAGATCAGATAATATAGAAATAAATGCTCACCTGAGGAACTACTATGATTTCCTTCCTAGCTGTAATTAGCAATCAGCTCCACGCTCTTCTCCAAGGTTACACTGCTTGGTAACAATTATACTACTTAAATTTGGATATTTAGTCATCCCAGGAACATATAGCTGTAAAAGTTATAGAGAGTAGAAACTATTCCGGCAAATACAAAGGCCATACTCGTATTTGTACGATTTGCTAGTTCTTGTCCCCGAGAAGAAATCTTTTCAGCAATATATGTTTTTTGTCCTGGTTCTCGTGAGAGGTTAGGATTTAAAATTTACCAAAAAAGAAATCAGAAATTCAATTAATACAAAAATATGCTAAATTACCATTTAACGTGCCCAGCACAAAAGTGTATTCACTGTGAAATTTGATTTCGAATAGTGATGAGTTCAATACATTCGAATATAAATTCTAATATCCAACAAAATCCATATCAATCAATACAAGATAGATCAAAATTTTCCAAATAGCAATTACAATACTCAATCACCTTCCCTATTCAATTCAATCGGATATCAATAGAAAATAGGTCACATACCAGATAATAACTGCAATCTCAACCTCCACGTACAAACAACCTGTGTCCTCGAGCTCGGTCAGATGCAAAAGAGAGATTAGATACCGCGTTCTTTTCGGAAGTCCATTTGTCACATGCGTAGATCGGTATCGATTTTTCGGTCCGATTCAGAAAATGAATTATTAGAATGATGTTTCAGCAGTGGCTAAGAGTACGCCGTTCGGCATATTTATTGAATGTTAACTGGAGTTAATAAGTATGGTAGCCGAATATGCAGGTTGGGATAATATAATGAAAGGGAATATGAGTAGTGGAGCAATGGGTCTATCGGACCCGCTGTGTGTTAGAGAGAGAAAGTATGAGTTGTTGAGAGCATGCCGGTCGCTTCGCGTTTATCGTGACGCAGTCGAAGCAGATCCGGTTCAATTGTAAGAATTCTTGCGGCGGAGAATACAGGGTGACTCAAAAATATTTAATAGGCGTCCCATGAAAGATCAACATAAGATAGCATGGTGGTTGGCTGTCAAATGGCAGAAGGATGAGTATGTATGGTGTTCCCAAGAATAAATATTGGTAAATAAGATGTAGGTGGTACTAATCATAATTGACTCCCAAATCTTAACGTTTGATGTCATGTATTCCACCAGCTGTCATAAGTAACGTAACGTCACCAAATCGCTAATAGAATTAAAATAAGTTAGGTGTGGATTCGAACTCATGTAAATGTTGTGATGTTAAACCGTAGTTTAACATCACAACGCCTTAGACCGCTCGGCCAACCCGACTTATAAGTATATATAATTGAATATTAGTTTCTTTCAACGTATGATGATGTTTACTTTGCTGACTGTCAGAAGTGACGTAGCCTACGCATTTTAAAAAACGTAATTGTTTTTCGTAAACACTTTCTCAAGTACATTTGTTTTACAGAAGCGTTTTTGTTTTTGTAAACACTTTTATGCGTGCATTCGTTTTACGAAAACGTTTCCGTTTACGAAAGCCGCAGTCGTATATGAAAAAAGTTTGATAAAAATGTTACCGTTTTCATTTACGAAAATGTATCCATTTTTACTCAGTAAGTATGTTAAAGATATATTGTGGGTGTACAAAATCAAAATAAGAGGAAGAGTGATGTTTCAAAATTTTATTTATTCCATTAAAAAAATGCACATTATTTTGGAAGCATATCATAAAGCCATTTATATAAAATATCAACGTTGCGGAGGCTGCAATTGTAGTTGTTTTGGTTTTGCGTGCGAATGTGATGCATACAAGGTGAAATACCATCGTTGACGAATGAAGGAACCAACCATGATGTGTTATCATAATCCTCCAAATTCACAATGCGTGGTGGAAAGCATATACTTGATTGTTGAAATTTTGAAGTTAAAAACTCTTTCTTTTGATATCCTCGAACATAGATAATATCAACATCATTCAGATTTTCTTTGAGAATGTTATCCAATTGGTGGTATTCCACGAAGCCGGAAGAATACTTCAAACCGTGAATGTTTCGCTCCAAAAAACAGACAGATCGCCTATCCTCTTTACTCAAAGAGGAAAACGGTTTGTTTGGAAGCAATAAAAAGTTACTACATTGAACTCCAGTCCTAACAGCTATCTCCTTAGGTTGGAATTGTTGCTCAATAACAAATCCCTGAATATCTACAACAGCTATTCTCATGATGGCTTTCTGGAAGACACTGACAAAGAAGCATACCTTCAGTTCCATTTCTTAATGATTTCGCTGAGTGGGAGGTGTTCGATGACAGTGTCATGCACAATTATGCAATAGGCACGAGTATTAGCAGGAAAACCCTCAGCTGCTTCGATTTCAAGCTTTACATCAACACTGGAACTTTTGATACTTTCGTCCCTTCTGGAACAATCGATGACAAAGAGAGATCTGCCGACAAACTCACTGAAACTCAACAGAGGATTATGTTGATGAGTATTCTTGTAACTGAGCCCGAATTGTGCGTAGTTGAAATAGGCTTGCGAAATATTCCCCTTGGCATAATTCAGATGCATATTTTCTTTGGGATAATTTTCCCCATTCAGAGTAAGCGTTACATTGGTAATATTCGTATGATTGAATAATGTAGGATCCGCATTGACTTTGGTGTAATCCCGATCCTTCTGGAAGCATACAATCACATAGCGAGGGCTCTCCAGGAATGAGGAGGTCTTAACAGCCCATATTTCATTATTTGCACCCGTCGTCAGAGCTGGCAACATATGTAGCTCCCACTTTCTGAACGGCATTAGGATAGGAGTGTCAGCTTTGATGGCCTTCAAAAGTTGCAATTTGATTTGGTCATGAGGAAAAATTCGCTTGACCTTGAGTTCAATATTTTCAATTTCTAGCGAAACTTCAGTCGCAGGTGTTAGTGCACCAGGAGTCTCTTCTATTTTGAAGCAGTTGCTATCATTTCCAGCCCGTACCAATCGGATAGTATGTTTACCGTAAGAAACATGCTGATAATCGTTGAAAATATTTAGAAAATGCTTTACGGGTATGAGCATATTGAATGTTAGATGCGATGTATTAATAACGCCCACGTTATTAGGAAAGGTCCAACCTGAGGTTGCCAAATGCCTGATATCTTCGTCAGTGTACGTGAGGAAGCCTCTTACAGTACTCACAATCCCAACTTCACGAACTGATTCCAATTCCTTACCACTCTGCTCATAACTGACTGATTGGAACATAAAGGCACCTGCATTGTTTACGAATGATACTCTGCCAGCGCCTTTGGTTCTCACAACCTTTCCACTAATGAAAAGCATGCTATCATACAATGCATCGTAGGCATCTGACTGGTTAATGTTGATTTCAATAACATCATTGTTTCGAAAAGACTTGACATAGGGGTAGTAGGTCCGCCACTCTACCTTTTGTATGGATTCATCGTTTTGCGGTTTTCGGAAAATGTTGAACACCTGATTCGACAACATGGTAACCAAGAGATTTCAAAAACAATTTATTTTCCACTGTTAATAGCTGTCGGTGGTTAAAAGTCTTGGTGAAGACTGATGGTTTGAATGTTGATGAATGGTTCTTATAGATAGTTAACACCATACTTCCGCTTCAATTCCAGTCGAATTATTATTTCTTCGTTTCGAAAATCAATCAGTTGGGAATGTTGGTCAAGCACACGCAGTGTAATATTGTTTATTTCGTTCCTATGTGAAACAGGTAGATAAATTAGGTGATTAGGTGTTTCGTCAATTGCGTAACCAGGATCAACACCAACAGCAAATTCGTATATCGTATGTGATGGTACGTTGTTGTAGAAGGCTCCAAACGTAATGTTGCTGTCTATATGTATCGTACGTACTTTAATAATATCAACAGGTAGATCGGACGCGTAATGAATGTTGGGCTGTAGGAGAGTAGGTGAAAATCCTAAAATGTGAGCCAAACTATTTGCATGAGTGAAATCTATCTGGTGTTTCAGACAAAATATTTCACTTTTCAGAGTATTATTATTGGGTTTGAGATAGAAAAATTCCTCAGGTGCCTCCTTAAACGTTTTAGGTAGAATATGTTTACTTATCAAAGACTCAATATCATCAATTTCGTAGGATCCAGCAGGGATATCAATACTTCTACTTTTCGTTTTGTCAGCGTTTTCGTAGTAATAGAATTTTGTACCCTCTTCAATGTTTGGTATACTGTTGTATGAATGGAAACTTAATAAAGCCAAACTGTATTCCGAATCAGAATCTAGCTGAATGGGTGGAGTGAAGTCAGTAGAAAGTGTCGAAGAACGACTTGTTAACGTTAATATCATAGACATGACTGACACACATCAAACAGTTACAAACCTTAAATAAAAAACCAATATTCCTGATATGTTTGAGTTTTCGATACCTATTGAAGGTCTAGAATGAAACAAAAAAGCTGAGTGATACAAATATCATTTATTCCTACAATAATAACATTCAAATTGTGCGCTAACAGGTCCATCATATTGTGCTTTTTCTAGTGATATGGTTGACAGTCCAAACTCAGTTGGATGATGGATGAAGCATGGTAGACGAATTTGCAAAGCAAAGCGAAGTTGATAGGCTTTGGGTAATTTATGCCACACATCCAAAAGCTCCCAGGGTCCTGCATTTCTTATCAAATAGTCAATAGACAAAGCTTGGAGTTCAGCATCAGTGAAATCCCTCAAAGATTTAAATCTAATCGTTTCGTTTTCAACGGACATCATGAAGTAGAAACTGTAGGCAAAGATGTCCACAGTTACTTTGATTGAAATTCTGATAATGGTTATTATTATAAGTGATTCGTACCCCCTTCCCAAAATATCGTGCTAATTCCATTGGAGGTTTCAAATTCCCGAAACTGTCAAAATATTCTGCAACATTACCATTTTTAATATAAGCTACCCAATGAGTACCCATGTTCATCTGAGAGTCCAAGTTCAATACAGCACATTCTCGTAACCAAGGTCCACAAGCTGGCAAAGTGTCACGCATGAAGACTCCACGAAAATATGGTATTTTCAGTTGACGAGCACACTGACTGATTTCCACGTCATATAATGCTCTATTGGGTAGCTTCAACAGGAGTTTTTTTGTTTTTTCAAGTTGAGACCGCGGCCTTTGCGTTGCTGTGACTGCTTCTTCAGAAACAGCCCAAATCCTCGAGATGTTTTGCGCAGATATAAACCGGAACCCAAATGCTCCATAGATTTATTGTGACGTCGATCTTCTTCGAGTTTCTTTTTAGCATTTTTGGCATCAATAACCGTTTTAGCGATTGCGCTTGCTCCACCTGCTAGGGAACCCAATGCTGAAAGTCCAGCAAATATGGGTATGAGTGGTAGAATTCCTCCAGACTTTGATTCGAATGGAATAATTCTTGGTATACGTATTTTTTTCCGACCTCCAGCTTGGCTCAAAGCCATTTTAGCTATCCGCAAAGCTGAAGCGCTAGACTTCTTAACATTACTCGGATGCGGTTTCCAATTTTTGATAATTTTCTGAAGAATGGTACGTCGAAAGGATGGTTGCATTCCCATTCCAAGCTTACGTTTAGCTTTCATACCTGATGTAACAAACCAAGCAGCTACTCGCTCACCAAATTTTGCGTCTTTCGATTTAACGCGTTCCCAGGCCTTATTTTCCAATACCTTATCAGCTTTATGTCGATCTTCTAAAGAGTTGCTTTGAGAGTATGCAATATCGTGATCTTTAACATGTCAGCTAATTATGATCCTGAGAAACCATCAAAGTACCTGCTATATTTTGATGTGAATAATTTGTACGGGAAAGCCATGTGTGAACCATTACCGTACGATGGATTTGCCTGGGTTGATACAAACATCGACGTCACTTCCATCCCTGATAATGCAGAGGAAGGTTATATTCTCCAAGTAGATTTGGAGTATCCTCCAAACCTCCACGATTTACATAAAGATTTTCCATTTTGTCCCGAACATCGTGCACCACCAAATTCAAAATTACCGAAGTTAATGTCCACTCTTTACGATAAAAAACAATATACGCTGCATTATCGAAATTTGAAACAAGCTTTAGATCACGGATTGAAATTAACTAAAATACATAAAGTTTTGAAATTCCAACAGTCTCCGTGGTTAAAACCCTACATCGAATTGAATACTCGATTAAGAACTTTAGCTACAAGTAGCTTCGAAAAAGATTTGAGAAAACTAGCAAATAACGCAGTTTTTGGAAAGACGATGGAAAATATTCGTAACCACCGCATTGTTAAATTGGTGCGAATGTACGAAGGACGTTATGGTATCAAAAATCTGATTGCCAGCCCTCGATTCCATCAGCGAACTGTTTTCGATGAAGAGCTTGTAGCTGTTGAGCTGAAAAAGTCTGAATTGATTTTCAATAAACCTTTATATATCGGTATGACTATTCTCGATTTATCGAAAATTGTTATGTATGATTTTCACTACAATTTCATGCTACCTACCATGGGAGTTTCTAACTGTAAACTGATGTACACTGACACAGACAGCTTCATTTATGAGTTAACCTGTGATGATGTATATAAAGAAATGATTTGTGAAAATATTGAAAAATTTGATACATCTGACTATTCTCCAAGTAATATTTACGGCATACCGCGAGTGAACAAAAAGGTTCTAGGTTTGATGAAAGATGAAGCTAATGGGAAAATTATAACACATTTTGCTGGGTTGCGCTCCAAGATGTATAGTTATAAATTGGATATTACGGATGATGATATTGAGAAGGAAAAAAAACGATTGCAAAAAAAGGGGATTAGTAGTGATGAATTAGATAGAGAATTAGAAAATTTGGGTATAACAAAAAAATCGAAGGGAATCAGGAAATGTGTTGTTAAAAACAAAATATCTTTCGATGATTATGTAGATTGTTTGAGAGCCAACACCGAAAAGACTGTAACCCAACAAACAATCCGTTCCTACGTTCATGAAGTGTTTTCCATCGAACAAACTAAAATCGGCTTAAGTCCACACGATGATAAACGCAAACTCATCACAGATTCATTTGACACAATTCCTTGGGGTCATTTTAGTTTAAAATGATTTTTTTTGTTTCAGATAGTCTTAAAAGTGTTTGTACGATGAATTTAAAGCAACTCTGCATAAAAACTGTTTGTGAAAATCTTAAAAGTGCTACAAGCTTCATTCAAGCATCACCCTTGCCAGTGATATTAACCAAAAAAGTTATTCAAAATTTTGCTCATTTCAAATGGCTACAGATTAATCGACACCAGCATGAAATTGATTTTGATATACTTATCAATTTCGAAACATTTGATAATTTTTATCAAGTGCGTCCTGATTTTCGGGAGGCATTACTGAATGTTAATAATTTAGAGCCATATTGCCGTCAGAACTCCTTTTGCGTTTGGATGAAATTTTATGAATCTGATGAATTTAATATATTACTTTGTGAAGGATGTGTGAAAGCCTTTATCGTAGCATGGGAACTTTCACACCCGAAAATTAAAGTGAATTTTGTTGTTAGACATAGCCATGAAATATTTTCTGATGAAGAAGTGCATACGGTATACCAACAAAAATCGAGTTGGTGTCAAAATTGTTTCACACACTTTTTATTCGATTTAAAAGATCGGTATGACTGTATAAATGACTTGCATAAAGATAAAAAAGTTAAATTTAATTGAAATTTTCCATATTTATATTATATTTTTTAACAAACGAAATGTAACTCACATTTTATATGTCATTTTATGTAGTGTCACCTTTATGAATAAATGAAAAAAATATAATTTTTTTGTGTTTTATTTTTTATTTCTCAAAAAATTATTCAATAAAGAAAATTATTCATAAAAATAAATCAGTTTCGATAGCATATTTTTCAAGTCGTCCAAAAGTTTGCTATTGGGGCATGTGATATCAAACATGTTCCAGTCAAAGTCTCCTACTTCAATAAGCTTCCTCTGAAACTCATTATACTTAAAGTAGGTATTTCCTTTGAAAAAATACATGTGTCCATCTATGTAGCGAAATGCTGAAGTAATACCATTAGGAATGTCTGGAAACACATCTTCTATACGTCCTCTATTAATGATGGAAAGTGCATTGATATCCATCCCATCGAATTCAATGAAGGAAGCATTATCATAAAAGATGTAAGATTTCCCTGCATACGTTTGAAAAACAGCATTCATTTTGGAATGTGTAGGTAATAAGGGAATGTCAATATCTCTACCGATTTGTAAATTGGGAAATGAGCTTGAATAGAATCTATTATTACCACCGACAACAAATAAATTCCCATTACCAGTTTGAAAAATGTGATTTACTCCTATAGTTCGTAGTTCTTCAGGTAGGTAATTTTGTAGATTCTCAGGTTCGCGCAATTTCACCTTTTTTTCAGATGTAATATCAATTTTCCACAATAGTTTTTTAACTATAATGTACAATCGATAGCTTGGAAATCCAGGTGCATACGCCAAAAACATAGAATCTGGGGAAGATTTTACTTCACATAAATTCCTAATGAATCCGGATGCATTTTGTGTGGAGAGTCGTGTGTTTGTGGTATGAGTTTTGGGTGTTGTTTTACGAGTGGTGCTGGTGGAAGTCATCTGAGTAGTACTTGTTTTTGGGAGTATTTGAGTAGCGGTTGTTTTTGGTGGTATATATTTGGGTTTTGCAACAAATCGGTCCTTTCGGTCATACAGTGCTTCGAGCCCATTTATATCATCACGATGTATGGGACGGAATTCAGTCTGATACCATGGGAACATAATTGCATTTTTTGTATCACTATGAGCTAATCCTAAAGAATGACCAATTTCATGAACCGCAGTCATCAGTAAATTTGTATATCCGTAAGGTATTTCACCGTTCCCCGCATACCATTTTTCTTCACTATCAAAATGAATTTCTATGCAAATGTCAGTTGGTGTAGGGAAGAAAGAATGAGCGAGAATGCGACCTGGACCATCGAGAGGAAAACCGCAATAAGCGGTACCCATACAAGTACTACGAAATTGATGCTCAAATTTAACGAATGATATCGTAATATCTGATCTAGTAGGTATTGTCATCATTTCAAATGTTAAAGTTGATGCATTCTCCCACATGGCAAAAGCTTTTTTGAATACAACAAGGTATTCATTATAGTCTTTATAATTGTTACGTGGATAGCGTGATAAATACCACCTCAAATGTGTTTTATTCCATTTAGTTTGCACTCTAAAATCAGTTTCAGCAAAATGACATCGGGGTCTCGCAATCAGATCGAGCGTTTCATCATTCAAATCTCCGTCCACAGGCAAATTATAACGTTCTTGGAAATCACTTAAAGATGTTGAAAAATCTACCTGTGAATTATTACTGACGTATCCATACGTTTCAAGGAACTTTTGAACGGCACTTGAATTGTTAGTTACTTCTGCTGCAGTGACTGACAGTGTTGTTGTTGAATTATCGACTACTGTGACTGACAGTGTTGTTGTTGAATTGTCAGTTACTGCTGCTGCTGCAGCGACTGACAGTGTTGTTGCAAGAAGCAATACTTTGTTCATTCTCAATGCTAGTATGTAGTAGAATGAGCACACCAGAGATTATGATACCCCTAATATACTATATATAAAAAAAAATAATAAAAAAAATGTTTTTACGAATTTTATTTAATTACATAAATCATACAATAATTTGTTTCTATAATAAAATAGATATTCTCTTAAAGCGTTAGCGTATATGCTATCTATGGAAGATGCTTGACAAAATCCGTTTACAATTTCTTCAAGAGTCAAATTTGTTTTATTTTCACGTAACCATGACTTGATTATATCAAAAACACCTCGATAATAAGCACAAAAGTTCAAAGCGTCCAGCATAGCTACTCGATCTGAAAGTACTCCCATATGTATATTGAGAACGTCAGCGACTTCTTGCTCAGAAAGTTCTACGTTGAGAACGTCTTTGGAAATTGCTATGCGCTTGATACCGCTTTCGATGTACTGAGTGACGTGAACCAGATCTCCGCATCGTATGGTGATGGGATCATACTCATCTAAATAACCATCGACTGAGGTTTTGAAGAAATTTTCCTTTATCGCCAATAGGATATCGATGAGAGTCGCCCACTCGAAAGTGGTGAAACTAATTTGACGGGTTGAAAACTGCTGTTTCAAAATGATGCATGTACTGAAGTCTCGAGAGGGGCTCAGACCGCAGCGAATCTCATACAGATTCATCGGAAATACCATTAACAATAGTTGATTTTCTTTTTGGGCAGCAATTTCGTACCGTTCAAGCACCTTGTCGATTGCGCAAAGACGCTGCTGCTTATAATCATCATCACTATCACACATTACTTCAAAATCAGTGACACTACTGCTACGACTACTGTAACCACTGTCGAGAGACATTTTCAGTTAGACTGGAAAGCAATATATTCCTGCATATGATTATATAGAATCAGATCACGTGATTGTTGTGATTTTTGTTGGTATTGTTTGACTTTGCTGCATGAATATGAGCAAGATTAAAAACAGGCCCATACATTTCATATAAGTTGTGCGTATATTTCATAAGATCCTATACAAAATCAGCGTTTTCTATCCAGCTGTTATTTTTGGCATTCAAACCAAGCCATTTAACGTACATTTTACTACCTTTTCTTCTCAACACTTTTTCAACGAGATAAATCTCAGGATTAGCAGTTTTTTGTAATTCCTCCCCATAGAAAGCACCTCTTATCGGTATACCATGCATATCTTCCAACATAAAGGTGGCAGGATTAGTAATGTTGGTTTTGATGATTTTGAATAGTTCAGTAGTCCAATTAGGTGTATAACCTTTTTCAAAAACGTGTTTTGCTTTACTGATTCGCACAACATCACCGACTTTGAACTTTCTTGGTCCAGCTATTTTCAGGTGGGTGTATGTTGATTTGAGGATTTTTTTCTCGTTCGATTTGTTTACTTCGGACGGTTTCATACCAGTCTTAGAGTGTTGAGTATCATTGTATAATTTTGTGATTTCAGGTAATATTTTCAACCATTTGTAGGTGCCATTCAAACTGAAATACTTGTAAAGCCTTTCTTTTAATGTTCTTATGACACGTTCAGCTATGGCTGCTTTCAAGGCGCTGTACGTATTGTAGTGATTTATTCCATGTTTTTTCATCAAACTTTGAAATTTACTGTTGTAGAATTCTGTCCCCTGATCTGTCTGAAGATTTTTTGGACAACGTTTTGTATGTTTCAAAATATCTGCAAACTTTTCAGTAAGTTCCGCACCCGTCTTCGTTTTCAGCGGTCTAGTCCACACGAATTTCGAGAAACAATCTATAACGACTAGAATGAGTTTGAAATTTTGATTTTGATGAGCGTACGGCCTCATTTCAGCCAGATCCATTTGCCACAAATCATCCAATCCTTTGATGATGGTTCGACGTCGGGGAAATTTTTTTCTAATTGGTCTGTGTAGTTCGTTTACAAGTTGAATCTTCTCTTTGGAAGTCATAACTGAGGTTAAAGATAGAAAAGCATTACATTTATTGTTTTGGTAGATGATCTAACTTGAAAATGTTTCGTTGCTGATTCTTCCAATGGTATCAATGACAGTTTTTGAATTTGTTCTATTGGATTCTATTTTGGTGATTTGTTGTTTGAATCGATTCAACTCCTTTTCAAATTTTTTGTTTGATACTCTACTTTGCTCCATGAATATTTTCACATCCTCACTGTTTGATTGAATCACTTCAGATATATCTTCAGTTTTTTTTGATATATGATTACGAATATTTTTCATTTCAGCTTTATAATCCCTATCAAGTTCATCACACAGAGCAAATAGCTTCTTGTAGCGTTCTTCGTTCATTTGAGACAATTGAACTAAGGTATTGTTGAGATTTTGCATTTTTCCATCAGATTCTTTCAACAATGTACTCACTTCATTCCGAATATTTTTCATATCTACTTGCATTTCAGCAGAGTCGGAACTCAGTTTATGCACAGATTCCATCATTTGCTCGGTACTCCGATCTATTACTTCAATTTTATTTTGAATACTTTTTAGATCAACCTGCATTCTATCAACCAAATTAGTAATTATTTTATTTATTCCATCCACATATTCTTTGTTAGCTGCATCCGTACCGATTGTAGGTCGTTTGACATTACTCAATTTCAGATTGTCAAAGTCGATATTACCGTCAGGTGTGTGCAACAGACCTCCGCCAGGGTGTGCGAGATGTTGCAATTTTCGCTTTCTGACTGCGTTGCTGTCGCTACGCCCAAACTTATCGATAGTCATTTTGAAAATGAGTATGCAACGATCAAAGCACAACATCTTATAAACAAATTATCGAATGATTTCAGCTTCTTTGAGCTCATTGATTATGGCAAGAATCTCATTATCATGGGAAGAATTTCCGGCATCTTTGGAGGCAATCAGTAATTTAAGTCGTTCGCACAATTCATTCGGATCATCCCAATAAATATATTCCACAGGTTTAGTATTATATGACATGTGTTCTACAATAGGTTTTTGATGAGTCCGTAAACCAGCACCAGACGTTTTTCGATGATAGCTTGCTGGAGGAAACATCGGTTTGATAATGTGTGTATATTTGTATCTTTGGCTACTTTTTTGGCGACCCCGAGTATTTTTGTGAGCGCTTGATAATTTTAAAATCTCTTTATATGCTTGCAAATCCTCATCATTATAGTTTTCAGGCATGTTGAGAAATATCAACTCATATAGGCCGGGCGTTCCTTTAATTTGATAATTATCTATTATAATATATCCGTAACGTTTATCAAAATCGATTTGTTTCCGACCTAAAAACCATTTTGACCCAACTCCATCATATACGGGACCGTATATTTTATCAATTTCATCGCTCTTTCCCCAATGTTTCATAATATAGGGTTGAGACATCTCAGGATACTGGTCAATATATTCCTCTAAAACATCTTCAGAAAGCGGTATCGGAAGATCACCTTCTTGCTCTCCCTCATTTTCCTCAAATACATCAGCATCATAATCCAAAACATCACCCGTATCTGCAACATATTCGAAGGGTAATGACGTTTTTTCTTGCTCTTCAACTTTCTCTGGTTTAGGTTCAGTTTTCAGCTCAGTTTTGATGGTAGCTTGCGGTGTTATATTCATTAGTTTCTTCAATGGAGTAGATAAGGGTTGGAAAAATTTCTGTAATGATTCATCTTCTTCAGATTTACCTAATTTTAACGCTAAATATTTTTTTCGGATGACATTTGCAATTTCATTGATTTTATTCTTTCGAATGACATCAACTTCTTTGCTTAGAGGTTTCATGATTGTGAATGATACTTCGCAACTTATACTGCTATACTTATATATTTGTCGAATCCATGACGATAACGACCTGCATTCGAATCGAAATCTTTCACGATCACAATGGGTCCAAATCGATTCGAATTCCAACATTCAGCACACAAGCTCTTGAATTGATCGAAAGACATGTCAGGTGAAACGTGTTCATCGAATACATGTTTCAAATTGATTTCATCCTGTTTGAATAGCACAATCATATTGCAATTGTCCCGTATCAGCTGTTTGGGGATTTTTGAGTATGTCTGACATAGATAAGCAGCATCAATGTTCTTGTGTCGGCACATAGAGTAATATTCTCGAATTTTCTGCTGACTATCGCATGATACATCATCGAAAATGAAAATGGAATTAGATTTAGCATCGTGAGGACTTATGATTTCTTCATTTTCCCTAAACGGGTGATAGCCTACACCTCTAACTTTCTCTAATATCTCTTGCACTAGCTGATATTTCGGTTGATACAATGATTTGGAATATACGTAGATGTTTTCGAATTTAGCACCATTTGGGTGGAATAACAATGTAAGGATGGCGTTTGTCTTTCCGCAACCGCTTGGTCCACAAATGATTGCACGAAAAGAATTAGGTAATAATTTACCGTGCTTCCCCTCAACACTGCAAACTTTATTCAAAAAGTCTAAATTCTCGATGGGCAGTAACTTTTCCTGTTGAATGACCTTCATGATGTGAGTATAAGTCAAGTATGTCGCGTCTATATATTAACGCATTGACAACATCTCTTATCATTATCAATGTTAACTTACGAAGGAGCAGGTGTTGTCAATTCACTCATCAACAAGCTCCCGTTCGAGTTACATTTACCGGGTTATTCGTTTTGTGGACCAGGCACCAAATTGGAGAAGAGATTAGCACGAGGTGACGTAGGTGTGAATTCTTTGGATGAGAGTTGTAAAGATCACGATATTGCATACTCTCAAAGCAACTCTTTAGAAGATCGACATAAAGCTGATAAGGTATTGGAAAATAAGGCCTGGGAACGCGTTAAATCGAAAGACGCAAAATTTGGTGAGCGAGTAGCTGCTTGGTTTGTTACATCAGGTATGAAAGCTAAACGTAAGCTTGGAATGGGAATGCAACCATCCTTTCGACGTACCATTCTTCAGAAAATTATCAAAAATTGGAAACCGCATCCGAGTAATGTTAAGAAGTCTAGCGCTTCAGCTTTGCGGATAGCTAAAATGGCTTTGAGCCAAGCTGGAGGTCGGAAAAAAATACGTATACCAAGAATTATTCCATTCGAATCAAAGTCTGGAGGAATTCTACCACTCATACCCATATTTGCTGGACTTTCAGCATTGGGTTCCCTAGCAGGTGGAGCAAGCGCAATCGCTAAAACGGTTATTGATGCCAAAAATGCTAAAAAGAAACTCGAAGAAGATCGACGTCACAATAAATCTATGGAGCATTTGGGTTCCGGTTTATATCTGCGCAAAACATCTCGAGGATTTGGGCTGTTTCTGAAGAAGCAGTCACAGCAACGCAAAGGCCGCGGTCTCAACTTGAAAAAACAAAAAAACTCCTGTTGAAGCTACCCAATAGAGCATTATATGACGTGGAAATCAGTCAGTGTGCTCGTCAACTGAAAATACCATATTTTCGTGGAGTCTTCATGCGTGACACTTTGCCAGCTTGTGGACCTTGGTTACGAGAATGTGCTGTATTGAACTTGGACTCTCAGATGAACATGGGTACTCATTGGGTAGCTTATATTAAAAATGGTAATGTTGCAGAATATTTTGACAGTTTCGGGAATTTGAAACCTCCAATGGAATTAGCACGATATTTTGGGAAGGGGGTACGAATCACTTATAATAATAACCATTATCAGAATTTCAATCAAAGTAACTGTGGACATCTTTGCCTACAGTTTCTACTTCATGATGTCCGTTGAAAACGAAACGATTAGATTTAAATCTTTGAGGGATTTCACTGATGCTGAACTCCAAGCTTTGTCTATTGACTATTTGATAAGAAATGCAGGACCCTGGGAGCTTTTGGATGTGTGGCATAAATTACCCAAAGCCTATCAACTTCGCTTTGCTTTGCAAATTCGTCTACCATGCTTCATCCATCATCCAACTGAGTTTGGACTGTCAACCATATCACTAGAAAAAGCACAATATGATGGACCTGTTAGCGCACAATTTGAATGTTATTATTGTAGGAATAAATGATATTTGTATCACTCAGCTTTTTTGTTTCATTCTAGACCTTCAATAGGTATCGAAAACTCAAACATATCAGGAATATTGGTTTTTTATTTAAGGTTTGTAACTGTTTGATGTGTGTCAGTCATGTCTATGATATTAACGTTAACAAGTCGTTCTTCGACACTTTCTACTGACTTCACTCCACCCATTCAGCTAGATTCTGATTCGGAATACAGTTTGGCTTTATTAAGTTTCCATTCATACAACAGTATACCAAACATTGAAGAGGGTACAAAATTCTATTACTACGAAAACGCTGACAAAACGAAAAGTAGAAGTATTGATATCCCTGCTGGATCCTACGAAATTGATGATATTGAGTCTTTGATAAGTAAACATATTCTACCTAAAACGTTTAAGGAGGCACCTGAGGAATTTTTCTATCTCAAACCCAATAATAATACTCTGAAAAGTGAAATATTTTGTCTGAAACACCAGATAGATTTCACTCATGCAAATAGTTTGGCTCACATTTTAGGATTTTCACCTACTCTCCTACAGCCCAACATTCATTACGCGTCCGATCTACCTGTTGATATTATTAAAGTACGTACGATACATATAGACAGCAACATTACGTTTGGAGCCTTCTACAACAACGTACCATCACATACGATATACGAATTTGCTGTTGGTGTTGATCCTGGTTACGCAATTGACGAAACACCTAATCACCTAATTTATCTACCTGTTTCACATAGGAACGAAATAAACAATATTACACTGCGTGTGCTTGACCAACATTCCCAACTGATTGATTTTCGAAACGAAGAAATAATAATTCGACTGGAATTGAAGCGGAAGTATGGTGTTAACTATCTATAAGAACCATTCATCAACATTCAAACCATCAGTCTTCACCAAGACTTTTAACCACCGACAGCTATTAACAGTGGAAAATAAATTGTTTTTGAAATCTCTTGGTTACCATGTTGTCGAATCAGGTGTTCAACATTTTCCGAAAACCGCAAAACGATGAATCCATACAAAAGGTAGAGTGGCGGACCTACTACCCCTATGTCAAGTCTTTTCGAAACAATGATGTTATTGAAATCAACATTAACCAGTCAGATGCCTACGATGCATTGTATGATAGCATGCTTTTCATTAGTGGAAAGGTTGTGAGAACCAAAGGCGCTGGCAGAGTATCATTCGTAAACAATGCAGGTGCCTTTATGTTCCAATCAGTCAGTTATGAGCAGAGTGGTAAGGAATTGGAATCAGTTCGTGAAGTTGGGATTGTGAGTACTGTAAGAGGCTTCCTCACGTACACTGACGAAGATATCAGGCATTTGGCAACCTCAGGTTGGACCTTTCCTAATAACGTGGGCGTTATTAATACATCGCATCTAACATTCAATATGCTCATACCCGTAAAGCATTTTCTAAATATTTTCAACGATTATCAGCATGTTTCTTACGGTAAACATACTATCCGATTGGTACGGGCTGGAAATGATAGCAACTGCTTCAAAATAGAAGAGACTCCTGGTGCACTAACACCTGCGACTGAAGTTTCGCTAGAAATTGAAAATATTGAACTCAAGGTCAAGCGAATTTTTCCTCATGACCAAATCAAATTGCAACTTTTGAAGGCCATCAAAGCTGACACTCCTATCCTAATGCCGTTCAGAAAGTGGGAGCTACATATGTTGCCAGCTCTGACGACGGGTGCAAATAATGAAATATGGGCTGTTAAGACCTCCTCATTCCTGGAGAGCCCTCGCTATGTGATTGTATGCTTCCAGAAGGATCGGGATTACACCAAAGTCAATGCGGATCCTACATTATTCAATCATACGAATATTACCAATGTAACGCTTACTCTGAATGGGGAAAATTATCCCAAAGAAAATATGCATCTGAATTATGCCAAGGGGAATATTTCGCAAGCCTATTTCAACTACGCACAATTCGGGCTCAGTTACAAGAATACTCATCAACATAATCCTCTGTTGAGTTTCAGTGAGTTTGTCGGCAGATCTCTCTTTGTCATCGATTGTTCCAGAAGGGACGAAAGTATCAAAAGTTCCAGTGTTGATGTAAAGCTTGAAATCGAAGCAGCTGAGGGTTTTCCTGCTAATACTCGTGCCTATTGCATAATTGTGCATGACACTGTCATCGAACACCTCCCACTCAGCGAAATCATTAAGAAATGGAACTGAAGGTATGCTTCTTTGTCAGTGTCTTCCAGAAAGCCATCATGAGAATAGCTGTTGTAGATATTCAGGGATTTGTTATTGAGCAACAATTCCAACCTAAGGAGATAGCTGTTAGGACTGGAGTTCAATGTAGTAACTTTTTATTGCTTCCAAACAAACCGTTTTCCTCTTTGAGTAAAGAGGATAGGCGATCTGTCTGTTTTTTGGAGCGAAACATTCACGGTTTGAAGTATTCTTCCGGCTTCGTGGAATACCACCAATTGGATAACATTCTCAAAGAAAATCTGAATGATGTTGATATTATCTATGTTCGAGGATATCAAAAGAAAGAGTTTTTAACTTCAAAATTTCAACAATCAAGTATATGCTTTCCACCACGCATTGTGAATTTGGAGGATTATGATAACACATCATGGTTGGTTCCTTCATTCGTCAACGATGGTATTTCACCTTGTATGCATCACATTCGCACGCAAAACCAAAACAACTACAATTGCAGCCTCCGCAACGTTGATATTTTATATAAATGGCTTTATGATATGCTTCCAAAATAATGTGCATTTTTTTAATGGAATAAATAAAATTTTGAAACATCACTCTTCCTCTTATTTTGATTTTGTACACCCACAATATATCTTTAACATACTTACTGAGTAAAAATGGATACATTTTCGTAAATGAAAACGGTAACATTTTTATCAAACTTTTTTCATATACGACTGCGGCTTTCGTAAACGGAAACGTTTTCGTAAAACGAATGCACGCATAAAAGTGTTTACAAAAACAAAAACGCTTCTGTAAAACAAATGTACTTGAGAAAGTGTTTACGAAAAACAATTACGTTTTTTAAAATGCGTAGGCTACGTCACTTCTGACAGTCAGCAAAGTAAACATCATCATACGTTGAAAGAAACTAATATTCAATTATATATACTTATAAGTCGGGTTGGCCGAGCGGTCTAAGGCGTTGTGATGTTAAACTACGGTTTAACATCACAACATTTACATGAGTTCGAATCCACACCTAACTTATTTTAATTCTATTAGCGATTTGGTGACGTTACGTTACTTATGACAGCTGGTGGAATACATGACATCAAACGTTAAGATTTGGGAGTCAATTATGATTAGTACCACCTACATCTTATTTACCAATATTTATTCTTGGGAACACCATACATACTCATCCTTCTGCCATTTGACAGCCAACCACCATGCTATCTTATGTTGATCTTTCATGGGACGCCTATTAAATATTTTTGAGTCACCCTGTATTCTCCGCCGCAAGAATTCTTACAATTGAACCGGATCTGCTTCGACTGCGTCACGATAAACGCGAAGCGACCGGCATGCTCTCAACAACTCATACTTTCTCTCTCTAACACACAGCGGGTCCGATAGACCCATTGCTCCACTACTAATATGATTATGCGGACAGTATGATAGTGTATAAGGTAATGGACAAGTCATATAGTACTTGATGAAATGATTCGATTTTCAAAAGTTCATTTAAATGGAACGAATTTTTCGTTACAATACCCAAATCACAAGCCATACCTGTTCTCCAATGTATAAACAAAAATCATTTCCTTATCTCCTCAGTCCATTGTGTTCTGCATATGAGTGGAATTTTTCGTTCCACTTCCGTGGAGATTCACGTAGGCCATAAAGAGCTTGCTTTCGTTTGAGAACTTTTCCAGGTTTATTTTGCACACCCTGAGGAATTTTTATAAAAATGTCAACGTCCAAATCTCCATTGAGAAAAGCAGTGGGACTGTCTAGTTGTCTGATATTCCACTTGTTTTGCAGTGCGTAAGACAATAAGAGTCTTATGGTGGGTATTCGTGCTACTGGAGCATACACATTATAAGTTGTTTTTTCCTGATACCCTTCAGCAACAAGTCGTGTCTTTTTAATACGATCCTTTTTTACTTTGAAAACACAGTGTATCTATTGCTTTCTTATCTCTGATGGGATTTTAATAATGAAACAGACTTTAAACAAGAAATTTATTCTTGAAGAGAAAAACGGTACTTGTAACATCAAATTAAAAAAAATTATGTTAAAATGGACACAGAAGTAGTGATACAACCTGTTTTGTAACTCCAAATCTGAACATAACCTAACTTTGGGTGCGAGTGTGGTGGCTGCTCGCGCGCGTGACGTAGTAGGATGCGAGCGTGTAGACCATCTGGTTTCTAACCGGCGTAGACAGCGTTCGCTGGGTTCATGGCGTGACGTATTCCGTTGGAAGAAAGTATATGACAGCAGCATGTAGATTTCAGATTGGTGTGTGTCATGAAGTCCACGTTTGAATAGTAAGGAGAGCTAGATTTGTTTGTTGCCGGATTTAAAATTAAGGAGTAGAGTTACGGAGGGTGGGACGTTGCCGATTTTAAATTTAATTATGGAAGAAAAAAGATATACACGGTGTAGCAACGTAACATGACAGAAAAAAACAGTTTGTCAAAAATCGTATTATATACGGGGTGTTTGAAAACACTCATCAATTAAGAGAAAAAACAGCAGGGTGTGTTAAAATACATCGAAAAAATGAATCATCGCATCATTGGGGCATCGCTTCATTGGGGCATGCAGGGATTCAGAAGTTTTTGTTTTACATATATAGAATGTGTCAAAATACATCATTTAAGGAGGAAAATATATAGTGTGTCTCATAAACATGCATCGTGATGGGGACCGTCATTTTTGAAGTGCGATTTGGAGTGAAGTTGGTCATATAATTTGGTGGTTAAAAAAGAAAAAAAGGTCATAGACCGATGGATTGAAGTGAGCTTGCCGGCCATCTTTGGATTACGGAGCAACACCTTTTACACCGGACTATGAGCTTTTATTAGCAGTTGTTTGAAATATTGTATATTTAAGAGAAAAAAGAGAACAGGGTGCCTCAAATTGCATGCAGGGTGTTTCAAAATACACCATTTAATTGTAAATAAACATGGAGGTTGCTTGTCAACGTGTTATACCAGGCGTACCAACATGTTAAATATACAAGGTGTCCCATAAATGTGGATCATTAGACAGTATGCTTCCAACAAGTTCAGACATATGTTTCGCAATTAAAAAAATGACTGAAGTCATTGATAAACACGTAGATGGATGTGATATTTATAAAGAGTTGGAAAAAAAATTGTTAGATCGGAGAAAGTGTTGAGAGACAATAAAAAACGATGAAACGAATATAGGACATTATAAAAGTTGCCCTTGGTCAAATCCCAACGTTACATGTGGTCCCGACTCATGTGAATGCCATTTCATATATTGGTACGTAGAAGAAGCGAAAAAATTGTGAAAAGTAATAGGAGGAGAGTGGAATAGAGGCGGCGGAGGGGATGATTATGTTAGATGAAATTTTGATGAAAAAATAATCAGTAATACAATGACATCGGCAGAATACAGACGTCAATTAGAGAAATTTGAGAGACGCCTTCAAGAATTAAAAAAAGACATCCAATTTTTTGAAGAAAAAGAGAATGTTTGGAAGCAGTTGAATAATTTACATATTCAAGACAGAGTTTTCATGCGAAAATTACCTGAAGCAAGATATCCATTGAGAAGAATACAGCCTCACAGAATATGCCGTTGCCGATGGTCAAAATGAATTTTATTCTCCTAACTGCAATAATAAATAACGTTTTGTATATTAACAAGCCAAATGGAGAAAAATTCATAGCAATATGTGTGAAGATTAATGATTTCGAATATGGGTGCAAGAACAACAGCACCCAATGGCAGTCAATGCGTTCAACAAAAGGCAATGGAGGTCAGTTATCACTTTTTACCGACACATTTCCAAAGAATGCAGCAGCCAAGTATAAGTTGAAGTTGATATTTGAAGATCGTCGAGAAATAAACACGAAAAATGATAGAAAAAGAAGACAAGAGTGGACTTTGAATATTATAGAATTTTCATTATAGTGTGCACGATATTAGTTAAAATTTTAATCGAAACAATTGTATAAGCGAGAAAATGGAATATATTGTTTAAATAAAAAAATTGATGCAAATTGAATTTTATTGTTGAAATATTTCGCATGTCTATGAAACACATTATTATCAATTTCTGTTATTGGTTTCATTTATCAGTTGGCATTGGATCGCGGTCTCCGAGCCCGGAAATTAACATGAGATAAGCTATTTGCAATTTATTTGAGGTTTGCATAACAGGAAATTACAATACCACACGCTAGCAACGGTTTTTTGTTATCTAAGTGCGTACGTGAGAACTGAGAATCGTTCTATGAATTTCTAGAAGCTTGCGGTGACACTGACTGCGCATTGACACAATGATGGGGCGTGAACAATTGTATAAAAGTCGTTCTAGGTGTGAACGACGCGTCAGTCTACATCTCAAGTTTAGCGAACCAGTTTCTCCAGTATTTCAAGTGTTTGTGCGTCAAGGCATCTTGTGAAAAACATAGTAAGTTTTTTATTCATTTTATTGCTTTCATTTGATTGTGTCATTAAAATTATTGGTGGTCTAAATGAAGTAAGTTCAATATTCAATTTGAGAATTCAAACAGAGATTTTTTCTGAACTTAGAGTATAAATGATTGAAATGTTTTTCATAATCGAATTTTGGGGGTTTTGTGTGTTTTGTGTTTCAAGTTTTTGTTTAATTTTTAATGCAAAGGTGGTGTTTTCAAATTGAAAAATCATTGTTTTTTATTTATTACAGCAAAAATCTTTCTTTCATTTCGGTTTGTTTAGGTAAATTTAGAATTCAAACAGAGATTTTTTATGTGAACTTCGAGTATAAAGCGATTGAATTTTGGGTTCATGTTCAATTTAAAAGTTTTCTAGGGTGAATTAACGTAAATGTTTTTTAGCGTGTGTTTCGAATTTTTGCTTAATTTTTAATGCAAAGGGGTTGTTTTTGAATTGAAAAATTCTTGTTTTTTATTATAGCAAAAACTTTTTATTTCGGTTTTTCTCAGATGGATCTAAAAAAAATCAACGAATCCTCATTGGTGGAAAGGAAGCCAACCATCAAATTGACGTGTCTTCCAGTGGGGGTGCCACAGCCAATCGGTAAAGCCAAAATCGTGAGAAGTAAATTCGGAGAAGTTATATTGCTGGAATTATTGGAGAACGTGACATTCCTACCGCAGCGAGTGACAGAGGTGTATCAGTCCCATGTTGAAGAATTTTCATCGGGAAAATATTCAATAATTTTTCGTGGTGTCATCGATACTGGCAAGGCGAATCCTGCAGTTTCATTTGAAATTGTAGAAAATTAAGGTTAGTATTGGTTTTTTTCGTTCAATATGTGAAGAGTTTGTGTTTCGATACAGAAGTTTTTTGTTTGTGAAGAATATGTTTTTTATTTATAACCCTAGCGCTCATGTCGTATCATTCAAATAAATCTGGTGTATGTTTTTTTTGGATATATATATATATATACAGAGTGTCTTGAAAAACGTAATAAATTTTGTCTGATCTAGCTAGAACGAACCAACGTTAGTTAGGCATATATTATACAGAGCGTCTTGAAAAATATTCAATAAATTTTGTCTGATCTAATTAGAACGAACTAACCTTACATAGACATATATAGAAAAACGTAATAAATTTTTTACCATCACTTGATGAAGGACAGACAACAAGACAAGTCATTTCCCCATTGAAAAAATAAGTTGTATGTTTGTATTGATAATTGAATTTATTTCAGAACAATACATCAACGTGTGCAGCAATATCACCGAAGTCATCACAGCAACCTCTCCAGAACAGAATTCAGCAACTTCCACAACCATCTCAACAATTCCAGCAGCTTCCAGAGTCATCTTCAAATCCCAGCAGCTTCCGGAGGCATCTGAACAGCTTCCAGAACCGAGCCATCATCGCGCCAAGAATTCAATTTTGAACAAAATATCGGTGAGACTCGTTAATAAATAAAATCCAAATGACTGATTTTTCTAGAACAATGTCAACAATTGATAAATACCTTGCACTTATCAAAAATAATTATTCAGATGATATTGCCAAACAAGCTATTAAATATATAACTAGTCATGTGAGCAAATGTGTTTTAGCCATGAAAAAAATTAAATTTTCGGTTGGGGAAAAAAAGAAAATAATTACAAAAATTGGGGAATTGAAACGTTTTAGATTGTTGATTAAATTAATGGATAAGAAACATGTTGGCTCAGGTTTGAAACGACGAAGCTCCAGGGTACAGTGGCAGAGTGTTAACAATGTTTTCCATCGTAGAGTAAAAACGGGGTAATTATTAATTTGTCTCATAAGGATGCTAAACATTTTCTAGACGATGCTTTTTCCTTGTTCAAACGCGAGATTGTCAAAATTTTAAAACAAATGCCATGTGTCAAAGTTAATTTTACATTTTCGGGGGATTTTTTTAAAAAATCACATGACGAGGAAATTGTTGATTTAAAATATTTTAGTACTCCAAATAAAGTTGTCGATTTAGGTACGGACTTAGCCCTATGGTACACTGGATGTTATATTGAATAAATTGGGTGGTTTTGAAGAACAACAGTCGGGGTGGGCTTTAAGTAAAATTATTTTGTTGGAAGTAGCAATTAATAAATATAAAAAACAGGGAACGGTTCATCTTTCATTCCGCTACCTCAACAAATCGCAAAGAAAAAAGCATGCATTAATGTACAAAACAATGATGAAATGTGCTTCTTTTGGAGTATTGTTAGCGCCTTATATCCTGTAGCAAAACATGCAGAAAGAGTGACAAATTATCCACATTATTCTGCAGTTTTGAATACTACAGGGTTGGACGCTCCAATGAAGTTGCAACAAATTTCCAAATTCGAAAAATTTAATGATATTTCCGTAAATGTTTATACTTTAGAATTAAATCAAGCAAACGATAAATCATTTTATGTGGTAGTACCTGCCAGACTTACATCGACAAAATGAGACAGACATGTTAATTTGCTATTGATTCAAAACAAATATTTTCCAAAATTGAACGATTACGAGGCTCCTCCCATTGACGACGATGACGAGACTGAAATAAAATTCCATTACTGTTATATAAAGGACATGTCTCGATTGCTCAGTCGAGAAATTAATAAAAGTCATTATAAAAAATTCTTTTGTGATCGATGTTTCAATTATTTTTCAAGCCAACAAAAATTGAATGACCATACTAGACAGTGCGAAAAATTAAATGACTGCAAAATTTCTTTCCCCACATACGACCATGTGGAATTTCGAAATTATGTTTAGAAACAAAAATGTCCTAATAATGTATGCTGATTTCGAATCACTGCTGAAAAAATGTGGGGAAAAGATTTCGGACAAGAGTATGAAATATCAAAAACATGCAGCGTTCAGTGCAGGCTACTACCTAAAATGTTCGTATGATGATAGTCTTTCTCAATTCAAGAGTTATTGGGGCAACAATTGCATGCAATGGTTTGCCGATGAGTTGGCCGATATTGCAAAATTTGTTGAGTCAAAAATTAAAAAAATTGAACCAATGATTGTGAGTAGGAGATTTGAGCCGGTTCTGGGCCTCCCCCCACCACTATGACGTCATCAGTGACCTTGACCTATGACCTATGACCTCGACCTATGACCTTGACCCATGACCTTGACCTTGACCTATGACCTTGACCTATGACCTCGACCTATGACCTCGACCTATGACCTCGACCTAGGACTTGACCTAGGACTTGGGCTTGCCCTTAGCCTTGACCATGATGTATATTGTTGGGAGGTGTTCAGGGTTTGTGTTTGACATTGAGATTATAATGACTTCGATTTTTTTTTCATACACGGACAAGTACTTTTTCCAAGTACTTAATTTATTTTTCTTACCTCAATGTCTTCCATGTCCTTCATGTATACTTACTCTGCCATTGTGTATGACCCTTATGTGTGGAGTACACATACAAATCTATACCGAAGTATAGAGAGGGTACAACACGTCTGCACACCACGGAGATCCAGTCAGATATGTGAACTCTGATTACTCTCCAGTGATGTATACCTTGCGATGGTGGTGGGAGGAGGGGTCGCGTGACGCTATGCGCATCCACCCTCGCTCTCGATAGGGTGGGTTGGATCCGCGCTGACGTCACACACCCATACGCTGCGGTGACTCATCGACTACTATTTACTCTCCGCCCTCTATCGATGCGATGCAAACTCGCGCATGGTGGGGGCTTTGTATCATACATGTTTCATAAGTCTGTGGTGGGGGGTGGTTCACTATCTATTATAAAAGAAGTTGGTATGGTGATATGAAATCAGAAGTTGTATACCTAGCAGTCGAGCAGTCAGCAAGAGTAGTGAAGTTATTCAGTGCCTACACAGTGAGAGAGATCAGTGAGTGTGTTTTTCTATTGAAAATTATTTATATTTTCCATATATATTATCATCATGTCAGTTCCAAAAGTAGATTTACAAAAAATCAATTCTATAATTAAACAAGAGATGGAAGTGTTAGAGCAAAAAGTAATATCATCTTTGCCACTGAATGAAGCTTACCCAATTAAGACGATGTCAGTTTGTTCTACCCGGTTTGGTAAATCCATTTTATTGATACTACTTGATGTAAGCAATGATACATTATTCAAAACATGGCTGCCAAAACGCGTTTCAGAACAATTTACCGATGATGATGTAGCATGCATCAATTCATCAGGTGGTAAATATACAGTAGCATATTTGGGTCAGAGTCCACAAAGCTTTGCCGGCATGAAAACGAGATCGTTGGTCAAATTTGATCTCACTGAATAATTGTAATATATAATTTCCACTTGTCATATCTTCTAATTCTGATTCTTTTATATTATAGGTGATAATTGTAAGGAAAATATAAAAACTTTTCATACATTGTTAAACACACTCTTCGGTGGAGACATCATCAAAAGTCTAATGTGAGTAGTACTGATTATTTTTGTAGCATTCTTATTTCAATAATTTCTCTTTGATCATAGCTTCATTTTTGAAAAATGTGGATGATGTATGCAAGTCAACACTGGACCGAAGCCATAGACATCTCTTCCGCCGTTGAAAGGTTAACTTCTGAGTTGCGTGCTTTGAGCGAGGATGCTCACCACGCCACCATTTATGACCTGAGCGTATGCTATGATGAAGAAAGGATCCAACACTGTATGCGTGATTACGAGAACTACAAAAAGGGTGTGGATCTCTGCGAGAAATATACAGATGGTTCTTTCGATCTACATCACCTCTGCGACGCAATGATTGAATGTGAGCTGAAAAGATTTCTCCACCGCCTCCTACCATACCTACCTGAAGACATCATCAAAAAGTACCAACTGGATGATGATGATAGTGAAATCGAAGAAGGAGAAAATTATGATGAAGATGAAGAAGAAGTTATATTAGATTGTTTGTACATACCTAAGACTATTTGAATTCTAAGCTAATGATATTTGAATAAAAAAACATAAAAATTTTTTACACATGTTTTATTTACCTATTTCTCTTTTACATGAATAAAGAAAGAAAAATGAAAAAAATGTGTGTGTGTGTCTTCATCAATATCTGCTGTGAACTGAACCATCCAATGCATTGTATGTCAAAAATGTATCATGCAGAATGAGTGCATATACTTTGGTGTTGGCTGGGAAGTTGACTTTCCTAGTTTCAAACTCGAGCTTAATATCAATAGTTGATGATTTTGTGGCATTCGGCTGATGTGAACAATCAATGATGAATAGTGGATTTTGTCGAAATTGACCAATGTCCATGAGAGGTTCACTCATATCTTTATCATAATAACTTCGTTGAAAGTTCTCATAGGCATAATAAGCCGAAGTATCGAGTTTTTTATCGAAATCCAAATTCCAACGTTCATATGGGTATACTTCAGAGTTCAAGTACACACGAATGTTATTGATATCAGCAGTTGTGAATTTAGTGATGTCCTTTGTCCTGTCTTCAGAAGTGGTAGTGCTTTGGAATCCAATGATGATGTAACGAGGTGTTTCAAGGGCGTTGGTTGTCTTGATAGCCCATATGTCTGAAGACGTGCCACGTAGTGATGGAAGTTCATAGAGATCCCACATGCGATAAGCCAACTTGATTTTAGCATTCAGACCGCTTTTGTTGATTCTATTTAAAAGTTTGAGCTTGTGCTTATCTTCTGGCACTATGTGTCTTATTTTCCACTCAATTTTATTGATTTCCAAATCAGCATCAACCTCACCAATATATGAGTTCTTGAAGGATCGAGCGATTATTAAAATCATTTCTTGTTTGGCATTCAAGATACTTTTGTTGTAATCTTCAGCGAAACCCATCAAATATTTCAGTGGTAATTTACCACTGAATACGTGACTAGTTGTATCCAAGATATCCTGTTTAGTTTCCGAAAGTCCCCATCCAGTTGTCAATAAAGTGTTAGCATGCGATTGTCCAAATGATATCATATTCTTCATTGTAGATGTTATCCCCGGCTTCCTGACCACAGCAACTTGTTCACCACCCATTTCGTAGCGAATTTCATCAAAAAGGAAGGCGATTGCATTATTCGAGAGATAACATAATTTTGTTTCATCTTTAGGTGTGAATTTACCCTCTATATAAATGAAACTCTCAGCAATGTCAAGTATAACGTCTTGATTATTGATTGCAATTCGAATTTCATCTGAATTCCTAAACAATGGTGATCCATATGGTTTATATGTATGCTCATGTAAACTTGTGAGGGAATGATCGAGCATCGGCTCGTCAAATATATTCAACTTTTCACTATTTGTTTCGAGCACCATTGTTCCTTACTTTCAGTCCAATTGATTTCAAAAATTTGAGATCTCTCAGCGAGAGAGCAGTGTGGTGTGCTAACTGTTTAGCGTACACTTTTGGAATGAGCCTTTTTCTATTCGAACCTTCCTTTTTAGCTATTTGTGGAATGTTTTCAAATCCTTGTCGATTCTGTCTATTATAACAAAAACCCATAATAGTTATTAGATTTTTTTCAATTCCAAAATTATAACAATCTCTTCTGCACTTCCAAAATCAATGAGATTATTATTATGATCCAAAATACGCACTGTGATGTTGTGAATCAACTGACGACCTTCTGGACTGATGGGCATATATATAATCTTGTGTGGTTCTTTTGTGAGATTGAATCCAGGCTCCACATCGATATCGAATGAAAAAAGAATGTGGGATTCTTCATTGTTTATGTATGAACCAGATATAATGTTGCAATCTAAGCGGATTAGTCTCACAGTTGTTATATTTATCGGATGTGAGGATTCGTGTATCTGATTCGGTTGAAATCTATCAAAATTAAAACCCATCATCTTTGCTATGGAATTCGGATGAGTTAGATCAATTTCATATTTTGATCGCATCTCACATTTGAAAGTATTATTATTGGCATGTAGGTAGAATATATCATCTGCATTGGTATCGTTTTGATTTTTCCCATGAAACAATCGAAACATGATATATTTCTGAATAACTGCATTGATCTCATCTATTTCATAGGCACCACATGGAATTTCAATTGTGTACTTCTGAAGTATTGGTGAACTTATATCACTGATTCTAAAACTGATCACATTGTTTTTTTCAGTTATATTATTTACTGTGTTGCATCCATAGAATCCTAAAAGTCCCAATCCATAACGACTGTTTCTATCCAATTCAACGGGTGGGAAAAAGTCTGCACTCAAGACACTCGTCCCGACAGCTTGTAGTTCGAACTTCCGTGACATGACTGATACATTTTATGGATTTCACTTCAATTTATTGTTGTCTACAACACACTCGGGACAACCTACGCTTTTTCGGAGATGGTTCATCAATATCCATTTCATTTTTATTAGCACCAATATTCATATCCTTTATATTGCAATAACAGCAGAATATTTTTCGAGGTATAGGACCATCATTCACATCAGAATCTGAAACGCTTTCGCCGTCAAGATTGTGGTGGTCATTGCAATATCTATATTTCATTATATCAACATCATCTTGTAGACTTTTAGGCAACTTTTCCCAAACAGAAGCAATCTCATGTGCAGCGCATGCGAGTATCACTTCCTTCGGCATATTTGCAAGCATCACTCGATCCATTCTTGTCAAGGTCCGATATTTTGAATACATTTTGAGTGATAATCCCATCGTCCTAATAGCCTCTCGAGTCATTGCTGGAGTTTTATCCATTCTATAATAATTCAGAGAGAAACTTCAGGCACAAGTGACCGCAGAAAACTGTGTTGAACTTCTGCTGGCGATCATAGTTATATAGAATTTTCACTTTCGAACATTTCTGGAAGTATTGAATCAACTCTATTGGTGGGGGTAGATTTCCAAAACTATCAAAGTATGTAATGTCTTTCCCACATTTGCTGTATGCCACCCAATGTGTTCCCGATCCTCTTATTCCATCTAAATTGACAATGGCGGTCTCGCGGTGTCGTGGACCTCTAGTGGGTAATGTATCACGCATGAAAATACCGCGAAAGTATGGAATTTTCATTTTCTTGGCATAATAAGTGAGATCGATGTCGGTGAGAGGTTTTCGAGGTAGGGAATCAACTAGTTTTTTGGATTGTATGGTTTCAAATAGAGTCCGAGTCCTTTACGGTAAGGTTTAAGGTATATACCACTACCACTTTTACCCAATGCCACACTTTCCATTTTCCTATTATGACGATTCGCTTCGATCAGGGCGGTTCTGCTTGCTTTTGCTGAATTCACAGCTCTGGTGATGCCTGCAACAGCACCAGCTAAACTTCCGAGCGCAGACAATCCAGCAAAAATTGGTATCAATGGTAGAATCCCTCCGACTTTAGGTATTGGAATTATGCGAGGCGTGCGGATCGTTTTCTTTCCACCGGCAGCTTTGAGGTATTTACGTGCTGCATGCAATGCCACTACGGTGGCTTTTTTCAAATTATTCGTCACAAATTGCTCACCCCCAGCTTTTTTCAGTACATTCCGCACTTTATGAACCACCCCAGAACCAAAGGCGATTTTTATGAGATTATTTTTCTTCTTCTTCGGTTGATTTCTCTTCTTTTTCTTCGGTTGATTCCTCTTCTTTGTCTTCACAGTAGTACTACTACAACCCATACCGAAACGTCTCTTTGATTTCATAATGTTGGTAACGAGTAGGGCAGCTATTCTTTCCTTAATACCAGCGTCCTTCGATTTAACCCTGTTCCAAGCTGCGTATTCGAGTTCTTTGTCTGCTCTATGTCTCGCTGTGAGATCAGTTAGATGATTCAAATATTGAATATCGTGTTGTTTGCATGCAATATCCAATTTATTGATTCCAGGATCTTTGCGGGCTAAACGTTTTTCCAATTTTGTACCGGGTCCACAATACTGATATCCTCCGGGTAAATGTAATTCGAACGGCAATTTGTTTATTAAATTATTAACGAATCCACGACCGCTTTTTCTGCATCCACTACGAACACATCCGTATCGTTTGATGGTACTCATTTAAATGAAATGTTCACAGCATATCATCGCTTACATAGTCTCCAACCACGGTACGATGCGCATTGTGAAGCAGAAAGAAAAGTTTGCTGTAGATAATCTAGATGAAAAATTCGGTTGTGGATTGAATGGACAGAAAGTGTTGCGGCATGGTCCACTACTTCCATCATCTGTTCGAGGACTCATTATCGGACCATCGAATTGTGGAAAGACGAATGCCATGATCTCTCTTTTAACACATCCACAAGGACTGCGATTCACAAATGTTTATCTCTATTCGAAATCACTCAATCAACCCAAATATCAATTCCTACGAAATGTATTGGAACCCATCAAGGGGTTGGGATTTTATACATTCAGTAATAATGCAGAAATAGTGGAACCATCCGATGCCAAACCAAATTCTGTTTTCATTTTCGATGATGTAATATGTGAAAAACAGGATATTATAAGATCATATTTCTGTATGGGACGTCATAAAGATGTTGACTGTTTTTATCTTGCTCAAACATATTCACGAGTGCCCAAACAGTTAGTGCGAGATAATACCAACTTTATCGTAATGTTCAAGCAAGATGAAACGAATCTACACCATATTTATTCGGATCACGTGTCACCCGATGTAACATTTAAGCAATTCCAATTGATGTGTGTTAAATGTTGGGAGGATCAATATGGATTTTTGGTCATTGATAAGGATAGAAAAATGCATGAAGGTAGATATCGCATGGGGTTCGATAGTTTTATATATCCATGATAATACAATACGCATTCAATCGATCGCTGAATTGCATAGAGGTTACTTCAGTGTATTCTCTCTCTTGTGAAGCAAAATGAAGACAAAAAATGATAAAGTAGTTGAAGATAAAAACAATGAATTGAATTTGAAACGCCAACTTGTTGAGACAACAGAAGCTGTACGGCAGAAATTTAACTCTATCAAGAGTGGACTTATTGAAAATCGAATGGCGCTTGAAAAACTCTATGATCCCATAATGAAGCCATTAAATGTTCTTTCTTCAGCTGCTGCTACCACGAAACCACAGCCACCACAGCCGACGTTTTCGATGAAGCAAGTGAATTCTCAGTCTACTCCAATAAAAGTTAGGAGTACTTCAGTGGGAAATAATTCATCATATAGTAGTGAATTATCATCTGTTGACAGTGAGACAGATACCATCAAAGAATTCGGAAAAGATGAAAAGTCCGTATTTGATAATTTTGAAGACAATACTGGAGATGTTTTGAAAAGACATTTGGAAAATGTCAAAACTAAGAATGCAGCTTATGACAGAATATTTGGCATACGGTTAGATCCTACTACACAAAAACTGAAAATGGGGAGTCACAATGTACGTTTCAGTGATGGAAATATATTATTTTGGAACAAAAATAAAACACGAACACATGAATTCCCAAGTAGTCTGGAGTTATACAACATGATTTTTTTGAAAAACCCACCTGAAGTTGATGATGATGATGAAGTTCGTCATACATATGCTAAAATATTGAGGCTAACAAATGCACCTTACAAACAACATCTACTGCGAAATGGTTTCAAACACCCGAAATCTAAAAAATTCCGTGAAGTTATTAAACCTATACTAAACTTATCACATTATCAGACGACCAGAAGTAGGACAAAAAAAGGTGAAGCGTTCCATCGAAAGAAAATGCAGAAAATGTATGATCCCAAACCTGCGAATTATGTTTACTGGAATTCACCCAAGGAGTTAGTCGCTCGTTTGCGGCTATTGATATCTTCAAAGTCAGCTGGACACACTGGACATGATAATGAAATAATTTCCATAATTGAAGAATTACGTAAGGAAGGTATAATAATCTAATACATCAGCAAAAATGATCAGTTTGTTCTCATTATATGATGCCGTAACATTGTCAAATTGTTTGTCTGAATGAAAACAAATAAGTGATTGCGAGGAGATGGATAATGAAATAAGTGATGTCAAACGACAAGTTGTCAATGAGTTACATAAGCCGGCAAGACGTAATTTCATCAGAAGAACCACCACCGTCAAAGGTTTTGCAGATCTGTGGCAAATAGATCTTGCCGAATTACAACCTTATGCTAAACATAACAAAGGATATCGATATGTTCTTGTGGTCATTGATTGCTACTCGAAATATCTATGGACGAAGCCGATTAAAAATAAAACAGGTAGTGCTGTAACCAATGCAATGGAAGATGTGCTGAAAGAAGCCAACTATTCCCCGAAACATCTACAAAGCGATCAAGGATCAGAATTTTTCAATAGTTCTTTTTCATTTTTGATGCGAAAATATAAGATCAACCATTATTCAACATTCAGCACCATGAAGGCGGCCATAGCTGAAAGAGTAATTCGAACAATAAAGACGTGGCTTTATAGAGAATTTTCAGCGATGGGACACAACAAATGGTTGAATATTCTTCCAATCATAACAAGCAAATATAACAATAAGGTGCATCGTACAATTGGTATGAAACCAATCGATGTTATGCCAGCAACAAAACTGAAATTCAAAAGTTCCAAAGTAATCCCTCGAAGAAAACAAAGTATTTCCAAATTTCGAATGAATGATATTGTACGTATAAGCAAGTACAAGAATATTTTCGAAAAGGGTTACACTGCCAATTACACAACAGAACTATTCAAAATTGTTAAAATTAACCAAACATACCCCATAACTTATATTCTTGAAGACATGGATGGGAGCCCGATTAGAGGATGTTTTTATGGAGAAGAATTATTGATAACGCAAAATCCTGACGTATACCTAGTTGAAAAAGTGTTGAGGAGGAAAGGAAATAAACTATACATTAAGTGGTTAGGCCTTCCAAGCGGAAAGAATTCATGGTTACACAAAAGTGCTATGGTTTAATATTTGAATGAAATTGTATTACTTATTATTCTCACTAAGCTGTAAGATTATTAATAAACTATAGAAAATATAGAACTATTTTTGAGTTTTTTTTCAAAATGAATAAATCATGAAGTGGTGAACGTTGCCCCAACCAAACGCAACGCCCAGTGTATGCCAAAACCGAAATAATCTGCATACTCCTCCCCACTTCATAGATTTTTGAAAAAGTCTTTCATTTCAACTCACAACATTGATAACATTTCATAATCCTCAGAGCTAATCACTATCAGATTGGAATGCGTGATCAAACTCTTTTCGCCACTTATCACGTACAGATGCTACCATATCAAAAAGTTTAGTGGACTCCTGAAGCTCAATCTCAGCTTGCATTTTCAAACAAAGGGTGGACTGATTCTTCTGTGTGATTTTGAAACGGAGTTTATCTGCATCTTCACACATTTTGATCAGTTCAGCCTTCGATGATACAATCTTTGCATCGAGCTTCTGAAGAACCACCTCGTCGTCCATGCTACCTCTTCGAACATCGTCATCGCATTTGACGATGATAGCTCTCGATTTTACGATGCTGCATTTCGCTTTCTTAAGCATGTCTCCACAACGCTGTAGTGGACCAAAAGAATGAAGCGATACATCTTCCAAATCACCTATCACATTCTTGAAGGTGTCATCTACTTTCTTCTTACGGGGTTTCCGTACACCCTTACTTGTTTTCTTGGGATTTGAAGAAGTAGATGCACACTTTCTCCTAGATGGTTTCGCTTTCGTATCGACACTAAGAGGAGAGAGAAGTGACGGGCATTTTGGTAGTGACAATTGTGAAAGGGTTGGATCAACACTTTCTGAAGGTTCCGGTATATCTCCCATCTTCAGATAATCATCAATGTTATATTCATCGATGAAACCTTCTTGGGATGACAAGTGATATACCGGAATATCTTCAAAACCAAAGTCATCATTTGTTGCAATACATGGCATTGCTTCTTCTTCAGCAGACAAATTTGGTAATGAGTTCATATTTAGCTCGTAGGAATGTGTGATATCAATGGGATGTGGACAGAAATGGTGCTGATGTTAATGCGACTCTAAGTTTTATTCAAACAAGTCGACTGGTACATGCGCACAATGAACATGACAACAAACCACCATAGAAGGAGAGGGAGTAGATATCCCTCCCTCCCAGGAGTTACCTTCACAAACTTCATAGGAAAAAGAAGTGTTGGACATCAAGAAAGTGAAAAATTCAAAATAATAGACCTACGGACGAATCCGCGGATTCGAGACCTTGACCGCTGTTTTGATTCGCGAGCGCGAATCAAAACGCGATTAAATTCGCGGCCGCGAATCGAACTGCGATTAAATTCGCGGCCGCGAATCGAACCGCGAAATAATTTGCTGGTTGAAAGTTATGATGGTGGGGGTAGGTCCAGAACCGGCTCAGATCTCCTACTCCTACTTATTTTTGAAAATTATATCTCACTCATGAATGATAATAAAGAAAAAGTTTGTTGGTCAAAAACATTAAAAATGATCATATCTTCCAAGAAAAAATATAAAATTGTAGGTTATACTTGAAATAAATTTCACAACAAAATCTCGATATCAATATTTAAAAAAATCATATCTCACTCATAAGTGGGAATTTCAAAAAAGTTCTATGATGAAAAACTTTCGCAATGATCATATATTTCCAAAAAAATAAAAAAAATCGCAGCAAAATATCTGAAAAGCGGTTCAATGCAGTGCCCCTAATCAAAACATTCTGCACTTCAATGGCTGGTGGATACGCCAAGATTCAGATACATGGGTGCCCACCCAGGGTTTTTGACCCTTCATGTTAAATTCCTCCAGTATTAACAAAGTTAATACTTCTGAACTAAAGAAAATATCTCTTTTGAATAGGAACGTATGTGAACTGTTAGCAGTTTATAAACACAAGCAAGGGTCAAAAATATATGCTTGTAAATTGCCCATGCAGAGTTTTTGAAGCATGTACAATTTACAAGCCTGTAAACTGCAAGATATTTCACATACGTTCCTTTTACTTGCACTTCTATCACAAAAAGTCATATTTTCTTTGGGGGAATTTATCATGAGGGGTTAAATAAAGGTCTTTAGAGGTAGCTATAACGAATTCCTTCGGAGATCGCATTAGCTCAGTTGGTATAGTTTATATGTGTTGTGCTATTTGGCACTAGATGGACCAACTCTTCAGTTTTACGGAATTGTAGGAGCATGTATATTTAGTCGCATACATTTCAGGGGTTTGATTTAAAACATTCATATAGAAGAAATTTGACTAATTCTTTCGGAGGCTGCGTAGCTCAGTGGTGAGTTTGCAGTGTGCCCCGAGAAAGAAATCTCTCTATATCACCTAGGAGGTGGGTGGAGGGTGATATTAAGAGATTTATTTCTCGGGCTTTTTTTGGTTTTGTGACCTTGAACTCGCCCATCAAAAAAAAAACCTATCTTTTCTGTTCGATTATATTTTTTTTGCATAATTCCATTTTTATTTTTCATATCTAGAATTTTGCGCTGTACAGGTTCGAATCCCAGCCTAAAATAGTTTTTTTTATTTATCGTTTTTTAATCAATGAACCTCTCTTTTCTATTCGATTATAATTTTTTTTTGCATTTCGGATCCCAGCTTAAATTAGATTTTTTATTTCAAATAATTAATCAATGAATATTTCCATTTTTATTTTTCATTTCTAGAATTTTGTTCCGATCCCAGCTTAAAATAGATTTTTTATTTCAAATAATTAATCAATGAAAGTCCGTGAAGGGCCCCTCTACATCGCCCTTCACTGTGTACATCGACCAATTAATATATATGCACTCCTTTCAGAACTTTCATCAACTAATCATTTCCTGAAAAAAAATTGCATATTAATCATTTCCTGAAAAAAAAATTGCATAGTTTTCCATCATCTGCTTCCTGAATTCTATTGCTTCTTCACGCTTTCCTATCTTATTTTTCAGTTGGTCACGTTGTATCTGAGCTTCCCGAAATTTCTTTTCATACCTATCACATGTACTGTTCAGTTTTTTCAAATTTTCATTGTCTGTATCAGTCGATAAATCAAGTTTCTCCAGTAAAGCAAACATACGCTTGCTTTCCTTGACAAAATTCTCCGTTTCTGTAGACCTTTGTTGTTTGTTGTCTGTCTGTTTTGTGTCTGTATCTGTAGATGAAGTATCTGTGTCTGTAGAAGTACTCCCTGAGTCTGTAGTGTTTTTTGTGTCTTTTGGTTTGTCTGTCTGTTGTTCTGTTGGTTCGTCGTCGTCGCTAAAGTCCTCCACTCTATATTCTTCCCTAACACTCGGTTGTAATGAAAAGTTCGGTATTCTCCATGCATTCCGGGCATATGGGCTAGCTTTTTTGACGATTTCTTTGAATTTGTCTATTTTCGATATCGGCCTACTACGCTTCCTTGCACTTTTCACAGGCGATTGTTCCACAATTTCGTTTTCTCTAATGGGTGATATGATAGTCGGCACTATATTTTCCATGTCCAACAGTGCCTTAACCGCCGCTTCACTTTCTGATTGAGATTTTGTTACTAACGCCATTACAGATAAAACACAACTGAACTATCGCAAAGAGACGCTATGAAATAAAAATTTACCCAAATGAAATGAATTTACGGTCATCTCAGGTAAAATTCACCCTCACCGGTCAGTTACTAAAATATTAAAGCTATTGTAGACGGCAGGTATCATTGGCGTTTCCATGCGGGGTTGAATCAGTGCATATTGGAATTGCTGTAATGTATTGTATCCGCGATATAATGGATTTTATCGAAATTTGTCATACTTGATAAAAGATTTGAAAGAGTAAATTCAACTAGAAAAAATATTTGAAAATATTTTTTTTGTCATGTTTCTGCACTTTAATTCGAAAATCAAACATTTCTTTTTAGAATCTCTAATATTTTTGTATCCACGTTATAATGGATTTTATCGAAAAATGTCATACTTGATAAAAGATTTGAATGGGTGGATTCTACTAGAAAAAAAATTGAAGATATATTTTTGTCATGTTTCTGTGGTTTAATTCGAAAATCAAATATTTTTTCCTAAATATCTTCAGTATTTTTGTATCCTCGTTGTTTGCATTTGCGTCACTAATTAGATGACGAGGAAATCTAGGTTAATGGAGGAATTGCTATTCTCAGGAGATGAAGTGTGGGTTTAGTGGAGGTGGTAACCCCCACTCACGATTGTAACATATAAAATCGGTCCAAAATCCTAACATTTCATTCGACTTTTGTATTTTCTGTTAGAAACTGTGTTTGTAAAGCAATTATGGTTGATCAAGTTGGTTTTGCATTGGAAGCCCTCTCCCAATTAGATGCCAACAATCAAGTTGATGTGTTGGCAGGTGACGAGTTTGTTTGGGAACAAGAAGATGAAGTTGTAGTGGGTGAGAATGGTGACAATGGCGAATTCCATGACCTGGTAGATTTTGAAGATGGCCGCCAAGACATACCCGCTGGGGATGACTTCGTCGAAGAAGAGTTCCTAGAAGATGACGGAGAAGAACCAGAAGTAGACGATGGAATTGTACCAGACTGTGAGGATGTCCCCGAAACGATCGTGAGCAATGCCCATCAGATAAATATGACAGAGGTGTTAGAAGACGTTGCAACAAATTTGTACTGTTGCAGCTTTTCATTTGTTACTATCAAAACTTGTGATAATGAAAAACGCTTCCTATGTGATATTTGTTTTGTACGGTATTGCGGCATGAATAATAATGGTGAGTGGTATCAGCATGTTAATTCACATGATACACTCGAGTATGCAAATGTTCCCACTCATAATTGTTATTCTTGTCACTCACCCCTATATCTGCTCTGTCCCGTAGGTGGATGTGTACATTGTAACAAATAACAGAGCTGAAATAGGGGTGGGGTTATGATGGGGTGGGGTTTTCTGGTCTGAGGGATACTGGCTAAAGAAAGAGGTGTGGCTTAAGACATAGTGGGGATTGAAGTGGAAGGTCGGAGTAGGTGGTCGAAGTGGGGACTGGAGTAGGAGGTCGGAGAAGAAGAAGAGGAGTGGGTGGTCGGAGTGGGGATTGGAGTAGGAGGTCGGAGAAGAAGAAGAGGAGTGGGTGGTCGGAGTGGGGATTGGAGTAGGAGGTCGGAGAAGAAGAAGAGGAGTGGGGTGGAGGTCTGAGTGTTTAAAACAAGAACTTCCTCCGAATAATCTTCAGTCACTCTTCTGAACTGACATCAGCTACCACATCATCCACAAGATCACCCGCCAGATCAACCACCAGCCAACTGAATTAGCAGACTATAGCAAGCTGTAATAATTTGAGAGTAAGTTAACAATCTTGTAATCATGAACCCGTTTAATTTTTTTTTGTATGTTTAGCTATGGATTCTCCCGCATTAACTGGTCTTGCAGCAATAACGATCCTGAGTAACATCAGGGTGGATGGCGCCGCACCTCAAATGCCAGACGAAGAGCACTTCAATGACGTTATGGACGTCATCAGGAGAGAGGTCCCCGAAATGCAGTCGCTGACGATGGACCAACGCAGACGGCAAGGTGGGTTCATTAACGGAGTTGCTTCCAAGAGATCCCGTGACGCAGGAGCAAATTCGTCGATGGAAGGTTTGCCTATAATCCAAATTGCTGACAGCGATGATGATTTCCTGCCTCCAAAACCACCGAAGAAATCATCATCGAGGAAGCACGCACACAACAGCAGAAGAAGGGTGTCCAAGAAGACATCCTCAACTGTTGTGACACCGGTTATAGACGCACCTTTACCACCTGTCGTTGAAGTTGCCCCTCCACAACCCACTGCTGAAGAAGTCCACCCTCCAGCACCTATCGTACCTGAGCTGGAGATGAGTGTGCAACGGGCAAAGCGTGGGATAGAGGAGGCCCAGCGGGACTATGATGACAGTCAGCTGGCGCGGGCAGAACTCAACCGCCAGCTGGAAGAGCTTGAGCGCCAGCAGGCAGAGCTGATGGCCCGCGATCGGCAGCAAAGTCTCCGGGAGGTCCAGCTAGTCACCAGGCTGGAAGACGCCAAGGCGCAGGGGGTGGCTTTGGTGGCACGGCTCCGAAGCAACCTGGAGCAATTTGCTAATTTTAATTTTTAGATATGTTAAGGTTAAGGTTAAGTTATTTGTAAGTAGATATAAGTTTTGTATATGTAGATTTAGAATAAAAATAGAAAAAAAGATGAAGTGAAATAGGAGTGCACATTTAATGGTCTGGTGCACATTGAACAATGCGGAGGATGGGGCATTTTTCTTCAATTCATCTGAATTATGTTTTTACATATTTTATTTATATTTTATTTATATACATATTTTATTTATATTTTATTTACATATTTTATAAAATAATATGATGTGTATTTCTCCCATCTCCTGATTTCTCTCAGCCTTCAAACCCCCACTCTTTTCTCCCACCCTACACTGCCACCCCCGAACTAGTATAAATTCAATGCCAGCTCAGATTATAGTATCAGTCTTCCAAGATGCCTCTTCCAGACTCCACCTCGTCTCCGAGACATTGTGCCGAATTCGAAGATGATTTGGAACGGGAAGCGATGATAGCAAGATATCAGATCGTCTCTGCCGTACAGGTCCAGCAGGTATACCAGGGTGAGAGGCAGGATCCATTTTACCATCGAGATCCACGGGGTCCGATTCAGGTGAATGAGGTGTCGGACTCCACAGATGTGTGGAACTATCCATCTCCGTCGACTTCGGACGACGAAGATATGGATCAACGCGTCGACGACTTCGATAGCTCCTCGGAGGATGAGTTCGAGGATGATGGCCAAGTGGTCCATATCCGTGTCGAGGACATAAATATGGACCTCGACCCGGACGAGTTCCCCGTAGAGGACGACTCCGATGATGACACCATCATCTTGGTGTCATCGGATGACGAGGATGACGATGTCATCTAAGTCCTCACCCCCCCGTGGTCGTCCCGCATAAATATGCGGGATGGCACCCAGCTCTTCGGAGCACCCAATAGGCCCTTTTCAGGGCCACACAAAGAACATAAACACACGCATCTGCGCCACTCAATGGCAAAAATGTACAAAGTTTCCATAACTTGAATTGATACTTTTCAAAAAGAACTCACCCACTACCAAATTCTATAATATATTTGGTGAGTAAGAAATGAAAAATTTCAACATTGATTTAGAACATTTTATTTGTAATATTTTCATAATACAAATTTATTTTTCAAACAGCGGGTTCTGGATCACTACCTGGAGCCCACAGTTTTGGTCTATGTGTGAGCCAAACATCAGGATGTTTATTCTCCAATTCAGCTAACCTTCTTTCCAAATCATTATATTTCAGCATCACTGCAGATGTGACATTCAATGCATTGGCATCCAAATCATTTTTCAGATTTTTGCTGTTGTAATCGAGTTCAGTTGTCAACTCTGATATTTTTCGTGTCATTGTGGCTGTAGCATCCCATACTTTGATATCCACATCACTTTTTAGATTTTTGTATTTGCGATCTAGATCATCAGTCACCTCCTCTACTTTTTCATTGAATGCTTGACGGGCTTCAGGTACAATCTTAGCCATTGTGGCATGTATGGCAGCCTGCAAGGCTTTAAGGACAAGTGCCTTCGTCTCCGTAATTTGTTCATTGAGATATAATTGAGTTACACAATCACTCTCGTCTATCGGTTCACCAGCATTTTTCAGTCTTTTACCTTGCATATCATATTGGTCGTCAGGCGAAAGCTTGAATCCCATACCTTGAGGACCTTGGGAACCTTGAAGAACTCGAACTTTGACAGTACCCCATTTTCGTCTACGGCCGAATTTATCAATAGCTTTGGACATCTTTCTTCCACCTTGATATCTTTCATACTGATGATTTCAAGACAATTAAAATCTATATATCTCTGTGTAGATATTTATTCTCTTAAATGAAACAATAGGAAATCAGAATAACGTGTATATTTATATATTTTTATATATTTGGTAACTGGACAAGACATTAACTAAAATTGACTAGTATAATTTGACTTTTATATAATAAGCGTAATTACATCTCAAATACAAATAAATAAGTATGGTGGTGAATTTTCCATTTGAAATGATATTTCATTTGTTCAATTCAGCTGTTAATAAATGAAGTAATTGATCCAAAGGACTCTCTTGGGAAAAAGATTGAATAATATTGGAAACCCAACGAATATTCTCTACTGGATCATTCTGGTAGAATTCTATATCGCTATGACCCCAAGGAAGAGTGTGTGTCGTATTGGGAATGATGAACCGTTTATCATCATGGTATGACAATGCAACTTTGTTCTTCAATTCAGTATACATGTCATGCAATATGCTTCTGAACGAGTTCATCTTCCTGAATATTAGACCACCCTGTTCGACAATTTTCTTATAATCTTCACATGTCAATTCATTCTTTATGACGGATCTTTTGACACCTTTTGCTTTTTTGAATTCACTACCTACAGACTGAACATAATATGCTTTGGCACCGGTACCATAAAAGCTAATTATGGGATCATTCGGAAATTCATCTTTGAAATTACCCAGAATTGACTTTGTAATAGGAATATTGAATTGGTTTCCTACGTTGTAATTGGAAGTATCAAACTCGCATATATTGTTGGTCATGAAATCATAAAAATTATCGGTATTTACTTTCAAAATTAAAGAATCCGTGTCAGTGTAGAGTAAGGTGGCATTTTCTGCATAATGACGTTTAATACATCCATAGAAAAAGTTGTACATGACTGTTTTGGATAATTCTAGAATACAAAATCCCAAATATAGCGGTTTATCGTACAATACATTAACTTTGCCCAATTGAATAGCAACAAAATTTTCTGAAAAAATTGAACAGCTTTTGAAATTTGGACGTGATATTAGGGCGCTAGCACCAATTTTCCTCTTGATACTTTCCCAATGCGTAACCAGTCTAACATCAATTCTGTTATCAACGTTTTCCATTGTTTTCCCATAAACTGCATTATTCATGAGTTTATAGAAATCTTTTTCAGCTTTGTTGTTAGATCGATTTCGCATTTCAGTGTTCAAATCAATATAAGGTTTCATCCAACATGACTGCTTGAATCTCAACACTCTATGTGTGTTCATAATAATAAGACCATTGGCCACAGCCTGCTGTAAGTTTTTATAATGTACAATATATTTTCTTTTGTCATTTAAATTTGGAATTAATTTAGGAATTTTTGATTTCGAGTGTGGTGGTATTAAACTTTCAACGAGAAAGGGAAGATCAGCATGTTTGTCATGTAACTCTTGGGGATAATGAACATCTACTTCAAGAACATAACCGTATGGACTATCAGATGCCACTCCCATTACATCCAAATTGATTATTTCATCGGGTGTTAGCCATGCAAAATCGTTGGTGGGTAATGGTTGTGACATACTGTGACCATATAGGTTAGTTGCATCTAAATATGATATGTATGATGAAGGTTCATCTGGGTTATAATCGGGTAAAAATTTATTATTAGCTATATGCTTCCTTTCACTACACTGACTTATTCCGCCCCGTATTCCTTTTTTGAAAAAATTAATCATGTCAATGTCTGTCAATAATTCCAATTCAATATTCGTATACTTCAGCATTGCATCCCACGATAATCCGGGCGCTGTATAATACTGTGCTGGATCTAATTTATATTTATCTAAGCATATATTTCGAAAATTCTCAAATATGTCGCATAATAGAAGAACATCGGACTTCAAATATAAATCCGAGTATTCCCCTAAACTCTTACACTCGAATAAATGCCAAACAAGTTTCGCTCTCATATAATCCTTATCTGATATATGCTCTCCGTTAAGATTGTCATAAAACTGATTTTTAGTGGGTAGAGTTGGATAATTCAACTTGTCAATATGATCAACAAAGTTATATGGAAAAACACCTTTCTGTCTCATCAAATTGAATTTGTCAATTTGTGGAAAATGTTTATGCATCTCAATACACTGATCGGATGTTAAGTTAGCACCTAAGTTCTGCAAAGAATTCGACATGAATTTGAAACTATCTATAAATCTCATTTTCAAAAAATTCTTTTTTTCTTTTCCGTCTTTGTCAGTGTATGTGTGAGTGAATAGATGCTTAGTGAAAGAAATGTATTTTTCCTTAGTTTGTGGAATAACATCCACTTTGTCTTTGTTTCTATACAGTTCTTTTATGAACAAATGACAATCATACCCACTCAGATTATGGAAAATGATTGGAACAAAATTTGGCAATTTGAAATTTAAGTTACATACGGAATGTGCGGCAGGTGATCTTTTTTTTCCAGTGAGGTGGCAATGGTCTCTCACTTTCACATCACCACCCGTGAATGGTTTATCACATATTCCACAAAATTGTGTAGAAGAAAACTCTGCTTCTTCCGCGGGGGTTTGTGCAGCCATAGGAATTGGATACCTCAAATAATTGTGATAAATATTTCTCAAATCATCTTCAAGTTTTGTAACAAATTTCTCGGCTGCATCCTCACCCCTATATGTAACAAATTTCGATAATTTATCATTGTATGAACATTTTATCGAATAAGCAAATGAATAAGGTTCGTGTTTGTATGTTTTATTCGAGAATGAGTGTTTAGGGTTGGGTTGACTAGTTTGAATGGGTTTGAGAACTGATTCAAAATCAGCATAAACTACAAATGGCACCTTCATTTGTTTCTCAAAATTTTCAAACATAAGTGCATTACCCGGTAACATTTTACCATATTTGTTGATTCTGAAATTGACTGATGGTGTTGTAGTACTCAAGTGATTACAGTCATGCAACTGATGACGTAACAGTAATCGCTCGTGAGAGAAATACAATAAACATCCATCACAAAAATATTTTTTATGCTCATGCGCAGATAGTTGACTTGAAACTAACCTAGAAAGGTCTTTAATCCAACAATAATGACTATTGCCAGAATCATCTGTTATAAGTAACAAATTAACATGTCTTCTAAGTCTTCTCTGTGAGTAACGCAACGGACCAACCACTTCATATTTCATTTTACCCTTATCAAGTTTTGACTCTAACCCATACACATTAATTGAAATATCATTCATGTCCTCAAACTTTTTTATAGCTTGAAGTTTAACTGGAAAATCCATACCTGTTACATTCAAGACATTGGCGTAGTGGGGGTATGAGGAAACTTCTGACACTCTACCATTCGCAGGAAACAATGCAGATGTGATGGCCCATGCAAAACAATGTTGATCTTCATTACGAATATTCACAACGCCTTTTCTTGTCTCAATGAACTCGGGCAGCTTCACATACGAACATCCGCTGAGTGGACTATACTTGTTGATGTTCACTTCGAGGAACTTAATTTTTTCACAACTCCATCCTGAAACATAACAATAATTTATTATTCATATAAATAGAAATGAAACTTTAAATAAATACCTGAATCACGTTCTTCAAATTCCGTAGTCTGAGCAATAATGACATCACGGAATCCATCGAATAATGCACCCAAATCCGTAGACTGATCCACAATTTTATTCTGTGAATTGAATGACTTCGTGTCACTCAAATCCCGTGTTTGAACAATGTAGCTGCCAAATACTTCCATATTCACTTTAAAGATCTTGTGAACCTTTATTGCCTCTTCAAGTAATCCAATAACCTTCTCCCTGATCTCATTGAAGAATGGCATATATTCAGTGTAAACATTGGTACTTTCCACTCTATAACTCACAATTCTACACTTGAAAGCATTCCTTATAATCTGTATGCCATCACTCACTTGCACACATGCATTGTTCCTGTGTTGGAGAGTTCTTTTGTGAGAATTAACTTGGGATGTAGGAATTGTCACATTACAACAATTGCATGTGTACATTGGTGTCGATGCAGCCACATCTAACTTAATCCTTTTCACAGAAGGGCCACCTTGGCAACTTTGAAGTTGATGCCGACGGAGATTATCACTACGAGTGAACGATTTACCACAACCACAGGAATACATTTTATCTATGTCGTCTTCTCAGCACAAAACTCAACAAAATACTGATTTCACAATCATTCCCACCTCCTTTATATGTAATATCGATGAGTGGGAGAGAGGGTGAACAAATTCTATCCGCTTCGACTATTCATACAACGTCACAGCAGAACCATCCCCACCATATCAATGAAGAGAGGACGGAGAGTAGTCGATGAGTCACCGCAGTGTATGGGTGTGTGACGCCAGTTCACATATCTGACTGGATATCCGTGGCGTGCAGACGTCTCTATACTTCGGTTTAGATTTTTATGCGTACTCCACACATTAGATCATACACAATGGCAGAGTAAGTATACATGAAAGACATTGAGGTAAGAAAAATATATTAAGTACTTGGCAAAAGGTACTTGTCCGTGTATGAAAAAAAATCAAGTCATCACAATCTCTAGGACAAACACAAACCCTGAACACCTCCCAACAATATACATCATGGTCAAGGCTAAGGGCAAGCCCAAGTCCTAGGTCAAGTCCTAGGTCGAGGTCATAGGTCGAGGTCATAGGTCGAGGTCATAGGTCAAGGTCATAGGTCATAGGTCAAGGTCATGGGTCAAGGTCATAGGTCGAGGTCATAGGTCATAGGTCATAGGTCAAGGTCACTGATGACGTCATAGTGGTGGGGGGAGGCCCAGAACCGGCTCAAATCTCCTACTATTGTGCCCTTGAGTAGTATCGGTGCTGCAACGACCTGTCATATTTGCGAAAAACCGTTCACCCCCAAAGATGTTATCGTGCATGACCACGATTATTTTACGGGGGTGCCACGGGGTTGGGCCCACCAAACCCCTTGTCAATTTTAGAAAATTATTCGTGGTACCCATTACGTTTCACAATTTGTCGGGGTATGATAGCCACTTCATTATTAGAGATATCGCAAAAAGAGGACATGTGAGCATACTTTCTTCCAATAAAAAAAAATACATTTCATTTACACAACACGATGCTGAAACTAAAATTAAATTCCGATTTATAGATTCTTTTCGATTCATGGGAACTTCGTTGGATGAATTGGCATCCACATTAAGTAAAGATAATTTGGAAATTTTGAAAAAAGAATTTGGTCATTTAGATGATGAGAAATTCACTCTTCTCACCAAGAAGGGAGTTGCCATCACGGGAAGAATTCTATAATAAATTAAACGATGAATACATATGTGATGGGAAGTATGCTCACGCACAAAATGTTTGGGAGTCATTTAAAATTACAAATTTGGGATCGTATGCGGACCTATATTTGAAAACGGATATTTTATTATTGGCAGATGTTTTTGAGAATTTTCGTCAAAAATGTATAGCAACTTATGGGTTAGATCCAGCGTGGTACTATACCATGCCGGGCTTCACATGGGATGCTATGCTAAAGTATACAAAGTGTAAATTACAAATTTTGAAAGATATTGACATGATTATGTTTGTGGAAAAGGGAATAAGGGGTGGGATTTCGGTATGTTCAAATAGATATTCAGAAGCGAATAATAAATATATGGAAGGATACGATCCCAAAAAACCTTCAAAATATCTTTCTTATTTAGACGTCAATAATTTATATGGGTGGGCAATGTCAGAATTTTTACCTTACGACGGTTTTGAATGGGTTGAAAATTTTGATAAAGATGTGACTAAAATTCCCGACGATAACCCAGAAGGGTATATTTTGGAAGTGGATTTGGATAACCCCGAAAAATTGCACGACTTACACAAAGATTTCCCGTTTTGTCCCGAACACCGCGCACCGCCAAATTCCAGGCAAAAAAAAATTAATGGGTAACTTGCATAATAAAGATAAATATATTTTACATTATAGAAATTTGAAACAGGCGTTGAAACACGGTTTAATTCTGAAAAAAATTCATCGTGTTCTGAAATTCAAGCAGTCTGCGTGGCTGCGGCCCTACATTGAGTTGAGTACTCGTCTGAGGGCTGCAGCCACCAGTTCTTTTGAAAAAAATTTGTACAAATTAACGAATAACGCCGTTTTTGGTAAAACAATGGAGAACATCCGGTTACACAGGGTGGTCAAACTTGTGAATTCCTGGAACGGTCGTTATGGTGCCAAAAATTCAATATCTAGTCCTAGATTTCAGAGTCGAACCGTGTTCGATACAGACGTGGTAGCTATTGAATTGAGAAAGACTGAACTTATATTCAATAAACCTTTGTACATTGGAATGGCAATATTAGACATTTCAAAAATATGCATGTTTGATTTTCATTACGATTTTATGTTGCCCACTGTAGATATCGAAAATTGTAAATTAATGTATACAGATACAGACAGTTTTGTGTATGAAATAACGTGTGATGACGTATATTTGGAACTTATTGAAAAGCACATATCGAAATTTGATACTTCTGATTATCCGCTTGATAATAAGTTCCAAATTCCACTTGTGAATAAAAAAATTCCTGGGCTAATGAAAGATGAAGCGAATGGCAAAATCATCACGCACTTGGTAGGGTTACGGTCGAAAGTGTACACCTACAAAGTGCAGGGTGGAAAAGTGGTGAAAAAATCTAAAGGCATTCGGTATAATGTTGTTAAAAATAAAATAAATTTTCAAGATTATACCGATTGCCTTAAAAATTTCAAAGAAAAAATTTGCGAACAATTTAGTATTCGATCATACGCTCACAACGTTTTCAGCATCAAGCAAACGAAAATAGCTCTAAGTCCGTATGATGATAAACGAAAATTAATTGCCAAATCATCTGACACTTTACCTTGGGGCCACTATAGTTTAAAATAATATTTTAACTCATTTGGATTTTATTTATTAATGGTACTCAACGAGAAATTTTGTTCTAGTTTGAATATAAGGTCGATAGGTGTGCAAATGAGAAAAAAATCATGATTTTAGTGATTCAGAATGGTCCAGATTTTTTAAATGTAAATTTATAGCTCATACCAGTTATGTATGAAAAATGTATATTGTATACTACTGCACACGTTCATATAATTTAAATAAAAAATATATATTGAAATTTGGTATTTTTATTACAGTACATTTTTTTTCAGCTAATACATCAAATAAAACTCACCTTTGAATTTTCAATCATTTATTACATAAATCATACAATATTGTTTGTTTATAATAAAATAAATATTCTCTTAGAGCATTGGTATACAGACTATCTAAAGGGGAGGCTTCACAGAAATCTTCTATAATTTTTTCTAAAGTTAAATGAATTTGCCTATCACGTAACCATGATCGAATAAGATCAAAAACACCTCGATAATAGGCACAAAAGTTCAAAGCATCCAACATGGCGATGCGGCCGGACAGCACTCCCCGATCTGTTTCCAGAATATCGTTTACATCCTCCTTGGACAGCTCCATGTTCACAGCATCCTTGGCAATGGAAATTTGTTTCGTATAACTTTCGATGTATTGTGTATCGTAAATGTAATCCTTGCAACGTGTTACAATCGGATTATATTCATCTATATAGTCATCGATTAGTGATTCAAAGAAAGTATCCATTGACGTTTGCAAAATTCCAATGAGGTTTAACCATTCATCGAGTGTAAAATTGATAAATCGAGGTGAAAATTGCTGCTTCAAAATGATACACACATCGAAGTTCATAGGACGGCATGGGAAAAGTCGACAACGGCAATTGGTGTTCGTGTCGAGCAGCCTTTTCGTATTGGTCCAACGACTTGTTTACCTGAGTAAAAGGTTCAGGTTGAGTTTCCCGATCGTATTGCTGTAACGCTCTGTCTATGGCATCTTGGGTTTTCTCAAAATCTTGTTCATCATCAGTACTAAGAAATGATGTAACGTCACTACTATAATCACAATCTTCGTACATTTTCGTTTGTCCAACTTCACTGTTATAACCACTATCTTGAGACATTTTTTTGCTTTCAAACTGAATATCGTTTTCAAACTGAATATCTGGGTGTGCCTGTATACGATTTTATATTTTCACTTCACATCACGTGGTTTTGTTTGTGGTGCAGTGAAGTTGAAATAATGTTGCAGAAAATTGATTTCGTCGAAAGGCCCCCAATAGACTTTCAAAGTGTGCTTGTTTTCCATAAAATTCTATACAAAATCAGCGTTATATATCCAACTGTATTGGTTCCTTAACCCTGCCCATTTCACGTACATTCTATTGCCTTTTTTCTTCAGAACTTTTTCCACTAGATATGTATCTGGATTTGCAGTTTTTTGCAATTCCTCCGCATAGAAAGCACCCTTGATGGGTGCACCCTGCATATCTTCCAGCACGAAGGTGGCCGGGTTGGTAATATTAACTTTGATAATTTTGAATAATTCCGTAGTCCAATTGGGCGTATAGCCTTTTTCAAAAACGTGTTTTGCCTTACTGATTCGCACAACATCACCGACTTTGAATTTTCTCGGTCCGGCTATTTTCAAATGACTGTATGTTGATTTGAGAATTTTCTTTTCGTTGTTTGTGTTGATTTCCGAAAGTTTCATGCCCGTCTTTGAGTGACGTGTATCATTGTAGGATTTTGTGATTTCAGGTAATATATTCAACAATTTGTAGGTGCCATTCAAACTGAAATACTTGTACAATCTTTCTTTGATCGTCCTAATTAGTCTTTCTGCCATAGAGGCCTTGGTGATGCTGTACGTATTGTAGTGATTTATTTGATGTTTTTTCATCAACCCCTGGAAATTTAGCGTTATAAAATTCCGTCCCCTGATCTGTTTGAAGATTTTTTGGACAACATTTCGTATGTGTCAAAATATCTGCAAACGTTTTGGTAATTTCCTCCCCCGTTTTCGTTTTCAATGGCCTAGTCCACGCAAATTTCGAAAAACAATCTGTAACGACTAGAATGAGTTTGAAATTTCTATTTTGACGGGCGTATGACCTCATCTCGGCTAAATCGAGCTGCCACAAATCATCCAAGCCTTTGATGATGGTACAACGTCTAGGATAATTTTTTCTAATGGGTTTATGTAGTTCACGAACAAGTTGAATCTTTTCTTTGGAAGCCATTACACATATCTGATGATGAGACTACGTAAGGTACTATTTCATTATGGCTGTACGACAACTACATTCTACATTTTACGGATTTGTTCAATAGCTGATTCTGTATTCGCTATATCCGAATTTATTTTGTTGATTTGCTTGGATATGTCAACTTGAAACTGGTTCAATTCGTTCTTGGTTAGCGTTTCGTTGTGCTTAATATCCCATTTTAAATTGTGTGAATGTACCAAATCAGTAATTTCGGCAATTTTTTTCAACAAATCTGCACGAATATTTTCAATGTCAGTTATATGTTGTTGGTTGATTTTTTCAAAGAATGTCATCACCTTATCATATCGTTCCACATTGGTTTGCTCTATTTGAGCAATCACCTCATTAAGTTTTTGCATTTCATCGTCAACTTGTTTCTGTAGCTTACTCGCTTCATTTTGAATACTTTTTATATTCGTTTTAACTTCATCCAAGCTGCCAATCAATTTATTTAAGGAGGTGGACATTTGATTTGTTAATCTATCATTCACTTGAGCTATTTCCGAATGGTGTACTTCAGCTTGGTGTTGTATAATTGCAATAATTTTTGTATCTATCCCATCCACATATTGTTCATTGGCTGAATCAGTATCCCTGGTGGGACTCTTCACATTACTCAATTTCAAATTATCAAAATCAATATTACCATCTAGGGTGTGCAGTAAACCGCCTCCAGATGGCGTTTGCAGTTTTCGCTTTTTATCTGCGCTTGCGCTGTCGCTACGTCCAAACTTGTCGAGAACCATTTTGAAAATGACAATGTATGGGGAAACGCCCTTTATCTTATAGAATTATATTTGCCTCTTTGAGTTCACTCAAAATGGCAATAATCTCGTTGTCATGCGAAGTATTTCGGGCATTTCGAGAGGCTATCAATAATTTGAGGCGTTCGCAAAGTTCGTTGGGATCGTCCCAATAAACGAATTCCATGGGTTTGGTATTGAATGTCATTGTAATAGGTGTTTCCGGTAAACAACCGCTTAGCGTTGTTCAATCGGATGCTTTACGTAAATTCGTACGTGCCGATGTTTTACGTTGTTGTTGTGTGGGAAACATTGGTTAAATTATGTTGCTGTACTTCCATCCTTTACTAAACTTTGTGCGACCTAAGGTGTCTTTGTGACTGGTTGATTAATCCAAAATGTGTCTGTATGCTTGTAAATCCTCATCATTTTAATTTTCAGGCTTGGTAAGAAATATAAATTCATATATACCGGGTGTCCCTTTCCATTGATATCCACCCATTTTGATATATCCGCTGCGTTTGTCAAAATCTATTTCTTTTACACCAAGGAACCTTTTTGAATCAAGATGATCATATATGGGCCCGTATACTTTATCGATTTTTTTATCATTCCCCCAATGCTTTATAATGTATGGCTGAACCATCATAGGATATTGACTGATATATTCCTCTAAAACTTCTTTATTCATGTCTATCAGATCATTTTGTTCCTCTTCTTCTCCATCTGCATTGAAGATGCTCTCATTATCATCATCCTCTGTACTTGCAATAACGTCGAGGGATTGGAATGGAGTCGATTCAGGCTTTTCCACTGTCTCCTGTTTATGTTCGGTTTTTATCTCACTTTTGACTGGGGCGGTAGTAGCTTGTTCTGTTTTATTCGCTATTATTTTCAATGGAGTAGATAAAGGTTTGAAGAATTTACCCAATTTCAAGCCTAAATATTTTTTTCGAATAACTTTTGCAATTTCGTTGATTTTAGTCTTTCGAATAACATCAACTTCTTTGCTCCAACGGTTTCATGATGACGAATGATACTACATCACATCTTGTGTATACTTATATATTTGTCGAATCCTTGTCGATATCGACCGTCATTCGTATCGAAATCTTTGCAAATTACAACGGTTCCATATTGCTGCTGCCAACATTTTGCACACATTCTTTAAATTCATCGAAAGACATGTCGGGAGAAACGTGCTCATCGAATACATGTTTCAAATTTATTCCATCTTGTTTGAAAAGTACGATCATATTACAGTTGTCGCGTATCAGCTGTTTTGGGATTTTCGAATATGTTTGACAAAGGTAGGCGGCGTCAATGTTCTTGTGTCTGCAGACGGAATAATACTCTCGAATTTTCTGTTGACCATCGCAGGCGACATCGTCGAAAATGAATATACTATTCGATTTGGATTCGTGAGGACTTTTTTCTTCGTTTTCTCTGAACGGATAATATCCCAGCCCCTTGACTTTCTTCAAAATTTCTTGAAGTACTTGATATTTGGTTTGATACAATGACTTTGAGTATACGTAAATGTTTTCGAATTTAGCGCCATTCAGGTGGAATAACAATGTTAAGATGGCGTTTGTTTTCCCACAACCGATTGGTGCACAGATGATTGCACGGAACGAATTAGGTAATAATTTACCGTGTTTCCTAATAATACTACCACAACCCTCTTCATTCAATGGGTAGTGACTCGTCTTGTTTAATGACTTCCATGATGTGATGGTTGAAAATGAGTGCGCTACGGTTATAAATAAAAATATCACAATCACTTTACGTCATTCTCAATGTTGACTTACTCCGGTACAGGTGTTGTTAATTCCATAATCAATAAGCTTCCGTTCGAATTACATCTTCCTGGTTATTCGTTTTGTGGTCCATCCACCAAATTGCAAAAGAGATTGGATCGCGGGGACAAAGGCGTGAATCATTGGCACGAGAGCTGTAAAGATCACGATATTGCATACCCCCAAAGTGATTCTCTACAAGACCGACACAAGGCAGATCAATTGTTGAAAAATAAAGCTTGGGAACGCGTTAAATCTAAAGATGCTAAATTTGGAGAACGGGCTGCAGCTTGGCTTGTCACTTCCACCATGAAAGAGAAACGTAAACTCGGCATGGGTCTGTCATTTCGCCGTAACATGCTTCAAAAAATTATTAAAAATTGGCAACCGAATCCTACCAATATTAAGAAATCTAGTGCTTCGGCTTTGCGAGCTGCTAAAATGGCCGTGAGTCAAGCTGGAGGGCGTAACAAAATACGCATACCTAGGGTAATTCCATTCGATGCAAAATCTGGAGGAATCCTACCACTCATACCTATATTTGCTGCCCTTTCAGCTTTGGGTTCCTTGGCAGGTGGAGCGAGCGCCGTCGCAAAAACCGTAATAGATGCAAAAAATGCCAAAAAGGAACTCGAAGAAGATCAACGCCATAATAAATCCATTGGGCATTTGGGATCCGGTTTGTACCTACGAAAAACACCTCGAGGATCTGGACTGTTCCTGAAAAAACAACGTAAAGGACGAGGTCTATACTTGAAAAAACGAAAAAACTACTAGACAAGCTTCCTAATAGAGCATTAAACGATTCGGAAATTCTACAGTGTGCCCACCAACTTAAAATACCGCATTTTCGTTGAGTTTTTATGCGTGATACGTTGCCAACTTGTGGTCCTTGGCTGCGAGAATGCGGCGTAATAAACTTGGATTCGCATTTGAATGCGGGCACTCATTGGGTAGCATACAATAAAACCGGCAACGTTGCACAATATTTCGACAGTTTCGGCAATCTAAAACCTCCAATGGAATTGGCGAGATATTTAGGGAAGGGGGTAAAAATTACATAATGATCAATATCAAAGTTACAATCAGAAATCGATCTACTTCGAAGTAAATCATTGAGGAATTTCACCGATGCTGAACTGCAAGCTTTACCAATCGAATATTTGATTGGAGATGCAGGACCTTGGGAGTTGCTGGATGTATGGCACAGATTACCAAAAGATTACCAACATCGATACGCTTTGCAGATCCGCCTACCCTGCTTCATTCATCTCCAACATGATTTTCCTGTATCAGCTCCACCACTACAACAAATAATGTTTACTGGTATTGTTACGTCGTAAATGAATGTTATTATTGTAAAAAAAAATAAATGATTTTTGTTCAAATGTTTCTTTATTTAAGGTGTGTGATTGTTTGTTGTGTGTCAGTCATATCTATGATATTAACGCTAACAAGTCGTTCTTCGACGCTCTCCATTGATTTCAATCCACCAATTGGATTGGACTCCGATTCAGAATATAGTTTGGCTTTGCTCAGCTTCCATGCCTACAACAGTATACCCAACATTGAAGAAGGCACGAAAATCTACTACCACGAAAACGGCAATAGGACTAAACAAAAAACTATCGATATTTCTGCTGGATCTTAAATAGATGATATTGAAAATTTAATAAGCAAGCATATCGTACCCAAAACATTTAAAGAAAACCCTGAGGAATTTTTCTATCTCAAACCCAATAATAATACGCTGAAAAGCGAAATATTTTGTTGGAAGCACTCGATCGATTTCCGGCCTGCAAATAGTTTGGCTCGAATTTTGGGATTTTCGTCTAAACTTCTCAATCCCAACTTGCATTACGCATCAGATCTGCCTGTGGATATCATTAAAGTACGAACCATACACATAGATAGCAACATTACCTTTGGAGCCTTCTACAACGACACACCGTCTCATACGATATACGAATTTGCTATAGGTATTGATCCTGGTTACGCAATTGACGAAACACCCAATCACCCAATCATCTCATTTATCTGCCAATTTCTCATACAAACGAAATAAATACCATTACGTTGCGAGTGCTCGATCAACATTCTCAACTTGTTGATTATCGCAACGAAGAAATAATAATTCGTTTGGAATTGAAGCGAAAGTATGGTGCTAACTATCTATAATTATAAATCATCTCCATACCACACCTCAGTCTTCACCAAGACATTCAACCATCAGCAGCAGCAGCAGCAGCGTCAACTACTGTCAACGGAGAATAAATTGTTTTTGGAATCTCTCGGCTATCATGTTGTCCAATCAAATGTTCGACATTTTCCGAAAACCGCACAACGATGAATCCATACAAGAGGTAGAGTGGCGGACCTACTACCCATATGTCAAATCTTTCCGCAACAATGATGTTATTGAAATCAATATTAATCAATCTGATGCCTATGATGCCTTGAACGACAGCTTGCTATTCATCAGCGGAAAAGTTGAGAGAACCAAAGGAAATGGGCGGGTGACATTCGTAAACAATGCTGGCGCTTTCATGTTTCAATCTGCTACTTATGAACAAAGTGGCAAGGAACTAGAAACAGTTCGTGAAGTAGGAATTGTCAGTAATGTCAGAGGCTTTCTCACCTACACTGATGAAGATATTAAACACTTGGCCACCACATGTTGGACTTTTCCCACTGCCACCAACACTGGAGTCATCCACCCAACCCATCTAACATTCAACATGATAATACCCAATAGACATTTTCTGAATATCTTCAGTGATTATCAATGTGTTTCCTACGGTAAGTATACCATCCGATCAGTACGAGCTGGAGATGATAGCAACCTCTTCAAAATAGACGAGACTCCTGGATCAACATTACCCCCCACGGAAGTCAAACTGGAAATTGAGAATATTGAGCTTAAAGTTAAACGAATCTATCCGCATGATCAAATTAAATTACAACTTTCGAAAGCTATCCAAGCTGACACTCCCATTCTTATACCCTTCAGAAAATGGGAACTACATATGTTGCCTGCTCTCACACAAGGTGCAAAAAATGAAATATGGGCTGTCAAGACTTCATCGTTTCTCGAAAGCCCCCGCTATGTGATTGTATGTTTTCAAAAAGGTCGTGATTATACGAAGGTCAATAATGATCCGACAATATTCAACAATTTGAATATCACTAATATAACGCTGACTCTAAACGGTGAGAATTACCCCAAAGAAAATATGCATCTGGATTTTGCAAAGGGAAATTTTTCGCAAGCCTATTTCAACTACTCACTATTTGGGCTCAGCTACAAACTTAGCAATCAGCATGATCCTCTTTTGACCTACTCGGCCTTCTTTGACAAAACTCTCTTTGTCATCGATTGTTCCAGGAGGGACGAGAGCATCAAAAGTTCCAGTGTTGATGTGAAACTGGAAATTGAGGCATCTGAAGGATTCCCCCAAAATACTCGAGCCTATGCTATTGTTGTGCACGACATTGTCATTGAGCACCTCCCACTCTCAGAAATTATAAAAAAATGGAACTGAGCATGTGATTCAGCTTCAGTGTTAATCGCAGAGTCAACCAGCAATTTCATCCTGAGGAAATAGCTATTAGGGTTGGAATTCAATGTAGTAACTTTTTACTGTTGCCAAACGTACCATTTTTCTCTTTGAGTAAAGAGGATCGACGTACCACTTGCTTCTTGGAGAAAAACATTCACGGATTGCGGTATTCCTCCGGCTTTGTGGAATATCATCAATTGGATGCCATCCTCAAGAAACATCTGCATGATGCTGATATCATTTATGTACGAGGGCTTCAAAAACGAAACTATCTTGCGGAGAAATTTCAACAATTAGGTCTACCTACACGTATTGTCAACTTGGAGGATTATGATAATACGACATGGATGGTTCCTATATTCACCAACAACACCAATGATGTCATCTTACCATGTATGCATCACATTCGTCGCAACAAGTCCAACTATAATTGCAGTCTTCGAAATGTTGATATTATTACAAATGGCTATGTGATATGGTACCAAAGTAAAAATGTATAATACATTTTTTATTCAAATTGTTTTATTTTATTTTTTACCCATAAGTTAGGTTGGTCAATTTAAAACTCTAAACAATTTTAATTGCATTTTTACACTTTTTAGCGCTCCAAATTTTAACTACTTTTTGGAATGCCAAAAACACCAATTTTCGATACATATTATATGCGTTTCGGCGTTTGAAATTTTGTGTGTTTTTTGGAACACGAAAAAAGTGTATTTTGAGCAATTTTGAAATGTCAAATCTCCATAAGAAATACATGTAAAAATGTATTTTTAACACTCGTAATTTTAATCATTTTTTCGAATTGTGTTTCGTTACATTTTTTACACATTTTAGCGTTTCAAATTCTAACAATTTTTTGGAATGCCAAAAACACCTATTTTCGGTACATATTTTATGCTTCAGCGTTTGAAATTTCAATCATTTTTTGGAACGCTATACCTACGTAAAATTATTTCACCTAACATTAGTACACCTGGTATAACGTTGACAAACAACAACCGCCATGTTTTCTACCTATCTAAGGTTAGTTCGTTCTGGTTCGATCAAACTGAATATCTGTAACTCTGTCTGTTCTATCTTCCATTTCCATCTTTCATTTTAAAAATACCAAATCACTCCAAATCGCACTTTAAAAATGATGGACCCCATCACGATGCACATTTATGAGACACCCTGTAAATATTTTTTCTTAAATGATGAATTTTGACACACCCTATATATGTAAAACAAAAACTTCTGAATTCCTGCATACCCCAATGAAGCGATGCCTCAATGATGCGATGATTCATTTTTCTCATGTATTTTGACACACCCTGCTGTTTTTTCTCTTAATTGATAAGAGTTTTCAAACACCCCGTATATAATACGAATTTTGACAAACTGTTTTTTTCTGTCATGTTACGTTGCTACACCGTGTATATCTTTTTTCTTCCATAATTAAATTTAAAAATCGGCAACGTCCCACCCTCCGTAACTCTACTCCTTAATATAAAATCCGGCAACACCCAAATCTTGCTCTCCTTACTATTCAAACGTGGACTTCATGACACACACCAATCTGAAATCTACATGCTGCTGTCATATACTCTCTTCCAACCGAATACCTCACGCGATGAACCCAGCGAACGCTGTCTGCGCTGGTTAAAAGCAAGATGATCTACACGCTCGCATCCCACTACGTCACGCGCGCGAGCAGCCACCACGCTCGCACCCAATGTGAGGTTATGTTCAGACTCGGAGTTACAAAACAGATAAAAATAAAAATGGTGATATGGCGAATATATTGTAACACCCCAACTCTCCAGATCATTCATCAACAATTCCTATCCAAATTCTGAATTTTTCGATTTTTTCTCTAGGGAGAGGTTTTGTTAATCCATCAGTTAGCATACTCGAGCTTTTTACAGTATAAGAAGTTGATTTCTTCATTTCTAATCAACTCCTTCAAGTGATGATACTTCACATCTATATGTTTTGTTCGGCAACTCGATTTTTCATTGGAGGCTATCTTGATGCATCCCTGATTATACTCATAGAGAGTTGTATGATCATTATAGTTGATTCCGAAGTCCAATATGAGTCTTTTCAGCCAAACAAGTTCTTGACTAGCTAGAGGAGCTGATATGTATTCGGCCTCTGTAGATAACAGTGGAACCGATGTTTGTTTCTTGCTTGTCCAGGATATTGAATATTTCCCAAGCATGAATAGAAGCCGCTCATTGACTTTCTATCAGATGTGTCTCCTGCCCAGTCTGAGTCAACATAACCAATTAGTTTCAGTTGAGAATCTGACCTTATCTTCAACTCAAAATCATTCGTTGCTTTGAGATATTTCATGAGCCTCTCTACTGCATCCCAATCAAACTGACGTGGTTTACTCACTCTTCTAGTTAAATAACTGACACCAGTAGGAATATCAGGGCAAGTTGTAGAAGACAAGTAGAGTAGAGCCCCCACTGCTTTTCTATAATTTCCATTAAAAGGTAATATTTTATATACTTCTGTATACTTATGATATTCAGGATCCATTGGAGTTGTAACACAGGAGGCATTTTCCATTCCAAATTCTTTGAGTGAATTATCAATTTTGTTTCGTTGATTCAAAATAAAACCTGACTCTGAGGGAAATGTGAAGAAATATAAGGTACGATTAGTGGCAAAGGGATTCTCCCAGAAATATGGTGAACACTATGACTGCACGTTTGCACTAGTCATGAAACAAAGCACATTTCTAATTCTTTTAACTATTGCTGCAGTTCATAAATTGAAGGTCAATCACTTTGACGGAGTTTTGAACGGAACATTATATTTAAAACAGCCAGAGGGTTATGTCAAAGAAAACCAATCGAACCTAGTATACAGGCTTGGCATGGAATGATACACCTAGTTATATTCTCCGAAGTTATGGATTCAACCAAAGTGAAAACGACCAGTGTTTGTTCACAAAAATTGAGAATAATGACTATATATATATATATATTCGTTGATTTACGTAGATGATTTGATTGTCTGTCACCATAACGAATCAGTGATAGATAACATTGGAGAAACATTGAACAATCATTTTGATTTGATGAATATGGGCAACTTATCCTTTTTTCTTGGCATCAACATCCAACGCATTGAAGATGGAATTTGACATATAGAACGTCACTCACACGTACAGGTGTAACATTTCCTGATACTAAACAATGAAGAAATCCTTCACCTATTGCAGTACTTTTCATTTCATGGCCATTTGCAACAATGATTTTGTCATTATGATTTTTGAGATTCAGGAAAAAGTTTTTGTTGGATGTCATATGACTTGACGCACAAGAATCTATAAACCAGTCAGTATTTTCGGTGATTTCTTCTGAATATTCACAAAAACAGTATTCATCTCTTCTTTCTGCTACGCTACATTTGTCGTTGTGTGTTGAGTTGTCATTTCTTCTGGAATTTCCTTCTGTGTTATTTTTGAACCTCTTCTTGAGAAAATAAAAGTCTTTCTTTAGGTGGCTCCTTCGTTTACAGTAAAAACACTCAAGAGCAGTAACGAGAGTATCATACCGTTGTGGTAGACCTCCAAGAAGGAGGGCAGCAACATGAAAGTCTTTCATTTCTTCTCCAATACCTCTGAGTAGCTCAACCATCTCAAGAGTTTTACGAGTATACTCTGACATTGACTGTCCGCTTTCAAGTTTTATTTGATACAGTTTCCTGAGAAGATACAGTTTGTTGCTGAGATTGGCTCTTTCATGTACCTTTTTTAGAACTTATTTCTGCCGAAGTGCAATTACAAATGTGAACAATTTGGTTTTTTCCACAGATAATGAAATGGTGCTTTGAGCTCGTCTAGATCATTCGGATTCTTGGATTTGACATCTTTTATCACTCTCTATGTTCCTTTTCTGATGAGTAGTATCTTTATCTTGAATTTTCAAAGTTGATAATTATTATTGTTCAGTTTTGTAACTCCAAACCTTGTATTGTCCTAACGGTTTTCCATTTTATCGTGTTTCTCATTTTACAACACTCAATTTTAGCAATGGCTGTTTCACGCGTGAACTGGGCACATAACCTGATGGGTTTTTAATAATGAAACAGACCTTCAATCAACAAATTTATTCTTGAAGAGAAAAACGGTACTTGTAACATCAAATCAAAAAAAAACTATGTCAAACTTGACACACATGCAGAGATCAACTACACACTATGAGAAAAATAAAAATGGTGATATGGCGAATATATTGTAAAAATCTCTGGGTCCACGTTCTGTGTTGTTCGTGATTCAATTTCACTTTTGACGGCTTCTTTCCATCTCTCTTCCATTGACATTGCTTAGTCTTAGTTTTCAGATTCACCAGCAATAAGCAGTAAGCTGAATAAAGCTCGTAGTCAGCATACCGAGTTGGTAGGTTGACTATCCTGGTTCTTGTCCTTGTCTGTGGAGGTATCACGTTAGTTTCATTTTCAGTTCTTCCTGAAAATTCTTCATTTCTGGAAGTTTCATTTTCAGTTTCGTCTAAAAATTCTTCATTTCCAGAGAACTGTTCTGTTCCACCTTCTTCACTTTGATCGATCTGTTTTTCTATACTGTTTTCTTCAGCATCTTCATTTTCCAAATATCTTTCTAGAACTGCTTCGCTTTGTTGTTTAAATGGATTGAATAAAATATCGGTTTCATCAAAGCGAACATTTCGTGAAATTATAATTTCATCTGTGACAGGATCCCATAATCTGTATCCGTTGGTACCATACCCTACCATTCTTACTTCTCTAGCTCTTGTATCTAATTTATTTCTAGGTGATGGTAGTTTGTGTGCCCAAGCCTTTGAACCAAAGACACGTAACTTAGATAAATCAGATTTTGCATAATATAAATCATTTGGTACGCGATTTCTTAAAGCTGATGTCGGAGACCCATTCAATTGATAGACGGAACATCACCCCATTAATATTTTGGAAGGTTTGTCTCAGCAAATAAAGTTCTAACTTTGCCTAATAAGATTTTATGTGCCCGCTCGCTAACACCATTTTGTTGGCTACACAGATAAAAGAATCTTAAAATAAGGTCAAACGAAATTAAATCAAGTTCGCCATGATCTTGTATATGTCCAAATGAATAAATAGAGTCGGTAATATCTTCAACTAGAAGAAGTGGTGATATATTAAATGAAATAAATAATTCTTTATCGCAAGATAATATATTGCTCAGCATGTTTAATTCAAATTAACAATTATCTTGTTTCAAATAATGTATGTATTTGTTGCAAATGTATATTTCCTTGTTGAAAGATATATTCATGTTCTTAATCCAAAAACATTTATTCTGTCATATAAAGGAAATAATGCTAAATAATAATAAAACATACAGCAAAGAATACATTTTGCCAAATTTGCATAATAAGGAGCTTAAGGTGATCAACTCAAGCTTCAAATCATACAACTTTGCCACAATTATTTAACCTTTGCTGTATCCTTCATGCATAGTTTCCTAGATCCCAATGGTAAGTATCGAATTTGGGACACCCTGTACAAATGGCTTGCCTAAAAACTCTGTGTTGATGGAAATTGCAGAAAACTGCATAAATCAAAAAAAGTAAGTGAAGCAAGTTGGTCTTTTCCTATTTCCTAGACACAAAGAAAATCCTGAAAAAAAGTATTAAGCAGTTTTCTATATTTTCCACAGACGAAGAACATTATTATTATGAAATATTTTAATGAAATTCTCATAAGGGAATGAAAAAAACTATTTCAAGGTAAGATAAACAATTAATTCATTACATACAATTCAAACTGACATTTTTCAAAAATAAACGTGTAATACTATCATTGGTACAAGCTTTTCTTAACTACAAAAAATATAATAAGAAACTAAAATGTTACAAACATAAGCGAGATGTAAAATAAAATTACTGTTATTGATACAAACTATAACAATAGAATAGAGCCGAACTATAAAACTATACAATAACTGTAATGCATGAAAAAAAAAAGTAATATAAGCGTGTTATTCACCTATACCTATTAACGTTATATTGGGTATTTAGAAAATACTAACAACGATGTAAATAATGAATTTTTGACACTAAATACATGTTAAATCACTAAGAATATTCAACGGATTTTGTTAGATGCATGGTGATTCACGGTATATTAATAAAACTAACAAAGATATATTTTTAAAATTTGGTTAGAACAGGTAATAGTCCGTGTTTAAGAATATATTACAACTGCAGCGTTGCAAGTCTTACTCGAAACCCATGGCAACATTGGAACATTAGAATTTTAGAAAAAAATCTGCAATTACGACTCTTGATTGAGTACCTTGCTGAGTATTTCAGGAAAACATGTTTTTAAACACATTTACACTTGCTTTATTGTTGTTAATTATTTTCCTCAAAATAATTTCTTTAATTCAAAGTCTCATTTTCACAAACTTCATTCAATGAAGACAATTGCTTCAGTAGGAATATCAATAAGATCACATGATTTTCTTCGAAAACCATCAAACCCCTTTTGATAAGAACAGTTGCCTTGTAGGAAAATCATACATCCTTGATATACGATCACCTGCTTTTCTGTGAAAACTATTACAAGCTTATGTTGATACATATTCTTTGCGCAAAATAGGATGTTTTCTTTTACTCATGTTCACTGGTCAGTTCGAAGACAAAGGCGGCCATTTTCGACACACAAGAAAAGTAGACATATACGTACTTAAGAATACGTTGTAAATGTCATGTAGTTTGGCTTCACGCCTTACTGGATTTACTTTTATGGAAATGGGATGTATATGTTTATGGTAATATTGCCAAATGAAAGTCATGTATTTGTTAATAATTCTCTAAATACATACCTATAAATTTGGTGTAAAGATCCTCGATGTTAAATTTATCGAGATCTTCAATGGGAAAGGAGTATAACATATTCACTTTGAAGCAACAAAAAATCGCATTCAACGGTCTTGGTCAAAACTGTACATTTGCACACATTCATCTCGAAAGTATCTACCAGGTTGAACTGAACTGACTGGAAAATAGACTCTTGTAGACGCGTGTGCTACATGGCAGTAGATGGTAGGGGAAAACTGTTCAACGAAGATTTGGTGATTTTCGGGCAAAGATAGATCTCTTCTTAAAAAATCACAACTTTATATGAAAGGCGTGGTCTTTGCTATGAAATAATTCATAATCATGGTAATGAAGGATTTCACCCAAACCCATGAATATTCTTTACCTAAAATATTATTTCTTCTGTTGGAGATTATGTCTTTCTCAGAAAATAATTTTTGGTAAAGATAATGTATTTCTATGCTACAAGACGAACGTTTTTTCTGTGTATATGGAAGTGTATACTGTAGTTGGATCCCATTTTGTTTGCAAAAATTCTTCAAAGCATATGAGCTAAACTCTCCTCCACAGTCTGATCGGATCCTGCAGCATTTACTTCCCATAGCTTCCAACTGTCGAATATAGTTCATCAGATTTCTTTCTGCCTCGACCTTAGTTTTGAAAAGGTATTCCACCATAAAATGGGTATAATCATCAGTTATGGTCTGATAGTACCTTTCACCTGAGTCACTATATAGAAATTCCCTTCGCTTTTTAGATCGAGGTAACGGTAATGATCGGAATGGTAATCTCATCGATTTCCCTTGTTTGCACGTACTGCAAATTTTGCCGCTGTATGAGAGTTTCATACTTTTCAAACTCTCATTGTTAAGGTGACCAAGCCTTTGATGCCAAAAATTTTCTTGACTTGCCAAGTTACAGTTTGTTTCGTTGACATGTAGAACTGCAGTTTTCTATTACAACATTGAAACTTGCTACAAACAAATTTCCTCTCAATTCACATTCCATCTGAAATGATTTGTTATTTGTTATGACGGCTTGGTTATTTTGAAAAATAACAGTATATCCTTGACTGTTTATTTTCTTGACAGATAGGAGGTTATGAATTAACTTTGGAACAATCAGGGATTGAAGTATTATAACCTTTTTATCATTGTTGCCAACTGTTAAAGTTAAATTTCCTCGTTTTTGCGCCACAACTTTTCTCCATTGGCTATTTTTAACACCAATTCTTGTTCTAGTTTCTTGATGTCTGTCATCAGATGACTTACTTTATCTGTAACTGAATGTTCGGTAGCACCACTGTCTAGTATGAAGTATAAACTTGTGGACTGTTCAGCTGAATTTATTAGAGCTATGACCTCCTCCTCTGTGGCAATGAATGATATCTCCTCTTCCATGATGTGTGCATTTTCTGTCCTGCTATTTCCTCTGTAGTAACTTTCACTTCTATAATGACCTCGTCTTCTCACAGGGAAACTTGTTGATTGCCACTGGCTTTTCTTGGGACAGTCGAACTTGAAATGTCCTAGAGCTCCATATTCATAACATGCTTTGGACTTTGAGTGACTTTGTTTTTGACTGTACGCATGGAATGAACAGTCACGTATTCATTATATGCCTTACTTGCATCTTTGAGTTTGAGTTCAGCATACAGGAGTCAGCTCTTAACAAAATAGAATGTTATACCACTCGACATAGTTTTCAAAACTCTTTTTATTAAATTATACCTTTCTGGCATAGTGAAAAGTAGGAAACATGCCTAATCATTATCATCTAGTTTTGAGCCTAATGATTCCAGCTCTCTTAACAAGGTTTCAACATCTATGAAGTGGTCTTGGAGATCTCCACTTTTGAATTTCAATTTTAATAATTGCTTCATCACAAAAAGCTTCGACAAGGGGCTTTTTCTTCATGTGCTTGGTTGTTGGCGAGTCTTTTTTGTACTCAATATGTTTATCAATAATACACAGAATGATAATACATTTGGCTTTCTGTTCCTTCTTGCGCTCAGCATCCCCACTTCTCTCCGTAATTTCCCATGAGTCTGCAAGAACCTCGCTCACTTTTTCTTCGTCGGAAGTACCTTGATCCTAAATTTTCAATTTGAAAAATTCGTCCCGCCCAGTTGTGGTAACGACATGGCTGTCGACGCCATCTTCCTTTTTCGTTTCTGAACGCTGTACGCCCGGACTTCAAAATAAACAACAGATGCGTATTTCAACTGAAATAGAGATCACACTACTGCAGATTTTCTCTCATGAACCCAAGGAGACTTTTCTGGGCCCATAACCTGTTAATATTTAGTTTGCTACCAATTTATCTTCTTTCGGAGAAATAAATAAACAACTTATATCTGATTGGTGAAATTTACTGACTTCTTCATATAGAACATGGAACATACAAAAACAACATTGTACAGCAGAGAATAGATTTCATTTGGAGTGACTACATTCACGGCTCTACGTGATAATAACAACTGTAATACACGATGCATTTTATGTCTTTTTTTTTATTCTCCATATCTAAATCCACAACGGCTCTTCTTGATAATACATGAGGTTAGGAGTGGAAATATCCCGTGTCGTTAATTCTTTGGCTCTACAACTCTGCAAAACAGAGCCATGATTCCTTTCAATAGAGCACTGTCAGTGATTTAATTTGACAGTGGTCAAACATTTGATGGGGGTACAAACAAAGCCATTTTCCATAACTACGCGTGTCCTTTTTGTGGATCTTCGGCGAATTTTTTTTATAAAAACACGTTTTTGGCATTTAAGCGAGAATTAATTCATTGTGTATAGTAGGAATTGAGTGCATAAATCTGTAGAGGTGTTATAAACATGGATTTTCCGATTCAATAATACGTTTGTTATGATGAGAGGTATCATACAAACAGTTTTCTCTTTTAGATTTGAGGACATCAATCAAGAAAACTATTATTATTTGTTGAAGGTTATTATAACCGATCCGATCCAGAGCAGCACGTGAAATATTTAAATTTCCTTCTATACAAACAAGGTAGAGACAGGTAGAAACTGCTGGAATACTGAGACATACTAGTCAGATCGTTCCGAACATCCAGACCATCTAACTACCGAAAATACGTAGAACAAAAAAAAACGCTGTGAATTTACAATTAACACTGAAGTCAACATTTGAGGATGTTATGAAAGAGAAAGTTTTGTATTACTAGTAGATTGGTTAGACAAACTAGAGAAAACATGAAGTGAATGTATTATTAGAAAACAAAAGTTACCAAAAAATCAGGGGTGAAAAATAATCATTTAAAAAAAATATAATTTCTTTTGTTGCTATTTCAGAAACGATTTCGATAGGTTGGGAGAAAATTCAATCCTCCACAAGAATGATTTCCAGTAATACCTTATGAAATACGCTCGTTGTCTTAGAAAACGTGGTTTAACTCCGACTTCACATTTCATGCTTGCGCTAACTCGCTACTGCAAGTTCAGGAAGGGGCCAAAACTTAGATTTGTTATAACTTTGCTGAAAATTATAGTACTTAGAGAGAAAAGAAAAAGCGCATATCGTTCCTGAAGACTTCTACTTCCTCATGCAAATATAACATGTGAGTATCTGAGTACCTAAAATGTGATTTGTTCCACTTCACGTAACCCCCCTACGATATTTACGGAGGATCCGAAAGTCATGGATATTTTAGTTGATATGAAATAATTATACTGGAGCAGGATTCAGTACCCTCAGTTTTCAACTCACCCATAATCCCGGCTATTTCTTCAGTGAATTTTGAAAATAATAGCTCATACACATCCTACATAAAAAATGAAGTATGTGATTTCAATCTTAGCTTTGCACTTCACAATAGTGTTATTGAATATATTTATGCAGGATATGAATAAGCGATTATTTTCAACATTTACTGAAGGGAATACCGGTTTTATGAGTAAGTTGAAAATGAGGCAGGAGTCAAACAAAGTTTTTATTTCGGCATGTATAAGTAGGACCTGTCACACTTTGAAATTGTTGCATATGGTCCAAAGAGGGTATGGGTTGTTGCTTCAGTATAATAATTCCATATTTACTAAATTATTCATGATTTTCGGATCATTCGCAAACATCTCCGTAAAGTGCGACAAAACACATTTTAGGTACTCAAATACTCGCATATTATATTTGCATGAGAAGGTCTTCAGAAACAATAAGAACTTTTCCTTATCTTTCATTCGCAAACATCTCCGTAAAGTGCGACAAAACACATTTTAGGTACTCAAATACTCGCATATTATATTTACATGAGAAGGTCTTCAGAAACAATAAGAACTTTTCCTTATCCTTCTCCGATCATTTTTAGCAGAGCTATGACCAATCAAATATTTGGCTCCGCCAGAACTTTCAGCGGTGGGTAAGGGTGAACCTGAAATTCGATGTCGGCGTTCAATCACGAGCGCATTTCACAAGAAATTACTAGGAATAATTTTTGGGGAAAATTGAATTGTTTTTCACCCTGTTGAGTTGTTTTTTTCGATTAATCATATACTTTCCAGAACTTTACAGAAAAAATCTATTTATATGTTTTAAAACACAAAAAAAATATGTTCCACCCCTGGAATTTCGTGTTTATCATGGTTCCAACTAGTAGCATACTAAGTTTGGTGGTGCAACAATCGATCCTTGTCTCAAAACCCAATCGTACTGGATTAGATATTTATTCTCAAAGATCGCAAAACTAACAGCGGAGTTATTAGTAAACTTTTACGATTCCTCATCTGAAACAAGAGTATTTCAAAATATTAATAAATAATAGAATCACTAAATCACACTAATGTTCAAAAAAATTTAACCACTAACCACCGCAAAAAAAAAACAATATTCTTTTCAAACTCAAATTTGTTTATCCCCCCATCAGCTGATCACCGCCATGTTGTGACGTGAGCTGAAAGTGCTCTATACCTTCAACGTTCATTGAACATCCTGCATGTTGTTGAAACAATTCTCACCGTAAATATAAAACAAACTCAAAATATCTGCATTTGAAAATGCATTATGCAATACTTTTTCTCCTGAAAGAAACACCTGAAAATCACTGCTTGTCAAAATGAAAGTTTGTTTTGCGATTTTCTGATAACGGCAGACTAAAGTCATTTTAATTGGGAAATATTACCTATTTCGATTCGTTTTGTGGGAATTATTGTTGAAATTTACGTAAATGAACGTGCAAACGTCTTATTATTGATGCACTGAATGTCGAACATAATGACTGTTCCATGACATTTTATAGCTACCTAATACAAAATATGACGAAACAGTCCAATTTTTTTATAAACTCACTTTCACTTCTGAAAACTGACTAGTTGGATGTATATCATTTGAATGCAAATTCAATTGTTATATAGGATATTTGATAATATGCAGGGTGCTCCATTAGTAGTGCACCTACCGCAGTTCCGCCTCATCGGCAATAGTAGGGCTGGCTAGACGAGATCGGTAGAAGTCGGTAACGTGGACGGCGCTCGCTAGTCTGCCGTTCAGTTGTGACGTAGTCGAGCTGATCTGTATCAAAGATAAGAGTTTCCCAGTACCCAGCACCAAGTAGTGAAAAGGGATTAACATTCATGAAAATAAAATGAAAAAAAGATGAGTGTCGATGTGTGGGATCGAAGTGTAGCGAACCAGCAATCTTCGGATTAAAAAATAAATAAATAAATAGAGGTAGATTTTACAGAGTTATTCAATACATAGCACAAATAATGACATGACATTACTATCTGTTCATATTCTTCAACCCAGGGGGGAGGAGAAGGGATGGACAGACGGGCGCAGAAGTAGCACCCTCCCGCCCTCGTTTAGGAGAACGGGAGAGCGCCCTGCCAAACCGAGCTTAGAACCCCCAAAAGAGAGGGTGCCGTTGCCCGGCCACGCTGGTGGTAACGTGGGGCCAGACATTTCATTATCTGCGGTTATATTCTGTAAGATACACGCCTCCTGCATAGCTAATGCGTGTTGTTAAGTTTTATTCAATGTAAATAATTGCTAGCAGTTGTTTTTGAGGCTGATTATTTCGATGTCAATCCCGGAAAAGGCTGAGGCAAAAAACCGGGTCGAGGTACTTTGCGTTTTAGGTATTCCTTTCGTCTTGGTTCCCTAAGGAACCGGTTCTTCGCTTCGTTCTTCGAAGATATCCAACGCTTGATAAATGAGCCCGCCGTGCTTGCGGGGCTCATTATCGAATACTCTGAGCTTTGTAATGTCCTTGGTGAGGGGACTTTTATCGATGTAGTATTTATAGAACTTGTACGACAAGTTTCTAATATATGTCGGGATCGAGTCGACGCCAGCAAGCTCCCTCCCTCCCTCCAATCGAACGTATCTTTGGCTGTTGGTTATGATACGGAGTACTTTATTTTGCATCCTATCCAACCTCATGAGAGGGGTCATTTTTAGGCTGCAAAACACCGGACAAGCGTATGTCATTGATGGCCTGATTATTTGTTTGTATAACAATAATTTGTTGTCAAGGCTTAGTTTAGAGCTTCTGGCTATCAGAGGGTAGGTGCACTTGAATGCACCACCCGCCCTCTGTATAGCCAGAGTTATATGTCTGCCAAAGTTCATACGCTTGTCCAGCTGTACTTCCAGGTATCTCGCAGTGTTCACGTTCTCCACAGCTTGGCCATTGATCACCAACTTCCTGTATAATTTCGAGTAAGTATACTTCTTAGTGAAGCTGATGGTCTCTGACTTCGACGGGTTCACCACGATCTTGTTCTCGGCCAAATAGGGTATGACCTTCCTAACTTGGATCCTATACTGAGCAGCGACGCTCGAGAAGGAATGGGCAAAAATGGCGGTATCATCGGCGTATATCGCCGTGCCCATATCCGGTCTCTCGCACTGAGGAAAGTCATACGTATTTAACGAGTACAAGTGTGGCGACAAACTTGAACCCTGCGGGACACCTGCTTCGATCGGAAACTCTGCGGAGCGAGTGTTATTTACTCTTACCATAAAAGTCCTCCCAACAAGGTAGGAGTTAACCAATCTTACCATATATGAAGGCATGCCTGCCAACAGCATTTTGGAGATAAGACCTTCAACCCATACTGAGTCAAAAGCTTTTTTCATATCCAGCAGGACCATGACCGTGTTGAGTCCACGATGAGCTGCCTCTTTCACCCCGTGTACAATTCTGACAACCTGAGATGTTGTACTATGATTCTTTCTGAATCCGAATTACACATCGGGGATCATTTTGAGTTTCTCCTCGAGACTCAAGAGGATCTTCTCAACCACTTTGGCGATCACGCTCAAGAGCGAGATCGGGCGGTAGCTATCAAGCTTATGGCCATCCTTACCAGGTTTTAGAATGGGTATTGCCAGTGCCTTCTTCAGACAATCTGGGTAACACCCCCATTTTATGATGGCATTGATAAAATGGATAAACTGTACGAGGGTTTTCCGCGGTAAGTTCCTAAGCAGAATGACATCCAAACCATCCGGCCCAGGCGCCTTATTCGTCGGAAGTTTTTTTATGACTTCCGTTAGCTCCTCATAGTTCGTCATAATTTTGGCGTACCTATGAGGGCCAATAGGGAGGGGCAGGGACTCTCTAAAGTCTTCCGTTATCTTAGTTTTCTGTCTTTGTCTCTCACTACCGTCAGGCGCCCTCTTGTGGACGCCTGCAAACTATTCACCGAACAATTCAGCCTTCTTGGGGTCCGTCGCTAAAGTATCGTTACAATTCTCCATGTCTGGGATCGGAGCGAAGCGTCTAGTTAGGCGCTTCGTCATCCGCCACAGAGAATTGTCTCGAGTATCTAGCTTCTCCAGTTTATCCTTCCACACTCTGTCGTTATTTTCATTGATCATCTCCGAAATCTCCCTTCCTAACCTGATCAGGTCATCTTTGTGAACAGGATTGCGTGTTTGCTGCCACTTTTTACGGAGGGAATTTTTCAGAGTGATCAACTCCTTAACTTGAGGTGGAAGAATATTCCGGTTACTCCTAACCACAGTCTTCTTGACGGCGCGGTCCCTAGCGACCTCAATTTCATACTTTGAAATGCTTGACTTGATTTGTGTCCTAGCACTCAAAAGCCTTCGGAACTCTTTCCAGTCAGCATTCCGATAATCGTATTTAACTGTTGGAGGAATAATATCCATCCTACACTTTAATCGGAATACTACTGGATCGTGATCCGAAGTCATTTCATGCATGGCCTTGAGTTCGCTCATATTCGTGACATTTTTATTCACCACCAAGTCGACTATGGTCGGAGTGGTCCCGTTCCAGGGGTAATGTGTTGGCTCTTCAGAGTGCACAATTACCGCGTCGTTGTCCAGCGTATATTCCCAGAGCGTCTTACCGTTGGCGTTCGGCTGTGTTCTGCCACTCCACTCGGCACGCTTCGCGTTGAAATCCCCCGCCAGCAATACCTTATGGCCGGTGTTACACAGATTCTCCAAATCAGCACTGGAGAACCTAGCATTCGGTGGATTATATACCGCGAACACGCAGGTCCCATCCGCGAGTTTGATACCGACATGTTCGATTGAACCCCCACTGCTCGAGGACGATCGACCCTAATGGTTGTGAAGCCCTTCAGATCAAATCTATGGTCCGGCCTGAGCCATGTCTCACATATGAGCATCAGGTCTATCTTATGCCTGTCAATAAAGTCAATAATAAGCGGAAGCGGAAGCTTATTATTGACTAAACTGGCGTTGAACATGCATACCTTCATAGATTGCTCAAAAGTTGTAGCGTTGACTATCACCCAGAACTTCCAGGGTAGCCATAGCCTTTTCCAACGGAGTTTTAGCCTGAGCGAGCCTGGCGATTAAATCGTCAAGTGCTCTGCTCAACTCCGCTAAATTGATCATCGAGCCAACCGTGTGTATCTTACCGGTTATACCCGCGAGATCCTGAATACCGACATTCCTCTCTCTGGGGTGCCCGTGCTGCGGTGTTTGATTGGGAGGGGTAAACGGGATTTCGGGAGTCCCTGGGTTGTGTTGGATTCTTCTTTTGGAAGGTTGGGCGTTAGCGTCACCACCCTGATTGTAGGCGTGTCTAGCCTGCTGAGAATTCTGCTCTCCTGCTGCATTTCCTTGCTTCTTGCTTGCCAGGCGTTTACTTTTGGAGGTGGGGCTGGAGCATAACTTTGCTTCTCCCTTGGTTGTTGGCGAGCATTTCTTTCCTCCAGGAAGTCGATTCTCGCTTTGTAGACTTTACATTCCACACTATTTGCTGGATGCGGAGCCTCGCAATTAACGCAGACAGCCGGTTCTTCGTAAGGTTTCTTACAGGTGTTCGTGTGGTGAGCTTCTGCGCATTTCAAGCACCTCGGCTGTCTTGCGCAATTACTCGTAGCATGTCCCCATCTCTGACATCTATGGCATTGGACTATGGGCCTCTCATTCCTTCTCATCTCCCATGTTATCCTGATATGGAGTAGGACTCTGACTGTTTTCTTGAGTTGATTTAAGGTGATGTTTTTGGGAGTGGTGATCAGGTAGAGAGGCCTATATTTGGTGTTCATTCTCATGATTTTGTCAACTTTAATGCCATAGACCTCGTTCATTTCATCTATGACCTCTTGTTGGTCGATGTCCGCATCCAGCCCCCGTAAAACAAAGGCGTGTGACTTATTCTGGGGTAGTGTGTATGTATGATACTCAGCTCCCATTTTGTCTAGCGTAGCTATCAGCTTTTCTCTGTCTTCAGGATATGTGGTATATAACTGGGTTTCTTTCCCCGTATATTTAATGTTAAAATCTCCTTTCAGTTCTTTCTTGAGATGCTCGCTCAGGTCTTTAGTTAGCGTAAGTCTCCCTTGTAGAACGATTGGCGGGAGCATTTTTGTTTTTCTGGGTGGTTCTTTGCTGCTCTTAGAATTCTGTGCTTCATTGGTTTTGGTCCTGTCCGTTTTTCCTCGCATTTTCGTTATCTGACAATGCCTCATCTTCTTCCAGAACTCCAAAGGAATTGTCCGTGCTCAGCGGATCATTCTCTACCACTTTTTTGGGTTTGCTGGTTATTTTCGGATGCGAAAAGCCCTCATTGTCTACTGGATTTTTATTCCGTAATGGCGGAAATTCGATTTTCTTATTGACTATTTTGTTTGGTGATTTACGACGAGAATACCTTCGTGTAATAAGTTCTAATTTGCTCTACCGCTGCTTTCCTGAATAAATTATCTGGAAGACCAGGAATTTCGTTCAGAGTTTTATAGTGCTTTTCGTATAACTCCACTTTATCTTCTATTTTCCTATCGATAATCTCTTGGATTTCTTTGATTCTCCTATCGATGCTACTAATAGTGTTGACAGACGATGTTTCTTTTGATTTTCTTCTCTTAAGAAGTCTTTTCCTGTCTTCCCTATCTTCCTCGGAGTCTGTGGAAGAGGAGATGTCTTTTTTGGGAGGTGTTTTACTTCTTAGTTCAAGAAGTCTTTTAGTTTCGTTAATTTGGAGCTGTTTCTCTTTCTGTTCTTGTTCTAGCCTTGCCCTTTTCTCTTGTTCGATTTTTTCTTTTTCTTTAATTTCCCTTGCTTTTTCCAATTGCTGTTTTTTGGCAAGCATGTTGGAAATCGCTAGTTGGAAGCCCTTTAGTTTTTCAGGTGAGTTGGAATTTTCATCTATCTCCATATCTGTATGCTGCTTAGCGTTCACCACACCTTCCAGAATTTTAACAGAATTTCTTCTAAGTCCTTTAGTGCTCACCACACTTTCCAAATTTTCTTTGCGTTTTTGGACAAGTTCGGTTTTACCCTCACTTTCCATATGTTGGTCTGCGTTCACCACACTTTCGAGAAATTTCTTAGGAATTTTTCTATGTTCCGGGTTCACCTTACTTTCCATAAGGAGGTTGTCTTTCACCACACCTTCTAATTTTTCCTCGGAATTTTGACAGAGTCCGACTTTCACCACACCTTCCTTATTATGGGTTGATATTTGGTGAAGTCCAACATTCTCCTCAGTTTCCATTTCTCGGTTCGTAATTCGGCTATGTCCAACATTCACCGCTCTTTCGTTTTCTTTTTGGAGATTTCGATTAAGTCCAGCTTTCACCTGCGTTTCCAATTTCTGATCATTATTTCGGCTAAGTCCGACTTTCACCTCACTTTCGATATCTTGTGGATATTTTCGGCTAAGTCCAGCTTTCGCCTGTGTTTCCAAATTTTTATCATTTTTCCGGCTAAGTCCGACTTTCACCTCCCTTTCTATTTCTTGAGCGAAATTTTGGCAGAGTCCAGCTTTCACCTGCGTTTCCAATTTTTGTTCAGTTTTACGGTTAAGTCCGACTTTCACCTCCCTTTCTATTGTTTGTGCAGAATTTTGGTTATGTCCAGCTTTCACCTTTGTTTCCAATTCTTGATCAGATTTTCGGCTATGTCCGGTTTTCACCTCCCTTTCTAATTCTTCTGGCTGTTTTCGGCAAAGTCCAACATTCACCTCAGTTTCTAATTTGTTCTTTGGATTATTGCAGAGTCCCACATTCACCACACTTTCAGTATCTCTAAAGCCTCGAAGTTGTGAAATATCAAGTGGGCTTTAGCTTCAGCTCGCTGGTCTGCTGTTAGCGTGTGACGTAGTCGAGCTGATCCACCGTGGCGATGAAGATTTTCCCAGTACCCAGCGCCAAGTAGTGAAAATGGATTAACATGCATGAAAATAAAATGAAAAAAGATGAGTGTCGATGTGTGGGATCGAAGTGTAGCGAACCAGCAATCTTCAGATTACGGCGCACCTCTACAGACGAGGCTGCGAGACCTCGTTGTAAATGTTCTAATATGAGTTGATTATACCGGGAGTGTGTGCGTGTGGACATGTTGATGGAATATGAGAACAATAATAATTGTGAATGAATTAATTCGCACAGTTAGAATGGGTGTATGCGATAATAATAATAATAATATAGGTTGTTTAAGAAAAGAAAAAAAGATGGTTGATTGTGTTATGTATTTCTTATTTATGTATCACATTGTATTTTAATCAAGTAGTTTGATCAAGTAGTTTCAAATTTGATTTTTGAGTCAGATATAAAAAGTTGTCAAACAATTAAATGTCAGCTTTTTCTCTCGTATTCAAAATACCATTATAATAGCAAAAATATAATTCAATACGAGGAGTCATAACATGGTGGCAGCGGTAAAATAATTCATCTTAAAGAAACATAGTAAAAAATTATCGAAAATAATGGATAAAAACTCAGCCAAAATACCTTCGGTGATGGAATTCTGCAGAAATATTTGCGAAAATTGGAAGTTAGGGAAACAAAAATTCGAATTATACATGATTGCAAGTGGGTCTACCAAGAAGGAGGATACAGTGGGGGTAGCCATATTATTAAATATCATAGGCGACGAAGGATTAATAATTTATAATACATTTGAGTATAGTGAAGGTGAAAGTAGGGAAAATTATAATGTTATTTTAAAAAAATTTGATAATTATTGCAATCCAATTAAAAATTTAGTACTTCTTCACTTCAAATTTTTCAGTAGGAACCAAAAACCAAATGAAACTTTCGACCAATTTCTAACAGAAATAAAAAGCCTGATCTTACCTTGTGAATTTATAGATAAAGATATATTATTGAGAAACAGAGTAGTTTTCGGGGTTTATAATAAACGAATACAAGAAAATGTATTACAAAAACCAAATTTAACACTGAATGAGGCTATTGATATATGTCGTAGTTTGGAAATTAGTGTAAATACCCAAAAAATAATCAATAATACTACAAAAAATGAAATCCATTTGGATGATGATAATATCCATGTGAATTTGATTTCAAAACCATCTACTAGTACACAATAACAAAGAACAAATTTTAATCAATCAAGAAATGTATACCAAAGTCGAGAATTTCGTTGTTTCAAATGTGGCTATTCACATCACTTCAATAACTGTCCCGCATTTTCTAAAATCTGTTCCAAATGTAAAAAGAAAGGTCATTTCTCTCACATGTGTAGAAATTTCAAGGTTCAAGAAATACAAAATACTGAAAATGAATACAAATTGAATGAAATAAATATTGAAAACCCAAGTATATCAATTTCTGATACAAATACTGAAGATAAACACATTATTTGGTCAATTACAAGAAAAAATAACCATTCTATTGAATGGAATGAATTCATTATCATTTCTGGTACAAAACTGAAAATGAAAATTGATATAGGAAGTGACGTTAATATTCTAAATGAAACTGATTTTTCAAAAATTAGAAATGAGAAAAACAAAAATCTACTAAAGAGTAATATTTCGTTGACATCATATTCGGGACATGAAATTTTAACAGAGGGCATTGTTGCACTAGAGTGTGAATATAAAGGTATTAAAAAAGAATTGATTTTCCATATAATTAAATCTTATTCTTCACAATTTATTTTAAGTTTACAAGGATGTATTGATTTGAATATAATTAAACCTAATAATGAATTTCATATCGATATCATAAACAAAATAGAAGATATCCTTTCAAATTATCAATCAATATTTCATGGAATTGGAAGATTACACAATCAAAAATGTAAAATAACATTGAAAGAACATGCTGTGTCAAAAATTTATGCAGCACACAAAATTCCTTTGGCATTAAAAAATAAAGTGTCAGAAAAACTTAATGAAATGGAAAAAGATGGTTTGATCAAAAAAGTTCATGAACCCTCCGATTGGGTTCATCCAATAGTTGTAGTTAATAAACCAAATATTGATGTTAGGATTTGTATGGATCCAAGAACTCTTAACGAAAATATTAAAAGGGAACATTTTTCTATTCCAAAATTCGAAGATTTGTTATCACAATTAAATGGTTCCAAAATATATTCATTGTTAGATGCTTCGTCAGCTTTTCTGCAAGTGCCATTAGATGATGCGAGTTCAAGAATGTGTACAGTAGCAACACCTTTTGGTAGATATCAATGTCTAAGAATGCCATACGGAATTTCTAGTGCTCCAGAAATTTTTCAAAGAATCATTGTAAGTATTTTAGATGGTCTATTAGGTGTTATTGTATATTTCGATGACATATTAGTTTTTGGTCGTAATATTGAATAGCATAATACAAATTTATATAAAGTTTTAAAAAAAATTCAAGATGCAGGTATGACGTTGAACAAAGAAAAATCTAAGTTTGCTGTAACAGAGGTGAAATTCTTGGGACATATAATTAATGAATATGGTATAAAACCAGACGAAAATAAAATTAATGCAATAAAAAAAATGTCAGTTCCAAAAAATAAAAAAGAGCTACAACGATTTCTTGGTATGATCACATATTTAGCAAAATTTTTACCAAACTTATCTCAAAAAACTTTTTCTCTAAGAAAACTATTGAGTGAAAAAAATGAAGGGATATGGGATTTAGAACAAGATCAATGTTTCAATGATTTAAAAAAAATTATCACTACTTCACCAGTTTTGAGTTACTTCGATAGTAAAAAAAATACAGTCTTGTCAGTGGATGCAAGTAGCTATGGACTAGGTGCGGTTGTTTTGCAAAACAATTTCCCTATTGAATATGCTTCAGTATCTCTGAATTCAACGCAACAACGCTATAGCCAAATCGAAAAAGAATTACTTGCTATTTATTGCCTATGGTTGTGAGAGATTTCACTATTATTTATATGGCAGAGCGTTTGAAGTTCATACTGATCACCGCCCCCTATTGGGCATCGTAAAAAAAACCTATTGATGATTTATCACCCCGATTGCAAAGACTCATGATTCGTCTATTGAGATATGATATATATTTAGTGTTCATACCAGGAAAAAAGTTGCAAATAGCCGATACCTTGAGTCGGGATCCTAGAACAGATATAATACAAATTATATTGACCAAGGAACACATGTATTCTCTATTATTGCTACATCAGAGAAAAATGTCAAACGAATAACCGATGCAACAGCTGAAGATCCAATATTGAAACAGCTTCTTCTTTATATTGAAAGGGGTTGGCCACATCATAAAATAACTTTACATCCAGATATAAAACATTTCTGGTCAATACGTGATGATATTTACTCCCATGAAAATGTTTTATTCTATAAAAAAAGACTAATAATTCCGGAACCATTGAGGAATGAGTTTTTATCTGTCTTACACAAGGTTCATCAAGGAGTCACAGCATGTCAGAATTTAGCTAAAGAGGGTATTTATTGGCCAGGAATCATGAGAGATATCGAAAATTTTGTTCTCTCTTGTGATGTTTGTCAAAGACATTCTAAAAATAATCCGAAACAACCACTAATACCTCATGAAATTCCAGATTACCCCTGGCAAAAAATTGGTAAAGATTTCAAGTATTTCAATGGTATAGATTTTCTTGTAGTTGTTGACTATTTCAGTAAATTTTTGATAGTTAATAAACTGCAGGGCAAAACTGCTTATTCAGTCATTTCAAATTTGAAAAATATATTCGTTTCATTCGGTTTTCCCTTGGAAATTTTTTCTGATAATGGTCAGCCCTTCAGCTCTTCTGAATTTAGAAATTTTGCTGAACATTATAGTGTAAAATTAACTACTTCGAGTCCTCACTATCCTCGATCCAATGGTATGATAGAACGTCATAATCAAATAGTTAAAAATCTATTTACTAAAGTTTTGGAAGATAATTCTGAAGATCTCTTGTTGGCTATCCTCTACTATAACAATACTCCAAAGAATGGGATACCTTCTCAATCTGAACTACTTATGGGTAGAACACTTCGCACTCTGATGCCTGTTCCCAAGAGTCATTTGATCCCTAATTTTGAAATAGAACCGTCTCGACAAAAAATGCAGTTGAATCAATTTAACCAGAAGCAGCAATATGACATTAATACCAAAAAACTGAGCGAATTACAAATTGGTCAGAAAATACTATTTCGACATAATAATGAATGGAAGTTTGGAGAAATAGTGAGAAAAAACAGAGAAAACGACTATAACATACTTGAAAGTAATGAACGAGTAATTTACAGAAGAAATCGTGAACATCTCAGACCATATAAATGTTCACCTTCAACATCACTACAATTTCACGGAAACCTTACTAGTTACTACAGTCCAGAGTTCAGAATAAATGAAAAAAATCAAGATGGTCAAGATCTTGGAGCTAAAGATGAATCGACAAAGTCTAGTGAAGCATACCCGGAAGCTGAAATTCCACTCGAGAGTTACCACAACGATGATGGCGGCGCCGGCAGTATAACAACACGAAGTGGAAAAAAAATTATTATTCCAAAACGATTCAATTGATTATTTTTTAAGAAACGGGCGTGTTATGTATTTCTTATTTATGTATCACATTGTATTTTCATCAAGTAGTTTGATCAAGTAGTTTCAAATTTGATTTTTGAGTCAGATATAAAAAGTTGTCAAACAATTAAATGTCAGCTTTTTCTCTCGTATTCAAAATACCATTATAATAGTAAAAATAAGTTATAATTCAATACGAGGAGTCATAACAGATTGGTATGAGAAAAAAAAGATGACGGTGATTATTTTCCAAAAAAGTAGTATACAGGGTGTTTTCGTTAAGCGTGTTATTGACACAGAGTGACAGACGGACAGACAGATTGACAGAGACAGATAGAAGATGGAAGATAGAAAAAAGAAGATAGAACAGACAGAGTGACAGATATTCAGTTTGATCAAACCAGAACGAACTAACCTTAGGTAGGTAGGTATTGCGGGGGTCGAAAACAACAAGTACTCACCCAAACAGAGAGATTGAATTACATTAGACATGTATGTAGTTATTGTCTGATCAAACCAGAACGAATTAACCTTAGGTAGATATATATATATATATATATACAGTGCGTCCCTCCGGGAACTGCATCGATCAATATATAGAAAACCATAGGTGGGCCAAATTTGAAAATTTGAGAGTTCACTATTGTTGATGAGGGTTATCTGGCTAAAATATTTTCAAGAATGTGGCACTTCCCGTTGTGCCGGAAGTGGACCCCAACTTTGTTATTTTAAATGGGACACCCTGTATATTTTCAAAGTTTTAGATTTTATGCTTGATTCTGAACATGTTTCATGTATAATGTCCTATACCCAAGTCTAACCGTTTTCGAAATATTTCAAATTTTAAGTTGAAAATGGCGTTTGCAGAACGAAAAAAATTTTTTTTTATTTCTGGACATGATCATCTATTTTCGATTGCGTATCGATTTATTCGTAGGAGAGGACCCAGTTCAGTAGAATTTTGATATTAATTCGATTAGAGTTATACAGGGCGTTCGCTAGAAAATGATATAGAACTGGTTGAAAAAATTATTGTAAGTCCATTTTTTCAAATGGAACCCCCCCAATTTTATATTCTTATTCAATTCGACATCGAAAATGAAGCTAACTTTTAATAAGGTTATCTATGCCTAGACTCAACAGTTTTAGAAATATTGGCGAATTAACATGTCTCAGTTCCAGGAAATCTCGTATCCTTGAGTTTACTTATTCTTAGTTGGCCATGGCGCCCGCGGTTGCGTTGGAAACAATCACCTGCCATGGAAATGCCATTGTAATCAATCATGCCGGCTCGTTTGAATTATTCGAATGAAGATTACTTAAATCTATTTATTATTTATGGCGAATGTAATAGGGTTATCTCAAGAACATGTGATATATTTGCTATTCGGTATCCGCAGAAGCAGAAGCCCTCACAAAACACTGTTAAACGAATTATAGAAAACTTCAAAAACTTTGGATCGGTCAAAGCAAGAGTGCAGAGAAATAAGCCAATTGTTGATGATGAAGATATTGAAATTGCCATTTTGGGATATTTTTCCGCATATCCAACAATATCTTTGAGACAAGTTGCAAGAGAATCCGGATTGTCAAAAAACTCAGTACATAGAATACTGCGCAAACATAAATTTCACCCATATAAGTTCTCCATAGTTCAGCACCTGAAAAAAACAGATTTTCCACGAAGAGAACTTTTTCCACTAGATATATATCTGGATTTGCAGTTTTTTGCAATTCCTCCGCATAGAAAGCACCCTTGATGGGTGCACCCTGCATATCTTCCAGCATGAAGGTAGTCCAATTGGGCGTATAGCCTTTTTCGAAAACGTGTTTGGCCTTACTGATTCGCACAACATCACCGACTTTGAATTTTCTCGTTCCGGCTATTTTCAAGTGACTGTATGTCAATTTGAGAATTTTCTTTTCGTTGTTTGTGTTGATTTCCGAAGGTTTCATGCCCGTCTTTGAGTGACGTGTATCATTGTAGGATTTTGTGATTTCAGGTAATATATTCAACCATTTGTAGGTGCCATTCAAACTGAAATACTTGTACAATCGCTCTTTTAAAGTCCTTATGACACTTTCAGCCATGGAGGCCTTGGTGATCCTGTACGTATTGTAGTGATTTATTTGATGTTTTTTCATCAACCCTTGAAATTTGGCGTTATAAAATTCCGTCTCCTGATCTGTTTGTAGATTTTTTGGACAACGTTTCGTATGTGCCAAAATATCTGCAAACGTTTTGGTAATTTCCTCCCCCGTTTTCGTTTTCAATGGCCTAGTCCACACAAATTTCGAAAAACAATCTGTAACGACTAGAATGAGTTTAAAATTTCGATTTTGACGGGCGTATGACCTCATCTCGGCTAAACCGAGCTGCCACAAATCAAGCCTTTGATGATGGTACGACGATGTTGAAAGAACCATTTTATCCATGGAATTTCCAACTATATCAAAGGTATATAAATTGCTACAAAGATTTGATGATGCTGAAAACAAAAGGATGACACGATCATGTAACAAAAAGCAAACTTCAGATTTTCAAAGTAGATATGATTTTCGACAAGAATCAACTACATCAAAATATAGTAACGGTGAACACAAAAATCAAATACCTAATTGGCGAGAAAGAGACTCAGATAACAAAAGTGACAGAAGAGACATTGTCAACTCAAGACCCCGGTAATGGATTTTATCGCTGAAAATAATGAGGAAGAGGAAAACTAGAGGGGCCGCATTTTAGCTCCGCAAATGCGACTCTATATGGCGAAGGAGCAAACTCATTGTGTAGTACTGTTTTCAAAAATAACGAACAAACAAATTGTGTTGAAAGTGTTAAACCACCTGTTATTGATATTGAAGTTAGTGGTTGTCAAGTGTTGGATAGTGGGTGTGAAGTGACTTGTGCATCAAATGAATTAATCAAAGATTTAGAACAAAAGGGCATAAAACTACCTGTTTTACCGGTCACAGGGGTTTCAGTGTTAGGTGCGTTTGGTCAAAAGAACAAAAGAATAGAGTGTCAAACCTATCTACCACTAAAATTAAATAATAATTTGATAGATACGGTGTGTTTAATAGTGAAAGATCTTATTCATCCGTTGATACTGGGAATAGACTGGTTTCATAAAACTGAAACAAAACTAAATTTTGGTAATAGTAGCATGGAGTGTCAAATTGGTGAAACGAAGATTATAAAGAAATTCAAGAAAATCGATGCGAAAGAAAAAATGAACAAAGTAGAATCAAATTACATAACAAAACTAGAAGCTGAAGGAATTCTGGAAAGTGGTGGGACCCAGGCAACAGAAATACAAAAGAAAGAATTGAAACAACTGATTCTTGCATATGCTGAAATATTTTCCGATAAGCCTGGGTTAACGAATGTATATGAACATTCAATTCAAATAAAAAACGAGACTCAATTCCGCACAAAATGTTTTCCAGTGCTATTTATCCATCGAAAAGTAGTGGAAGAAAAACTAGATGAAATGTTACAAGAGGGAATAATTGAAAAATCCAATACGATATATATAAATGGTATGGTGCCAGTTATAAAGAAGGATGGGACAGTTCGTATTTGCTTGGATGCTAGACAGCTGAATAAAGTCATTATAGAAGATTATGAATGTCCATCTCTTCCAGAAGAGTTATTATGCCGCTTTGATAAACCTTTGTTCATGTCGACTTTGGATTTAACTAGCGGATATTGGCAAATTCCTTTAAATGAGAAATCTAGAAAATATACAGGATTTACATATAACAACAGAATTTACCAATATAAGGTAATGCCATTTGGCTTGAGTACTGCTACAGCAGGAATGACCAGAGCTCTTGAACGTGTTTTTGCTCCAGGATTTTCATTCATTAGTGTCTATGTAGATGACATTTTAATAACATCTTCGAGTTTCGAGGAACATTTGGAATTCGTCTACAAGAAATTGAAAGATGCTACTATGACACTGAAGATGAAAGTAGTATGACAAAGCCGGTTTCGCCTCATTAATTTGAATTTTCGCTCTCGATGGCATCTGGCCATCGAGATCTCCGCCATTTTGGTTCTTCGGCGAAGTTCTTCAGCAACCCCACAACGCCGAAGAAGGTGGGGGGAGGGTTGCGGAAGAAAAAAAAAATTTTTGTCCCCGAGTGGGGCTTGAACCCACGCCTATTGGCATGGCAGCCGAGTGCGCTACCAGTGAGCCATGACGGGTCCATACTAATGTCGATTTAAAACTCGTAGCTTTGATAATGGGAAAAAAAAGCCGATTGGCGGCAGTCGCAATAAATATGGCTGTGTAGGGTGTAGCGTGTGGGGGTTGAGAGAGAGAAAAATTGCAGGTACATGATAGGCGTAGAGAGCAATTGGGTGTGTGGGAGAAGAAAAAAACGACCTCATGTGATTCGTTGTGTCGAAAAAATGGCCGTCGAGAGCCCCACGCCTACGATAGCAATGGCCGCCGATGGCCGCCGTCGAAGCATCTCTCTCGACTTAGAACAGGCAGCAACATGTCCAGACTTGAGTTGGAATTCCGAGAATCGTGTGTGACGTCACCATGAATGAACATGTGGTGTTTACTGGCAAGCGGCGTGTGTGATTCTAGGAAATGATGACTCCGCGAAATCGAGACATGATTTGGCCTTGGACTTGTTTATCGCTCCACAGCTTAAGTAAACAACCACATCCGGTGGTTGTTTATCCAAGTTGAAATTCCGAGAAATGTCCACTCAGCATTTTATTACTGCGTAGTTTGGGTTTTCCCCCCAGCATATTCAGCGTGGGCAGACGGCGTGGGTCACGTGACCATCGGCGTGGGGTCACGTGACCATCGGCGTGGGTCACGTGTCCATCGGCGTGGGTTACATGACACAGAGAGTTTATACATACGTTCACAGCGCGCGCCGACGACATTTGATAGCCTGCCTCCGAAGCAACAACAAGTGTTTTGTGCTGCTCATCTGCCTCTCGCTCTTCATAACGTTTTATTGTGAGTGTCATTCATTCGTGATTTGCAAAAGGTTAGTAGATTTCACATATGTTTTCGCGAGTGTTTCAAGTGTCTATGCCATTCGATTCAGTTGTTATAAAGTTCATTTATCTCATACAGAGTGTCTCATAAATCGTCATATTTTTCTCATACAGTGTACATTGAATATTTTTGTCACATTTCTCTCATACAGAGTGTCTCATAAATCGTCATATTTTTCTCATACAGTATACAATGAATATTTTTGTCACATTTCTCGTACAGAGTGTCTCATAAATCGTCATATTTTTTCTCAAACAGTGATTTTTTGCCATATTTCTCATACAGGGTGATTCGAATTTTTTTGTCATATTTGTCGTACAGGGTGAATCACAATAATGTTTTGAGAGAGTTATACAGCGTGTATCAAAAAAAAAAAAAATCTTCATTATTTTGAAACGTGCATGTTTTTCACAGATGTCTCATCTCGACGAAATTAACAAGGTCTCCTTGGCTCGCAGGAAGGACCTGCACAAACTACAAGAGCTGCCGAAGGACGAACCAAAATTGATCCTCGACGCTCAAACCAAAACTACAAAGTTTGGGGAGTCAATCCTTGTGGAGTTAGAGGACTGCGTAGTATTCCTTCCGAATCGAGTGACTGGAGCATTGAAAGCGAACCTCGACAAATTGACCGAGGCCCAGCACGTGCTAATATACAGGGGTGAAAAGAAAATTGCCAATCGAGCTCATCCGCAGCAGCTGTTTGAGATCGCCAAGGCCTGAATACGTCGCAGCCGTTGGAAACAGAGAGAGTAAGTTTCTTGTATTTTCATTTGACATTTTCTTGAAATTTTGTGTTGAATCATGTCATCTGACGCCATTGTTGAACAAAGTGTGGAGATGGCGGCAAAGTTGCTTAAGGCGGTAAAAATCCTCAAAAAGGGCTGTACCGATGAAGAGTGCAAACATTGGTTGGCCCAATGCCAGCGCACCGCCCGCCTTATTAATAGAGCGATCGCAGCGGTGGAAGGCATAGGCTCTCTGAGAAAATTGCAAACTTTATGTGGTCACTTAAAAATTATCCGAAATTCAATCAAAAATTCAGGCCAACAGCCAGTCGTCGTGGGGGAGGGGCTCAAATCAAAATTGACATCTCGAGTAAAGTGGGAGGACTTGAAATCGGCATTTTCTTCGCGTCTGCGCACAGGTATAATTATAAATTTAAAACATAAAGAAATTGGACAATTTTTCGGGGACGCATTCTCTCTATTCAAAAACAGAATTCAAAATTTATTGAAAAAACATTCACTCATTAAAGTCAATTCGACATTTTGTGGAAAATTCGTGAAAAACTCTTTGAATCAAGAACAAAAAATCGACTTCAAGTATTTCAACACTAAAAACGCTGTGATCGATAGGGGTACAACTTTGAAAGAGTGGTTCTTGGAAAATGTCATCGATCAAATTCAAAACAAACTTTCTGAATTCGCGGACAAAGAGAGCGGATGGAGTCTCGAGAAAATCGTTAGTTTGGAAATAAATATCAACAAATCCGGCATCGGCAACGGTTCGTCTTTCATCGAGTTGCCGAAATCTATTGCCAAAAAACGAGCTTGCATCAACATGCATGTTTCGCTTGGGCAATCGTCTCCGCCCTGTATCCTGTTCAATCTGGTAAAAATACTGATAGAACATCGTCATATCCGCATTACTCAAAGGCATTGAATTTGGACGGAATCGACTTTCCCATGAAATTTAAACAAATCACCAAATTTGAACAATTAAATAACATTTCCGTCAATGTGTACACTTTGGAGTTAATTCAGCCGAAGCCGGACAAGGAGGCATTTTTCGTGACTGTTCCAAGTCGACTCACGAAACAAAAATTAGACAAACATGTCAATCTTCTCCTCATTCAAAATGAATATCACCCGAAATTAAATGATTACGAGGCACCGCCACTGATCGACGATGACACTGACGATTCAGACAAAAAATTCCATTATGTTTGGATAAAGGATTTATCTCGCCTACTTAGTGCACAACTCAATAATCATGTTCACAAAAAATTCATTTGCGACAGATGTTTGAATTATTTCACAAGTGAGGAAAAATTGAACAGTCATACTGTTGATTGTCAAAAACAAAACACATGTAAAATTTCTTTCCCCCACTACGATCATGTAGAATTTCGCGACTTTGTACATAAAGAAAGAGTGCCCTTCGTAATATATGCGGATTTCGAGTCGATTTTGGAACCGTTCAAAGATGCCGCCGGCGCCGGATGCAATTCTCAAACGGAAACGTACCAAAAACATATTCCGTTCAGTGCCGGATTTTATTTCAAGTGTGCATATGACGACACTTTGTCATTTTACGATAGCCATCGAGGTCTCGATTCGATGGATTGGTTTGCGGAAAGAATGGGGACCATAGCCAAAATTGTGCAAGCCAAAACTTTGGACATTGTTCCCATGACCGCATCACCTGATGAGGTGAACGCGCCATGTTGCCACATCTGCGAGAAACCTTGGAAAACTGACGACAAAGTTGTCGGTGACCGTAATTACTACACGGGTGCCTTTCGCGGATATACGCATGCGCAATGCAACCTGTTATACAAAAAGTCTTTTGTGGTGCCGATCGTTTTCCATAATTTATCCGGTTACGACAGCCATTTTATTATTCGAGATATAGCAAAGAGGGGGCGAGTCAGCTTGTTGCCTGTCAACAAAGAGAAATACATATCTTTCATCCAGTATGACGACAATACAGACATCAAGTTCAGATTCATCGATTCGTTCCGTTTTATGGGCATGAGTTTGGACCATTTGGTTCAGACTTTGACAGTGCACGATTTGAAAATATCCAAACGCGAATTTGCACATCTGACAGCCTCGCAGTACGAATTACTCACTCGAAAGGGCGTATTCCCATACGATTTCATCGATTCGATGGAAAAGTTGGAAGTTGAATGTTTGCCGGCGCTCCATCATTTCTACAACAAGTTGAACGATTGTCACATTAGCAAGGCAGAATACGAACATGCGCAGAACGTGTGGCAAACGTTCAACTTAAAAACACTGGGCGAGTACTCCGACTTGTACATGAAAACAGACATATTGCTCTTGGCCGATATTTTCGAGAATTTTCGAAATATCGGTCACGTGACATATGGCCTGGACCCCGCGTGGCATTACACCCTACCCGGCTATACGTGGTCGTGCATGTTGAAGTACACCCAGTGCAAGTTGCAGATTTTGAAGGACGTCGACATGCTCATGTTCATCGAGCGAGGAATTTGCGGAGGCATCAGTCAGTGCTGCAACAGGCGCTCCACGGCAAATAATAAATACATGGGTGACAGGTATGACGTCACTCAGCCCTCCACTTATTTGCTATATCTCGATGTAAATAATTTATATGGGTGGGCCATGATGGAATATCTTCCGTATGGGGGATTCAAAGGGCTCGAGAATGTTGCCGATTTGAATGTGCTCGAGGTGTCAGACACTTCGCCGATTGGCTATATTCTCGAAGTCGATTTGGAGTACCCCGAACACTTGCATGACAAACACAAAGATTTTTCATTATGCGCCGAACACCGTACTCACCCAGGCTCAAAATTACCCAAATTAATGACCACCCTGTACAATAAGGAAAACTATGTTGTACACTACAGGGTGTTGAAACAAGCACTGACGCACGGACTTGTACTTAGAAAAATTCACAGAGTTCCGCAATTCAACCAATCAGCCTGGCTCAAACCGTACATTGAATTAAATACGAAATTGCGCGCAGAAGCAAAAACCACTTTCGGCAAAAATAACTACAAATTAGCCAATAACGCAGTATTCGGGAAAACGATGCAGAACATACGAAAACATCGTGTAGTGAAAATGGTCTCAAAATGGGAGGGGCGATATGGCGCGAAAAATTTAATTTCCAGCCCGAATTTCAAGAATCGCACCATTTTCGATGAGGACCTCGTCGCTATCGAGATGGCAAAGACGCATTTGTTGTTCAATAGCCCGTGTACATCGGAATGGCGATACTTGACATTTCCAAGGTGTGCGTGTATGATTTCCACCACGGTTTCATGATGGAAAAATACACGAGCGATCAGTGCAAGTTGATGTATACGGATACTGATTCGCTGATTTACGAGATCAAATCCGATGACATTTATCGAAATTTATTAAAGTCGAACCTAGAAAAATTCTATACAAGCGATTACCCCATCGACAACCCGTATGGGATTCCCCTTGCCAACAAAAAAGTCCCCGGCTTGATGAAAGACGAAGCGAATGGCCGAATTATGACAGATTTCGTGGGACTCCGTATAAGGTACAGGGTGGAACATGCGTCAAAAAATCCAAAGGAGTGAAATACAGTGTTGTCCAAAATAAAATCACATTCGACGACTATGTAGAATGTTTGGAAAATCAGCGTGAGAAAGTCACATCTCAACGCTGTATTCGCTCCTTTGCGCACAACGTTTTTAGTGTGGAGCAAACAAAGATCGCTCTCAACCCCCACGACGACAAGCGCTGTCTCCTCCAGGGCTCCCATGACACTCTGCCGTGGGGCCATTACAGTCAATTGGATATTTAACTATGCGCATCTCGCATACAAACGCTTCATTGGCTTAGGAGATGATGATTCGGAACTCGATGACTGATTCAACGCACAAAATCTCGATAAAATGTCAAATGAAAATGCGGAAATTGTGCTCTTGTTTGTTCCCACACATCATATATCATATAATCAAATGTATATATTAATGTTTGAATAAATCAGCATCTAATCCATGTTTGAATATAATTTCGTTTCACCTCCACATTAAAAAAAAATACCTAGTACTCATTTTTGATTCAAAAAACAGCACTTTTTTCGATCAAAAAGAGACTCCAAATTTGACATGGTGGTTGAACTGAGTAAAAAGTTCAGTGAAATTCAGTCAAAGTTCAGTCACTGAACTCAGTGAGACTCAGCGACTGAAAAATTTCACTCAACTGAAATTTCCCATGCTTTTCTTATGGGGGCTGAAAATCCAGTGAATTTCAGTGAAATTTTAGTCACTGAATTCAGTGACTGAAATGCTCACTCAGCCACTCAGCCACCGAAAAAACGCACTGCCACCATGCCAATTTTGGTGCGAGTTTTTTCACTCAAAAAGAGCATCGTTTTTGAGTCTAAAAATTAGCACTTTTTTTCGCTCAAAAAGAGCATCGTTTTTTGAGCCTAAAAATGAGCACTTTTTTCGCTCAAAAAGAGCATCATTTTTGGGTCTAAAAATGAGCACTTTTTGAGCGAAAAAAGTGCATCATTTCAACTTAGAAAATGATCCATTCTTGAGGCTGAAATGATCGATTTTTATTCGAACAGAAAATAAAACAAAAATTAACTAAGATACATATATTTTCAATAAATTCCAAATTGGCGCTCTACATACTATGCATGTGTCGCACAGACCGGCACATCGTGAACAACACACCAAGTGTCTACAAGGTAGAAACAACACAGAACGCTCATTCACAAGACAAACACAACACGTCATTATAGTGTTCTGTGGTGAGTCTGCACTGCCATCATCTATGGGCTTGCTGTCATCTGTCACCCGTCGCTCTGTGATTTCAGCGCCAACTGTCGATGAATTGTCATCTGTCACTTGTCTCACTGCGATGTCAGCGCCAACTGTCGATGAAGTGTCATCTGTCACTTGTCGCACTGCGATGTCAGCGCCAACTGTCGGTGAAGTGTCATCCGTCGCCGGCCTCGGTTCTGGAGGTATATCAGCGCCATCTGGCGGTTCTACCACCACTGATGTCTGATTGTTGTGGCGGTAATTTCGAACAAAGTCACAATTTGGACTCCATTGGTGATGGTCAGCCATTGGATCGTCATCAGGCTGCCATTGGAAGCCTTCGACACCACACACATGACACAAGACAACGTCATTCAAGCCGGTGTACGTGAAACCAGCTCTGGCCAACGCACTCGGCGAAAATGACGAAGTCCAGCCTCGGAACGCCTCGAGTCTTGCTTCGTACTGCTGCATATCTCTATGCATACTGAAATAAAAATGCTACTTCTGTTCCATAAATACATTTATTTCGATTCATAATCAAACAGTACTTTGTCAGGCAAATAATATAGGCATTCACGAAAACAGATGTTTATCATCTTTGGAAGATATAGTACACAAATTTATAGCCTCGTCAAATGTCAAATCATTGTTTCTAGCAAGAACTCTGGCACTAGCTAATATATCATGGTAATATTGACAAAAGTTCATATTCAATAAATATTCAAATCTTCCCGCCAACACTGTGGCATCCAAATGCAGGATTTCCTGGATTTCGAGCTCCGTCAAGTAGAAGTAGGTGTCATCTTTGGAAACTCGCACTGTTGCACTATTTCCATAAGTGTGTAATTCCAAGTCCATGACATCATCCCAATCGAGTTTGATTTGAGCGGTCTTGTTGTCGGTCGCATTCGGATCAGCTCGGTTATTGTAAAGCCGATTAATGGCTCCCACGAAAATGGCCCACTCGAACATGCTGAATGACAGGCTGAAGGAGATGGTGTGCGGGATTGTGCACACAAGTCTCACTGCAGGCACGAAACTTCGAGCAACACATATTCCACATTGCACAGAAAAAATTGATGTGTTTCGGAACTCGTAGGTGGCGCTGCACACGTAAAATCGTTCCTTCTTGATGGCGTCTTTGTACATGTCACAAACACGGTCCAAATCGGCAACACGTTCTGCCCACTCTCTTGATGATGACGATGACTCCGAAGAATCCTCCTCGATAGACACTAGGGACGAAGACATCGACTCGTAATCGGACGTAGGATCGTTAGACTCGAACTGCACTCCACCAAGCATGATGATAGACTGACTCATCGTGCCGCTGAACGGTTTGAAATATTTCGCAGTCGGTCGGAGAGAGAGGGAGAGAGAGACGAAAGGCCCCCAATTTTATGCTCCAATGTGCCTATTTTCCATTGAATTACAAGCGATTTGACGAATCTATCCAGGAATTGTGAGTACTGTCGAAACCCAACCATTTCACCAGGACTTTTCGGCCTTTTCGTCTAATGATTTTTTCCACGAGACAGACGTCGGGATTCTTCGTCTTTTGCAATTCCTGTTCGTAGAAAGCGCCGCTGATTGGTCGCCCCTCCAAGTCCCCCAGCAAGTACGTGATTGGTTGGGTGATTTTCACTTTGACGACTTTAAAAATTTCAGTCGTCCAATTGGGCGTATACCCCTTCTCGAACACATGTTTGGCCTTGCTAATTCGCACAAAGTCTCCAATTTTGAACTTTTTTCGGCCAGCTCGTCCCACATAATCATACGCATACTTGTACACTTTGTCTTCATTGTCTTTGGTGACGTCACAGGGTTTCATGCCGATCGTCCGATGTTTGCGCTGATTGTAATTTTTGGCAATGTCCGGTAAAATGTCCAGCCACTTGTAGGTGCCGTTCAAACTGAAATATTTGAAGAGTTTTTCTTTTAGCGTGCGTATCATTCTTTCCGCAATAGCTGCTTTGATCTTCGTGTACGTGCTGTAGTGTTTGATGTTGTACTTTTTCATGAGGGCCTGGAAGCTGGCGTTGTAGAATTCAGTACCCAAATCAGATTGAAGGAACGTAGGACTTCTGTTCGCTTTCGATAATATGTCCCCCATCGCTTCGGTGACGTCTCGACCACCTTTGGTCTTCAAAGGCCGCACCCATAGGTATTTCGAGAAGGTGTCAATCACCACGAGAATATAATTGTAGTTCTTATTGACTTTCGAGTATTTTTGAAGGTCAGCCAAGTCCATCTGCCACAGATCGTCGATTCCTTTGATGATGGTACGTCTGCGGGGAAATCTCTTTCTGGCCGGAGCATGGAGCTCATCGACCAATTGCTTTTTGGCTGCGGACGACTCCATTTCTCCCAAACGACTGCGCAATGCTAATGCGCAGCTCCATTGTTATACTCTGTACTTAAGTCCAGAATCGTTGGCGTTCTCGACATTTCTTCAATCTGCTTTTTCAAAGTATCGTGTTTTTTCAACGAAAGTGTCATGAATTTCATAACTCGAATGTCCAAGGCCTCGTGAGCGTGTTTCTGCGCATCCAATTCTGCTCTGAGTTCACTATGACGTCATCAACGTAGTTTTTGTTGACAACATCATTCGGAGTAGTTGGCGTTTCGACATTACATATTTTCACATGTTCAGCGTCAATGTCCCCGTTTGCCGTGTAGTTGAGTATGACACCGGGGAAATGATAAGGCTGCTGCTGAGCGCAGCGAGCTGAGGAACTTTGACCGAACTTGTTGATGCTCATGATGGAACTGTGGGGTGCGAAACATCGACACTTGTATTTATCGAATGTATCCAGCCTCTCTCAGCTCATTGATGATGGCCACGATCTCGTTGTCGGTAGAGGTGCTGCCAGCATTCTTAGCTGCGACGAGTAGCCTATATCTGTCAACTAGCTCGTTGACATCATCCCAATACACGTATTCTACAGGCTTCGTATTATATGTCAATTGATCTGGGATGGAGCCTCCAACACGACCACCACCACCACCAGCCTTTTTCTTAGTGTCAGATGAGACTATGAACATTGGTCGAATTATATTCTCGTATTTGGCTATTTGGGAAGGATTAAGCCTACCCTTCGTATCTAAATGGGCACCTGTACTCATCAAAATTTGCTTGTATGCCACCAAGTCTTGTCTCTGGTATTTCGGATTCTTGTAAAAAATCAAACTATTTAATCCCGGAGTACCCTGGTATGTTTCGCCATCAATGCGAATGTCCCCCGTATCTTTATCCAAGTCCATCAACTTGTTGCCGAGTATCCATTGCGCTCTGGGTCTGTCGTAAATGGGGCCGTAAGTCACATCGATTTTGCCCGATTTCGCACGATGTTCATTCACGAATTTAGATGCTACTTCGGGGTAAACTTCCAGCAATTCTCCATCATCCTCCTCATCGTCGTCGTCGTCAGACTCATAGTCATCTGTGTGATAGCTGTCTTCGTCTTCTTCTTTCTTCATGGTGGTGGTGGGGGAAGGGGTCCTCGATGATGGCGGTTCTTGTTTCTCTTCTTTTTTCACCTTCAGCTGTCGTCGCTTAGGTTGTGGGGGCATTGCTGCATTCAGTCTCTTCAGCGGCACCGTGATGGGTTTGAATAATTTATTCAGCGCTTCATCCTGCTCGGATTTGCCGAGTTTCAAAGACAAATACTTTTTTCGAACAACTTTCGCCAACTGACTGACGACGTTTTCGTTCGACTTTGGCAATTTCGGAGTCGACACGTGATGTAGTCGGTGCCATTGCTACACACAGAATGACATATTCGAGACACTACATTTGAATATATCTGTCAAAACCCAGTCGATAGCGCCCTTTGGATACATCAAAGTCTTTGGCTATGACCAAACATCCGAATTTTTCCTTCCAACAGGTGGCGCACATGCGTCGAAATTCATCGAAGGTGTAGTCCGGAGAGACGTGCTCGTCAAAGGCGTGCTTCAGGTTCACATCGTCTTGCCAAAATAGCACTATAATGTTGCAATTGTCTCTGATCAACTGTTTGGGTATTTTCGAGTAGGTTTGACATAAATATGCAACGTCCACGGATTTATGACGTCCCATGGCATAGTACTCTGTGATTTTATCCTGTTTGTCGCACGAAACATCATCAAATATAAAAATTGAGTGCTCCTTTGCCATTGACGGCTCGATAATCTTCTCGTTGCCCCTGTATGGATAATAGCCCACTCCTTTGACTTGTTTCAATACATCGTGCAACAGCTGATATTTCGGTTGGTACAGTGATTTTGAATATACGTAGACATTCTCGAAGCGGGCTCCGTTCGGGCTGAATAACAAACTCAGTACAGCGTTGGTCTTGCCACATCCGCTGGGACCGCAAAATATCGCTCGAAATGAATTCGGTAGCAGAGGACCGTGTTTGCGCACAACATTCAAGTAGCCGCCACCTACGAAATCCAAATTGGCTATTTCCAGGGTCGGCTCTTGTTGCACCACTTTCATTGTATATTTGGAGAAAAAATGTTACATGTGACCACGCCCACATCTGGCGTTCGACTGACAGTTCGAGTGCTCGAGCGGCGGCTATGTTAGTAAGTGTGCAACGCCAATCGCGTCATTGTCATGCTAACCTTCGAGCACGAAGGTCGTGGAGTGGTTAACTCTGTGATAAATCGTCTGCCATTCGAGCTACATCTGCCCGGATACCAATACTGCGGACCTGGCACCAAATTGAAGAAGAGGTTGGCACGCGGAGACGCTGGTGTGAATCCCCTAGACACTGCTTGCAGATCACACGATATCGCATACTCGCAAAGCAACTCTCTGGACTATAGACACAAGGCTGACTGGGTGTTGGAAAATCGAGCTTGGGAACGTGTCAAGTCCAAAGACGCGAACATCGGCGAGAAAGCTGCAGCTTGGCTAGTCACCACAACTATGAAGGCGAAGCGTTATTTGGGCATGGGTATGAAGTCATCATCAATGGCCTCTGCTTCTGGTGCAAAACGGTCAACGAAAAAGAGGTCGTTCAAGAAGGATGTTGTGTCGAAAATCACCAATCATCTGCGGAAGGCACTGAAACCTGAACAACTCAAAGATATGAGTGCGAAGGCTCTGCGAAAATCCTCGTTGGTAGCACTGCGTGCAGCCCGAGCTCAAGTCAAAAAATTGGGCGGTCGCAAAAACATCAAAGTACCTCGAATAATACCTTTCGAAGCAAAGAGTGGAGGTGTGCTGCCTTTGCTTCCCATCTTCGCAGCTTTGGGAGCACTGGGATCGTTGACTGGTGGTGCCAGCACCATAGCCAGGACCATCATCTCCTCGAAAAACGCTCAGAAGAAATTAGATGAAGAGAAGCGCCACAATACTGCGATGGAGAACATCGGAAAGCAGGGATCTGGCCTGTTTATGCGCAAAACAAGTCGCGGAGGCTATGGTCTTTTCCTCAAGAAGTTTGCAAAAAACTCCCAGTGAAGCTGCCCAATAGCAAGCGACCTTTGTACGATGTGGACTTGGTCAAGTATGCCAAACGTCTGAAAATTCCTAATTTCGTTGGGGTTTTACGCCCATGTACAAAGAGTGCGCCATTGTCAATCTGGACTCGATAAAAAATCGTGGAACGCATTGGGTAGCTTACGTGAAAAGTGGACTTTGTGTGAAATACTTTGACAGTTTCGGTAATTTGAAACCGCCAGTGGAACTCGTACGATATTTAAATGACGGTGGAAATGTGAAAATCTACTACACAAACGATCGCTATCAGACATTCGATCAAGCAAATTGCGGCCATTTGTGTCTGAAATTCCCCTACGATCAAACTCAACACAACGATGGATAGGGTCGTCAACAAAAAGACCTTTAATGAAGAGCGCAATACGGTTCATTATATGGTTGTGTGGCGATTTGCGTACAACACTTCGCGCAAATCCGATTGGCAGCGTATGGCTATGGACAGGATCCGTTTCGCTAGGCGAATCTCCAAATTCGCCTACATAATTGACCCCATTTTGGATGTGGAACACAGGGAGCGAGTGTGGAAGTCTTTAAATGAGAGTGCATAACCCCCAAAGTGTCAGTCATGTCTTTGCTGTTCACTCTGACAGGTCACACATCTACGCTGACCGCAGACTTTGCTCCGCCAATTCAATTGGACGAACACAGCTCTTACGGCTTGGCTTTGATTGGTTTTCATTCGTACAACAGCATACCGAACATAACCAAGGGGAAGTTCTATTACTTTGCCAACGGAGCGCCATCTGTTAGCACTATCAGCATACCCACTGGCTGTTACGAAATAAGCGACATTGCCAAGTTTATTCACAAACACATCGGCAAACCGAGAGAGGTGAAGAAGAAGAAAAGAGAAGTGGACATCGACAGAGACAGCAACAATAACGCTAAGGCAGCAGTGTTCTCTCTCAAACCCAATACCAATACGCTACAGTGCGAAATTTATAGCAAGTACCACACCATAGACTTCACTCCAGAGGACTCTATCGGACGATTGTTGGGTTTCTCACCTCGAATTCTCCCAGCTGGAATCGTTCACGTGTCTGACCTGCCCGTCAACATAGTCAAAGTGCGAACAGTTCACATTGACAGTAACGTCACATCGGGCGCTTTCTTCAACAACCGACCCTCCCATACGATATACGAGTTTGCCGTTCGAGAAGATCCCGAATTTGCCATCGACGAGACTCCCTCGAATCTCATCTACCTGCCTGTGAACAAGACGGAGATACATAACATAACCTTGAATATTCTCGATCAGGACTTTTGTAGTGTGAATTTCCGTGGAGAAACCATCATCGTACGACTGGTGTTGCGCAAGCTGTCAAATGGGGTTGGTATTTGATTGGAACGACAACCAACAGCATAAAAGTACTGAGAGCGCAGACGTCAGTTCAGTCGCGCAGACGCAGTCAACGAGAGCACACACCAATCATACGCTTTCTCTCTCGAGCATAGAATTCCTCATATCTCAAGGACATCATGTTGTCAAAACAAGTGTTCGACGTGTACAATCATCCAAAATTCGATGAATCCATCCCGAGAGTGGAGACTCGAACGTACCACCCGTACGTCAAATCCTTCCAAAATAATGACATTGTCGAAATCGTCATTCAGCAAAGTGACACATGGATTCTGATGAACGACGCTATCGTCTGTATAGAGGGCACTCTAGTCAAAACCGCAGGAGATGGCAATGTGCGATTCGTTAATAATGCTGGAGCATTTTTCTTCGAATCAATGTATTATGAAATCAACGGCAAGGAGGTGGACTCTGTTCGCTTGCCGGGTATAGTGAGCACCCTGCGAGGATACACTTGTTACGCAGACGCCGATTCTCGACACTTGGCCACCGCCGGATGGACGTATCCAGGTGGAGCTATTCGCAACGCCAACGACGGTTCGTTCGCCATGTGGATTCCGCTTAAACATCTGTTTGGCATATTTCACGACTACAGATATGCCACAATCGGACGACAGTGCATTCGTTTGGTGAGAAGCAGAAACGACAACAACTGCATGGTTATAGAGGAGATTGCGAATCCGCAGGTCGCAACCACAGCCACCCTGACGATCAATAGCATCGTGCTCAAAGTCAAAAACGTCATTCCCAATGACGATATTCGCTTGCAGCTGCTGCAATCCATAAAGACTGACAAACCTGTGGTTATCTCGTTCCGCAAGTGGGATATGCACGAACTGCCTGCACTCACGCGTGGTTCCACCAAAGAAATATGGTCTGTCAAAACTTGTACGGCAGTGGAGAGCCCCCGATTCGTCATTGTCGCCTTCCAAACAAATCGAATGGACAACGTTGCACGAGATTCCAGCTACTTTGACCACGTTGACATCAGAGACATACGCCTAACGTTGAACAGTGACAATTACCCGCATGAACGCATGCGCTTGCAATTTGACAGAAACAACTTTGTGGAAGCTCATCGCGCCTATACGGAATTCTACCCAAGCTATGCGAATTGTCCCCAGAAACGCCCTCTGCTGGATTACGATGCATTCAAGGATCGAGCCGCCATCTTCGTAATCGATTGCTCACGGAGAGCGGAATTCATGAAATCGTCCACCGTCGATGTCAAACTTGACATAGAAGCCACAGTTGGGTTCCCAGCTAATAGTCGTGCGTACTGTGTAATAGTGCACGATTACGTCATAGAACACTTGCCTTTAAGTGAGATCGTACGTTGTCTGTCATAAGACACAAAACACTTCAAGTCATACGTCATCTGACATATGCCTGCAAGATCGGCGGGGGAGCGCTGGTTGAATGCGCGTCGCAAGGAAGCATAAGCCTATGGATAGGAAAACAACAAGAAGAGTGGGGGGTGGTGGGGGGAACGCGCTCGAAGCGCATCAGTTCAAATTCAGCGTTAGTTGTTAGCCAAACGTTCAGTGATTCAGTCGATCAGTCAGTCAGCCAAGATGAAGCTCGTAGCTTGTGATATCCAGGGTTTCTGTGTGGGTGGTGAGTTCCAGCCAAAAGAACTTGCCATCACCGACGGGCAACGCACGAACCATTTTTTATTCAAAGCCGTCGTGCCATTCCATGAACTGAGCGAAAATGATAAACGCCAAGCGAGATATTTGGAAAGGAATATCCACGGCATTCCATACTCCGATGGCTATGTGGAATTAAACGAGACCAACATCCAAGAAGTGCTGCGCCCCATCCTCGAAGCTGATGTGGTATATGTGAAGGGAAATCAAAAATTCGATTTTCTGCTAAAGTGTGTGCTCGATCTGCCTAGAAGGCCACACATCGTCGATATTGTCGCCACTACAAGTACAGTCGTCACAACCCCTCCACCGGCACTCGAGAAGCAAAGCCCGTTGTGTTTAAATCATATAGCATCTGGAGACATAGAAGTGCATTGTGCTGTGAGACATTGTTTCGATATTTGGCTATGGATATCGTCGCACCTGATATGGTGAAACACGTCGGCAGTGGCGGCGACACTCTTCTCCATCGGCACTTGCAAAATTTGCGTGAACTCAAGGCGCAAATATCGCAGTACGAACAAAAGCTGCATATGTATAAACGCTTTCAAAATATGCAAATTGACGATGGGAAATAGGCAGCAGCATTCACCGATCCACGACGTTTCACCGGCGCCAACTACAACAGCCAAGGAAGAAGAACCAATGTTTGATATATTATTATTATTATTATTAATCATATTGTATTGTATTTTTATTATGTATTAATAGATGTATTAAACCAATTTTCTCGATTTATTTTGCGAATGAGAGAGTGACAGAGTGAATGGCAAAAATGGTCGTTCAAAGCTATTTGGTTTTGGGGAAAGAGCTTGGTGTATTTTTCGCAAATATACACAAAACTTTTCCCCCAAAGTCAAATGGTTTTGCCGCCGCACACTGGCGATTGAGAGGCTGCGCGTGATTTCATGTTTGAAATAAATATGTGCATATTTGTTTCAAGTATGAAATCTCTCTCGGTCAATCAACATGAGGGCCGTGCACATTGAGCAATGGTGTATGTGTCTCTCAGTGTATATATATTTGAGTGATATATACGTCATTTCTCAGTGTACGTTGAGCAGTCATACCGTCATGACAAACTATATAATTCTAGCAGCCGTTCTGTCGAACGTACTGTATATTAGCCCACCATATGAGTGCAGTGAGGTATTGGTATCATATTTGCACGAGAATTCGAGCATTTCTAACTGGACGAGAATGACTCAGGCGCTAGCCAATGATGAATATTTGCCTGTGTTGAAAGCCGAAATCCCGCTGAACGTCTCATCGTACCGATTGCGAAAGATCTATGTCATTCACACCCATAGCGATACGCAGTGGTTTCCGCTGAAGACGTCTTGCAGAACTTCGAGGTCCCCTCAGCCCATCCTGTATGCCGCGATGCAAGCTCCTGGAGGTCATCCTCCCGCGGAGCTTGCCAAATGTGAGCCGACACTTTACGAGTGGTTTATGTTATTTGTGACAATGATTCTGAGTGTTCAAATATCCGAATCTATATATAAGTTCATTAAAGCTATACGTCAAAAATATTTTTTAATCGATAATGATAGTGTATCATACTACGCCGCTGGCACTGAAGTCTAATAAAAATATACGCATATCTGTTTGTTTCATTTGAGTTGCAAAATGCAACATGTGTGTGTGTGTGTGCTCTCTGTCGACGTGACACAGACCGTGGGATCCAAGGCCAAATCGTGTCTCATGCCGACATTTCTCGAAAATAATGGTCTTGGGTAAACAACCACCGGATGTGGTTGTTTACTTAAGCTGTGGAGCGATAAACAAGTCCAAGGCCAAATCATGTCTCGATTTCGCTGAGTCATCATTTCCTAGAATCACACACGCTGCTCGCCAGTAAACACCAGATGTTCATTCATGGTGACGTCATACACGATTCTCGGAATTCCAACTCAAGTCTGGACATTTTGCTGCCTGTTCTAAGTCGAGAGAGATGCTTCGACGGCGGCCAGCGGCGGCCATTGCTATCGTAGGCGTGGGGCTCTCGACGGCCATTTTTTTCGACACAACGAATCACATGAGGTCGTTTTGATCTCCCCGCCCGCCCGCCCCCCGCCCTCCGCTCTTTACATCTATCATGTACCGCAGGGGGGCGTTGCTTCGACGGCCATTTTTTCGACACAACGAATCACATGAGGTCGTTTTTTTCTTCTTCCACACACCCAATTGCTCTCTACGCCTATCATGTACCTGCAATTTTTCTCTCTTTCAACCCCCACACGCTACACCCTACACCGCCATGTTTATTGCGACTGCCGCCAATCGGCTTTTTTTTCCCATTATCAAAGCTACGAGTTTTAAATCGACATTAGTATGGAACCGTCATGGCTCACTGGTAGCGCACTCGGCTGCCATGCCCATAGGCGTTGGTTCAAGCCCCACTCGGGGACAAACATTTTTTTTTTCTTCCGCAACCCTCTCCCACCTTCTTCGGCGTTGGGGGGTTGCTGAAGAACTTCGCCGAAGAACCAAAATGGCGGAGATCTCGATGGCCAGATGCCATCGAGAGCGAAAATTTAAATTAATGAGGCGAAACCGGCTTTGTCATACTACTTAGCACTAGCTAAAAAACGTATGAACTGCAAGTCCAAACGTCAACAGCAGCAAGGGGAGACAATGAAAGAAGAGAACGATCTATGCCCAATATGTGTTGAATCTGGGAAAGATTAACTGTGGTGGCGCTGTAGGGCATGTGGCACATGGATCCATGCCACATGTACTGAAGAATCTCGCCCAGAAGACTTGGTTTCTTGTGTAGCCTGCAAATGGACATTGATCGACATTACCCTTTATATGATCGATATTAGCCTACCTTAGGTGGATAATATCGATCAGGTAATAGTTTTGTTTTCCATATTTCAATAATGTTCCTTATCAAAATACAGAAAAAAATTTATGTTGTTATGATGACCAATGAATAAATTTTTCATATTAAAAATAATATATATTGATTAAAAGTTTGATTTTGTGGAGGAAATCCAGTTCTTGACATAATTTTTTGGGTTTATCACCTTCCACAATCTGAAAATGAAAAAAATTTTTAATTCAAAGAAATCTGTACAAGTGTAGAAGGGCAAATTAATTAATTTGCCCGATAAGTTACTGCGTTCATAAGACTGTTGTCTTGAAAGAAATTAATTTTTGTCAGTAACGTACCCTACACTGAATTTGCCTATCTGAAAAAATGAGATCGAATTAACAAAGAATACTTCTCTTTTTTTGAAAACTGTTGACGTTTCGGAGGCTGTATCTGCCTCCGTTATCAAAACTTCTTAGAAAGACGCTGAGAAAACTGAATTTGAATTGCGATTTTGGTAATAAGACCTTTCTTTGACAGAGTCAAATGAAATCTGTCATACATTCTTTTGATTGACATTTGGTATCTTGATACATACGGTATTCGGTATCAATCAATCACCATTCTATTAGTTCTTATTTCATCTCTGAGGAGGGGTAACCAGGTGCGGTCCATTTCGATGGAATTGGTTGAGAAGCAGTTGTTCGATAATTAATTTGCCCTTCTACACTTGTACAGATTTCTTTGGATTAAAAATTTTTTTCATTTTCAGATTGTGGAAGGTGATAAACCCAAAAAATTATGTCAAAAATAATATAATTTTAAAGAAGTTTTGTTACTGTCTTAGATTCGTTTTAAGTGATCGATATTCGACCCCTTTCCTCTACCAATAATCTCAATTATTTACTCAAAATTAGTCAATATTTCTGAAATTGAACATATTAAAATCATGCAACAAGCAAGCGTTGCGCCCATTGTGGATTTACTTTATTAACTGTCGACTTTGGCACGTTCATTCCAATTTGTAAAATTTTATCGACAGTAGTTCAGACCATTAGAGAATAGATTCAGATATGGAATCCGCTAGAAATAAAAAAATTTAAACCTCATTACCTGATTAATCCCGGGATAGATACTCAAATTTATAATAAATTGGTTTTTGTTATCCTTTTCTATTTAATAGGCTGACATTTAATAAGAGAAACAAATGAATTTTACTTTACCGCACTAGTGCGGTAAAGTATCTCATTACGAAAGTCAGATCAGTATCATAATGTTTAATATTATATATTGGATGTAGGTAAAATAACTTATTTGCATTTCACCAAAAAGAGCTTATTTATCACTTTATTTTCTATAGAGAGATACTTCGGGTGATTTTTGAAACGTCTTTGAGGATTATTCGATTTTTTTGGGCAAGAGAACCACTTCTTGATTATTAGCCAAACAGCCAAATTTGTGGGAAAACTGAGATTCGAAATATTCCTTATTTTCTCGCATCACTCACTCTCCAAAAAATCATCAATGGCATAGATTAGAATCGGATTGTAAAAAAAGTGCAAAAGTATTGTTATATGCAGAATGTCGATTTCAAAAAGAAACACAACATTCACAAAAAAATATATTTCTTTTCAAGGCCAAATAATACATGTTTTTGCACTATGCATGCCCACCGCCTCTTTCTTTAAAATAACGCACTACTCTTCCCTAGTATCAATAGGGAAGAGTATCCATTATTAGGACAAGTTTCAGAAGGGACAGACTCGTGTTCGTCAGGAAATTTCAGATTCAAAGATGTGATGTTTGTGAATGCCTACTCCGTTTTAATTGGCAGATAGTGCCTAACTTGCATGGCAGCATTAAATGCCAAGTGACATTCCCATGCAGCCAAAAAAAAATATATTTGGGGCTACAGCACCAAAAGCCACCAATTAATATGAATATCGGGTTTAATCTTTCCTTTCGAAGTTGATTGATCACTTGTTCATTAAAACACTTGTCAAGGTGTTTAAAATAGAGGTTTGGTGAAAGTGAAAGTTACAAAATCGATTAATACAGCAAAAGTGTATAATGCAGAAATATTGTTATCGCCTCTAACTCTCCGCGACAGAAACAAAAATTAAATGTTTACTCTACAACAGGGTGCATCTGAATGCAACAGCGAATTTGTACGAAATCTATCAAAAACAGTTCAAATACTGGAGTAAAATCATTTAAGAATAACTTGAAACGGGTGGTTGGCAGATAGAAGCAATTCTGAACTCCCGGCATTTATCTGCGCTCTCTTCTGATCCAAATGATCTTGAAAGTCTCACACCTGCACATTTCCTGATCGGAAGAATGTTGACTTCGATTCCTGATCCTACTGTGCAAGATATTCCAGAATTTACACTTTCACACTATCAAAAACAACAAAAAATTATTATAAAAACCACAAGGAGATCATCATAGTATTTTTACTTAATATTCCAAAGGAATTCAATCAGTAGAATTATTTCTACATCACAACTCAAACAAATACAATATGTGGCGAGAAATGTTACTTGCTGCTACGAATAAATTCAAGCAGTTGGAATAGAGACAACTTGATTTTAGTTGTTTTCTGTTAGATATTACAAATAAGTCACATTTTTCATTTTTTAATTTTCATGGAGAATGTTCCCCTTTTCAACATGAATACCTCCCAAGAGGTTATCTTGAACGATGGAAAATAGCGACTAAAGTTTGTCTTTCAGTCGCAGATGATTCCACAAAAGATTTAATGAATTACCTATTCATATTTTCGAACTAAAATAAATAGGATATTCATAAAATTTGTTGTGAAATCATCTGCGGCTGAAAGACAAACTTTAGTCGCTATTTCCCATCGTTCAAGATAACCTCTTGGGAGGTATTCATGTTGAAAAGGGAAACATTCACCATAAAAAATGAAAAATGAAAAATGTGATTTATTTGTAATATCCAACAGAAAACAACTACTTCCCGGCTAAAGCCACGCTGGACTTTGTGAAAAGAATCTAACTGAAAAGAAAAAATCTGAAAGTGAAAATTCGCATTTTCATTCCGATAATTGAGTTTGATTTTGTCTAGTTTTCGTTGAAAATTAATTAAATAAATTCGATATGGAGAATGTTATCAAAAAATAATAATTAATAACATTCTCCCTATCTAATTTTTTTAAATGAAATTTCAATGAAAAAAATTTTAAAAATCAACTATCAGAATTTTTCTTCTCAGGTGAGTCTTTTCACAATATCCATCACATGTAGTTCAATGTCCAGCGTGGCTTAAGCCGGGGAAGTAGATGTTTCCTGTTCGATATTACAAATAAATCACATTTTTCAGTTTTCATGGAGAATGTTACCATTTTCAAAGTCAACTTGATCGAAATGTTTTGACATAATCCAAGTAGCACACCCATATTGGGACAATATTGGTACAATATTGATACAATATTGTGAAAATATTGGCAAAATATTCAAATAATAATATTGGCGAGAAAAAAAATGTGAACATTCGGCGATATTGGTTCAATATTGAAGAAATAATATTGGTGTAATATTCTCGAAGAAATATTGGCCTCAAAATGTTGGGCAATATTGGTGCAATATCGCTGTAGCACACTTACATTGTAATGATAATGGTAAAATATTGGCAAAATATTCAAACATAATATTGGCGAGATAAAATTATAATTATTTCGGGATATTGGTACAATACAACTTTGTACACTATACAAATAATATTAGTGAAATATTGTGGAAGCAATATTGGCCTCAGAATATTTAGCGATATTGGTACAATATAATTTGCATATATTGGTAAAATATTCAAAGTGAATATGTCGCGTTGAAAACATTGTTGAAATATTTCCAGAAAATGTCGAATAACTTGATAATTCTACAATTTCATTTCTACTTCAATCAATCACTAGTAGATTGACTTGTTAACGCATGTGTGCTTACTATATGATACTATGATTCAGCTATCGTTCCATATGTGGGGCCACCTAGCGGTTTGTTACCCAAGTTTGATCATAATTCATTTCAATATTGTTTATTGACTCTTCGACCAATATTCAAGTTTCAATGATAGTGATAAATGTATTTTGTAATATTGTATCAATATGGTTTTTCCTTATTTTCTCGCATCACTCACTCTCCAAAAAATCATCAATGGCATAGATTAGAATCGGATTGTAAAAAAAGTGCAAAAGTATTGTTATATGCAGAATGTCGATTTCAAAAAGAAACACAACATTCACAAAAAAATATATTTCTTTTCAAGGCCAAATAATACATGTTTTTGCACTATGCATGCCCACCGCCTCTTTCTTTAAAATAACGCACTACTCTTCCCTAGTATCAATAGGGAAGAGTATCCATTATTAGGACAAGTTTCAGAAGGGACAGACTCGTGTTCGTCAGGAAATTTCAGATTCAAAGATGTGATGTTTGTGAATGCCTACTCCGTTTTAATTGGCAGATAGTGCCTAACTTGCATGGCAGCATTAAATGCCAAGTGACATTCCCATGCAGCCAAAAAAAAATATATTTGGGGCTACAGCACCAAAAGCCACCAATTAATATGAATATCGGGTTTAATCTTTCCTTTCGAAGTTGATTGATCACTTGTTCATTAAAACACTTGTCAAGGTGTTTAAAATAGAGGTTTGGTGAAAGTGAAAGTTACAAAATCGATTAATACAGCAAAAGTGTATAATGCAGAAATATTGTTATCGCCTCTAACTCTCCGCGACAGAAACAAAAATTAAATGTTTACTCTACAACAGGGTGCATCTGAATGCAACAGCGAATTTGTACGAAATCTATCAAAAACAGTTCAAATACTGGAGTAAAATCATTTAAGAATAACTTGAAACGGGTGGTTGGCAGATAGAAGCAATTCTGAACTCCCGGCATTTATCTGCGCTCTCTTCTGATCCAAATGATCTTGAAAGTCTCACACCTGCACATTTCCTGATCGGAAGAATGTTGACTTCGATTCCTGATCCTACTGTGCAAGATATTCCAGAATTTACACTTTCACACTATCAAAAACAACAAAAAATTATTATAAAAACCACAAGGAGATCATCATAGTATTTTTACTTAATATTCCAAAGGAATTCAATCAGTAGAATTATTTCTACATCACAACTCAAACAAATACAATATGTGGCGAGAAATGTTACTTGCTGCTACGAATAAATTCAAGCAGTTGGAATAGAGACAACTTGATTTTAGTTGTTTTCTGTTAGATATTACAAATAAGTCACATTTTTCATTTTTTAATTTTCATGGAGAATGTTCCCCTTTTCAACATGAATACCTCCCAAGAGGTTATCTTGAACGATGGAAAATAGCGACTAAAGTTTGTCTTTCAGTCGCAGATGATTCCACAAAAGATTTAATGAATTACCTATTCATATTTTCGAACTAAAATAAATAGGATATTCATAAAATTTGTTGTGAAATCATCTGCGGCTGAAAGACAAACTTTAGTCGCTATTTCCCATCGTTCAAGATAACCTCTTGGGAGGTATTCATGTTGAAAAGGGAAACATTCACCATAAAAAATGAAAAATGAAAAATGTGATTTATTTGTAATATCCAACAGAAAACAACTACTTCCCGGCTAAAGCCACGCTGGACTTTGTGAAAAGAATCTAACTGAAAAGAAAAAATCTGAAAGTGAAAATTCGCATTTTCATTCCGATAATTGAGTTTGATTTTGTCTAGTTTTCGTTGAAAATTAATTAAATAAATTCGATATGGAGAATGTTATCAAAAAATAATAATTAATAACATTCTCCCTATCTAATTTTTTTAAATGAAATTTCAATGAAAAAAATTTTAAAAATCAACTATCAGAATTTTTCTTCTCAGGTGAGTCTTTTCACAATATCCATCACATGTAGTTCAATGTCCAGCGTGGCTTAAGCCGGGGAAGTAGATGTTTCCTGTTCGATATTACAAATAAATCACATTTTTCAGTTTTCATGGAGAATGTTACCATTTTCAAAGTCAACTTGATCGAAATGTTTTGACATAATCCAAGTAGCACACCCATATTGGGACAATATTGGTACAATATTGATACAATATTGTGAAAATATTGGCAAAATATTCAAATAATAATATTGGCGAGAAAAAAAATGTGAACATTCGGCGATATTGGTTCAATATTGAAGAAATAATATTGGTGTAATATTCTCGAAGAAATATTGGCCTCAAAATGTTGGGCAATATTGGTGCAATATCGCTGTAGCACACTTACATTGTAATGATAATGGTAAAATATTGGCAAAATATTCAAACATAATATTGGCGAGATAAAATTATAATTATTTCGGGATATTGGTACAATACAACTTTGTACACTATACAAATAATATTAGTGAAATATTGTGGAAGCAATATTGGCCTCAGAATATTTAGCGATATTGGTACAATATAATTTGCATATATTGGTAAAATATTCAAAGTGAATATGTCGCGTTGAAAACATTGTTGAAATATTTCCAGAAAATGTCGAATAACTTGATAATTCTACAATTTCATTTCTACTTCAATCAATCACTAGTAGATTGACTTGTTAACGCATGTGTGCTTACTATATGATACTATGATTCAGCTATCGTTCCATATGTGGGGCCACCTAGCGGTTTGTTACCCAAGTTTGATCATAATTCATTTCAATATTGTTTATTGACTCTTCGACCAATATTCAAGTTTCAATGATAGTGATAAATGTATTTTGTAATATTGTATCAATATGGTTTTTCAAATATTGGCGTGAGGTTTTCGTAACAATCTCAATCAATATAGGGTCAATAATTTTTCAACTATGGATTAAATGATATTCCACCAATGTGCTATGAACCTTGGATATACAATATTGTTTTTTATGTGTAAAATCGATATGAGAGTAATATTGAAATCGCAATATTCAAGTTTCAATGATAGTAATATTGTATGAATATGGTCTTTCAAATATTGGCGTGAGTTTGTTCAAAATTGTAATAAATTCTTAATAACTTTTTCTTTCTTTTTATTTCAGAATGATATTGACAAATCTGTCAACAACAACTGAATAACTACTTTTTCAAATAAAAAATAACAAATGTATTTCAACAACTTGATGAGACTGGAACATCCTCGCCCCATTAAAAAATTCGTTTCTTCATCCATTCACTTCCAGTCTGCACACCTTAGTAACGGGACGACGATAGGTGTTCTTTGCCGTTTTCACCTCTACAACTCTCACTTTTCCATCATTCCCTGGAAATACTCCGGTGACTTTACCCAATTTCCAGGAGACTCTAGGAAGATTTTCATCCGCTACGACGACAATATCTCCCAATTTCAGTGTTTGGTTATTGTCGGTCCATTTATTTCTTCGAGAAAGTGGAGATACTCTCTGGTCCATTTTTTCCAAAAATTGTTAACCAGCATCTGTCATTCCTTTCTCAAATGAATTCCTGAATCGAAATCACCTTGTGGTCCATCCAAATTTTGGTACCCTATGAGGAAGTGGTTGGGTGTTAGTGCTTCAGGGTCATCGGCACTTGTTGAAGCGTAAGTGAGTGGTCTTGAGTTAACTATATTCTCAGCCTTTGCAAATAAGGTAAGGAGTGTTTCATCCCGAATACTCTGTCCATGGATGACAGTTCCCAAAGCTGTTTTCGTTGATCTGACCAGACGTTCCTAAGCTCCCCCCATATGTGGAGCTACTGGAGGGATGCAACTGAACTCAATCCCTTTTGTTGTCATGGAATCAGTCATTACATGGGTATCCAGTTCTCGCAAGGCTCGACGAAGTTCTTCAGCTGCTCCTCTTAAGTTGGTCCCATTATCGGAGTATATTTTCTGAGGTTGTCCACGTCGTGCAATCATTCTTCTTATGGCCATAATCGCTGATCCAGTAGTAAGAAAGTTGGCTACTTCTAGATGTAAGGCTCGCACAGCAAGACACGTAAATATTACACCCCATCTCTTTTCACGATGTCTACCAACAGTCACCAATATGGGACCAAAGTAGTCCATCCCTGTATTGCTGAATGGACGAACACCTCTTGTTACCTTGCTGCCCCATTGTTAGAGGATTGGGATGTGCATTCTCATTTTTGCACTTCTGACAAGAATACTTGATTGCTTTTACGGCTGCTCTACCATCTATCACCCAATATTTTCGACGAATCTCATTCAGAATTGTTTCATTACCATGATGTCCAAATTTTTCGTGATAATTTTGCAGAAGTAATCTGGTGAATGGATGCTTTGGATGGAGAATATAAGGTTTTCTTGCACTTTCCTCCATCACTGTGGCAAAATTGAGGTGGCTTCCAAGAATCAATAGTCCGTTTTCAAAGAGTGGGCAGAGCTGTTTCAATTTACCTCTATTTTCAACTGATTTCCCTTGTTGTAACATTGTTGTCTTCCTTGAAGCTCTGAAGCTGTGATGTTTTTATCCAGTACTTTTCAGCCTCTTCTATATCTTCAACACTCAATGGTCTTGTCTTTTTTCTGCTTTTCTTCTTATAATTTTCAGGAATCGTAGGACCCAAGCTGTTGTTCGAATAAGTCTATGCCATTTTGAAAACCTCTTCAGATCAATAACCTCTTCATACTCCTTTTGGGTTACTTCTCCAATAAATTCTGTTTTCATTTCGAATTCGTCTTCCCTGAATTTCATTTCTGTATCTTCCTCTTTCGGCCATTCATTTTCTGCCTTTTTCAAAAAGTCTGGGCCCGTGAACCAGTTTGTCGGGATAATTTCTGTATCCCCACAACTTGTTCTTGTAGCTTTGTCAGCAATATTTTCTTTGTTAGGAACCCAGCGCCATTGTGGCACATCATATCTCTCCTGTATTTCTCCTACCCGGTGGGCTACGAATTGCTTGTACTTCATGCCATCCCCTCGTATCCAATTTAGAACACATTTTGAATCCGACCAATAGAATATTTCTGTATTTAGTTCGAGTTCATCTTTCAAAGTGACAGCTATACGGGAACCCATTACTGCGGCCTGTAAATCCAATCGGGGAATAGACAATGGCTTCATGGGGGCTACTTTTGCTTTTACGATTACTAGAGAAACGTCTGTTTCTTCTTCGGTTACAACTCGCAAATACGCTGCTGAACAGAACGCTTTTTCACCAGCATCACAAAAAATGTGAAGTTCCATTTTTGTAGCATGAGGAATTTTCTGTGAATAGCATCTTGGGACTCTAACGTCAGGGATATGTTTCAGATCGGAAATCTATTTTTTCCAAATTTCATATAAATTCGTCGGCAGAATATCGTCCCATCCAATTCCTGTTCTCCATATATCTTGTAAAAGGAATCTGGATCAAATTGTGAAACATGTCAGCAGGCCAAGAGGATCGAAAACCGTCATTACAATCTTGAGGACTTTTCTTTTTGTAAGGTTCGTAAAATCAGTTTCATTCAGATTCAGTTTAAATTTTAATTCGTCTGCCTCAGGGTCCCAAAGTACACCCAAAATTCTTTGTGTTGATGAGTCAGATTCAAAGTTCTTCATAGTCGACAAATCTTCACCAATTTGCTCTCTTATCATTTGAGAATTCGATATCCAATTAACAATCTCGAAACCTCCTATTTGCATCACCTTTTTCACGTTTTTTTATCATCCCCATGGCCTCTTCTTCAGTATTCTTCGAATCGCAGTAATCATCGACATAAAAACGTTTGGTTATTGCAATCAGCACATCTTCGGATTCAGCATTTTCATGGACGTTAAGATTTTTTATGTAATGGGCACAAGTAGGTGAGCAACTGGCCCCAAATGTCATCACTTTAATTTCGTAAACATTTGGTTCTCTGCTTGGTTCGATGTCTCTCCACAACAGCCTCTGGGAACATTGATCTTCTGTTCTTATTCGTACTTGGTAGAACATCTTCAGGGTGTCTCCACAAAATGCTATGTTTCTTTGCCTGAATCTGCATAAAACTGCGAACAAGGGTTGGAGTAGGTCTGGTCCAGGCAGCAGATTGTCGTTCAAACTAACACCATTTGTCTTAGCAGCAGCGTCAAAGACTAGCCTTATTTTGCCTGGCTTGTTCGGATTCGTAGTGGCAAAGTGCGGTAAATACCAAGTTCGAGGTGTTTCAGTGTTGGCTTCTGAGGGTGATAATTTTCTCAGGTACCCCTTTTCCAGATAGGAGCTGATCTTTTCGGAGTAAGCTTTTGAAAAGACTTCGTCTCTTCGACATTTTCTCTCAATGCATAAGAGTCTTTACAGTACTGTACTCTTACTTTCTGGAAGATGGACTTTTTATCTCTCCAGAGCAGACCGATTTCATATCTGTTGTGGAGTTCATCACCGTCATTTTTCGAATGATCACATATATGGAACACATGGATTCTGTTGGGATTTTGGTCTTCTAGGAAACATGGACCATGTAGAGACCATCTTAACTTGCACTTTGTTGCAACTGGTAGCATATCGTGAAAATTTTAACTGGAATACGTTTTTACAGATACTATTAGGTTTATGTTGTCCTGAACTATCAGAATGGATGGTTTTTCTTTGAGAATACTGTCTATAGGTAAATTTCGCAAATGTTCGTATTTTTTCCGCAGATTCATGTTGATCGTTTGAGAAGGTAACGATAAGTTTTGAACGGTATGCACACCTTTCATTGAAAAGACCTTAGAATTTTCTCTAGCAGCTGAAATTTCTACATTTATCTTTCTGGAGTCCTCTTGCCTTGATACGATATCGTTTGTCCATTGTATACAAAGAGTTTCTGATGGTCCGTTCAATCCTACCTGCAGAGCGATTTCATCTTCTATCAGAGTAACTGTTGAACCCTCATCACAAAGTGCTAAAACTCGAATTGTACCGTTGGGTCCGTGACGGGAATGACTCGCAGCAGAACATGGATTTCTTCCTGTTGAAGAGTACAGACGTTTTGAACTGCAGAAGAATGGGACTTTTGAACTTCTGTATTATTCTCGGTATTTGTAGCATTTATCGTCTTGTGGAGAAGAGGATTATGTCGAAATTTGCATTCATTTACACCACATTCTTTTCGAGATTTGCATTTAAATTTGGAGTGTCCCTTTTTCAGACATGAAAAGCACAATTTTCTACTTGTAATCGTAAACCATCTGGTATCGATGTCATCAGCTTCCAATTTGTCACAAGAGTTCGCAGAGTGGGATTTCTTGCCACAATAAGTACAAGTACGTTCATTCTCAACTACTTTCAACGGGTTTTCAGATCGACTTGCATTCAGAACAACGTCCGTTTTTCTTCCTTGGCTCTTTTTGCAAGGCGTTGTCACATAAGTGGCTGCATCCGCTACGTCACTGATCCAAACGGAAAACTCTTCCATATTAACTTTCCCATGATTGCGTAATACTGTCTCACCCCACTTCAGCTTCAACAAATTACCAGATAGTTTACTCAGTTTACTCAGAGATTTTCGCAACTTGACCATGATTTCATCCTCGGTGTATTGACACATTGTCGAGATTCTCTGATATTGTTGGTAAAACAGAGACCAGTCTTCTGGATTGCCATCGAATATGGGAAAGTCTTTATCAAGGGTTTGTCTGGCAAGAATTTTCTCTTGTGTTACTGGATTCGCTGATTTGATGGTTTCTGAGATGATTTGGCACAACATTTGCATCTCATTAGAAACGTGTTCACTCGACAATTCTGCTAGTTTCGGTTGAGATTTCACGTGACAATCTATTTCGTTATCTGAATTATGTTTGGTTTTGACACTTGCGATTGCAGTTTTGCCGGCAGTTTTGATTGTTTCGTGGTAAATATCACTTTTCTGGGAATCAATTGCTTCACTTATTTCTACTAATGGCAATTTAATGTTTTCTTGAACCCATTCTTGCACTTTGTGGAATCGTGCAGAAATTTCTGATGAACCACTGGATCGGGATTCATTGGATTCAAAGTTTACTTCTAGTTCTGCTTCGTGTAGTTTATGCTCCATTCGAATCAAACGCATTTGATTCTCAATTTCTCGCTGCTTCTGTTGTAGATGTTCTTGTTGCTTTTCCAACTGTTGTCTAACTTTTTCTGTTTCCAAGTTGAGTCTCATTTTTCGGACGTTAAGGGCTGCCTGGGACCGTTTCGAACTCGTCACAGAAACAGTTTCGTCACAGACTTTCCCTTTGGAACTTGCTGCTACAGACATTTGGTCATGTCTGTCTAGAGTCACCAAGGACTTGGATGTGTCCGCCTTCTCACCTATACGGCTTCTATTCGGTTTTCCAAAGTTTTCAGGTCATATAAAGTCGACTGACAAACTGTTATTGATGCCAGCGTTTCTTCTATCGGGTTTCGAAGATTGATTCTCCATTTCTTGGTTCAGTAACTATCAATATCCGTCGAAGGACCAATGTGTTTGTTCAAAATTGTAGTAAATTCTTAATAACTTTTTCTTTCTTTTTATTTCAGAATGATATTGACAAATCTGTCTAAATTCAACAACAACTGAATAACTACTTTTTCAAATAAAAAATAATAAATGTATTTCAACAGCTTGATGAGACTGAAACATAGATTATATGATATTCCACCAATGTGCTATAAAACTTGGATATACAATATTGTTTTTTATCTCTAAAATCGATATGAGAGTAATATTGAAATCACAATATTGGAGCTAGATGCTCCAATATTGACACAATATTTTATAAATAATATACATTCAACAGGTTGATCCAATATTCCACCAATATTATCAATGAAACATTGTTTTTCCAATATGTATCCATATTGGTTCAATTTTATTCTTACATTTACAATATATCCATATTGGCCCAATATGAAAACAAAATTCAGCCAACATGAGGTGCTACCTGGGAAGAGTAAATTATTATAGTGTTTGATTGTTTGATATGTGGCCTATATCATACGTTCACTAATTCATCTTGACAACGGAATGTAAATAGTGTCATTTACATGCCTATGGTAATAATGACTTTAACTTTGACAATTTGTGACGAAGCATATTTTTATACCCTATCTGGGGTGCATTGAACCACTTTATTGTCCGTATTATTATATAAGGCCTTCAGCTGAGACTGCTTCATTGGGTCACCCTGTAACCTTCCTAGAATTATTCGTATTACTACAGTCTAATATTCTTATTGTTATTATGTTAAGTAAGTTAGGAAACGTTGTTATCTGGGTGACAAGTTCTGAAATCGTCATTCGTACAATCTCTACCCGCCCTGTAGATTTATTTAAAAATCTCCGGTCATTTCAATTCTTTTCTGTACGAAACATTGCCTCTTGGCTTCACCAAGAACTCCCGTCCCATTGTTTTTTCGCGACCTGCTTAGTTTCTGTGGTGTGTTGAAAATTTTAACTTTTGAATAGTTTTCCAGCTCCGGTTTCTTGTAGGTCATGTTTTTGATGTCTTAAAAAGTCAGAGCAGACTTTTTATCAGTTTTTCATTCAATTTTCTACGTCACACCGGTACCCTATAAATACGACCTCAACTCTTCCTTAGGCATTCCTTTGCCTGTGCACTTGTGCCCGAGTAAGATATCGAGTATTTTGTTTTGCAAAGTTTTATTTTCTCATGACCGGTTGATTTCCGCCTGAGAAGCAACCCGTATATTTCGGAGTGCAGTTTAAATTGGCAGCCGTACCATCGTACAGGAAAACCGTAAGCTTTGAAACGTAATCTTTCGTATTATTTCGACCATTTTAAATTGTCAACGTGTTTCAAACCAGGAGTGACAATAATTTTGAATAAGTAATAGATTTGGGATATCTGTGTATTTTCTGTTTAACAAAGCCGTGTAAGCCATCAGACTAGAATTCTTCAAACCGTCGTTTCAGCCAAACACTCTCCGTTTCCTCCCCAAGGCGTTGGTCAGCCCGTCGGCAGGAGGAAGTGACAATTGAGTGTTGTATTCTTCAATGTCCCTAAGGTATTTGTTAGCCCGCTGGCAGGACATTGACCGCGAAAGTCTATGAAAACGGTGAGGGAGTCATTCTGTTCGGGAATTCACCTTACGAAATAGTGTTCAGGTAGGGAACTCCAATCGATCTTCAATCTCGCTGTGAGTTGCCAGTATCCCTAAAGAACAGAACAATCTGTCAGTGGCGGGATCAGGCTTCGCTTGAAGAAAAGCAGCATTGCTTCAGTGTTCCCAAGACGTTTGTTAGTCCGTTGGCAGAACACTCGCGAATCCGTTACATTGGAGAGTCCTTCCGTCGAAATTTATGTGCTTATATTGATTTCTCAAAGCCCAGTGGAAGTGGCTAACTTGCCGTAGGCCGTGAACGTAATCATCCACCAGAGCGAATATACTGCTTATTTGTGAAATTGTTTAGTCAGAACACATTCGTACCCATTACAGATATTCCAACGCCCAAGTTATATACCGAGCGTTTTGTTTAATTGAGCGGATCACTTTGAACACTCGTCAACTTGGTTAAAGCACCCGGATAGTCTCTCTATAAGCCCGATATTCCTGCAACCGTATCAGACACCCGCTTACCGTGCAGAACTTGCTACCCCTGAGTAGTATTTATTATAATATCGCATTGTCACGAACACTCACATTTCAGTGAGTTTTAGTATTTTGGAGACATGTTAAATGACAAGCACCAACAATAAATGTTGACATTGTTATACTACATCTTTTTTTTTTTTTTCGACAAACCCGATTACTAGACATCTCTAAGTAGACAAGTAATCGAAGCAGCCGGTATTTTAGCACCCTCAAGTGCTACGCTACTTTATAAAAAAAAGAGATATTTATAATAACAATCAAAACCACTAGAAAGCAACGGGTAACATAGCAATCACCGACTAACTCAATCGGGGTGCCATGGGTTCTATCACAAATTTATACCGCGCCAGTGATTTGAAAAGCCAGCCCAAAACACAGACTGCTCCTGATCTCTGATGGAGATTTCTAAATGGAAGTTAAATTGTTATAAAGTATATGAAGCTCTAATTGGTATATGTAGTTTGATGACTACGCTGTTCGAGTGTTGGGGTTAGGATGGGAATGAAAAGCCAAACGCTCAGTTTACAAACCTATATTTCTCCCTCAGGATGTCAGTAATAACCATTTAATATCCACAAGGATTTCAGCAATATGCACAAGTAAGAAATACCTGGTAAGATGTTGTCCAAGTGCCTTCCAAACTCCGTTGTGATCACAAAGGGTTGACAAGTGGAAAGGCCACAACCTAGAAATTACTTATTAAATGGGACTAAAAGTCCAAGAGGCAATAACACATAACACAAATATTGTTCGAAATAGATTATGGTAGAGGTAGGTTTGTAAACCACTATATATTAATATATATATATATACAACAACCCACAATGATAGGGGCCACAACCTATCACAAACCAAAAGTATAGCTTTCACAATTAAATCTGCACCCTAAGGGTATACAGCAAATACTATCTTGGCACCGAGGGTGCCCACAAATAGTCAAATATATTAATAAAACAAGTGCTTCTACTAGGTACGTACTCCCCTGAAGTACAGAATCAAAACAATATGTATTATTTAAAAGAATGAAATTAGGCCAAGAAAGGTTTCGTAAATTTGGAAAAATTATTTGCTCTCCGTTTGCTATGTTCTCCCCTACTTTTCCACTCCCACAACCGTTACCATAGATTAATATTTGAATAAGTGAAGCTTCAGAACTGAATTTAGGCCAAAAGAGGTTTTGTAAATTTGGAAAATATTTAATGAAACGTAGAATTGTCAAAGAATGCTATAGTTACACCAGTCTCTGCTCCTTCAGCCCAGATACTCAGGATACTTTGGCCTTAGTACAACTGGTAAGTCCCACACTTTCGTCCTATCCGAGGCAGCATTACTACTAGACTACTAATGCCTGGTCTCTCCTGTCCCTCACAAGGCGTCCAGTGTCCTGAGGTGGATGGAACGGGCTTGTTAATAACTATAGGAGCTACGCTACAGTACTGGGTAGCTTGGTCCAACAACTACGCCTCTGAGACTATCTATGGATGGAGTTGACAGCTGGATTCACACGGATGATACAGGGCAACCAAGACAGTTTGGTATATCCAACCCTTTCACCTTTGGCCTTAGTACAACTGGGAAGTCAAACACTTTCGCCGTATCCGAGGCAGCGTTACTCCTTGACTACTGATGCCTGGTCTCTCCTGTCCCTCACAAGGCTTCCAGGGTCCTGGGGTGGATAGACCGGACCGCTTAATTCACACAGATGATACAGGGCAACCACGTAGTTTGATACGGCTCGAGATCCAACACTCGTGTCTTAGAAGGTTCAATGATTCGTTGTAACGGTTTTTCGGTGAAACTGATGATTAATTGTTAAAATAACGGTTAATGGGTGTAGATGAAGTATCACTTCATAAAGGCAGCAACAATCTCCTAGATACCTTGGGCTTCACAAAATGGCGGCGGCGACATCAATACTTCTAAATCCCCATTCATCAGGGTTATCTTGGTGATATATTCCATAAAACTATGACTATTCCAGTCCAAAAATCAGCCAAGACTATTGAATCATGTAAAATCAATGAAATCCACTAATACGTGATAAAATATTACAAATTGATCACATGCGTATCGTCACACACCTGCCTTCGTGAACGTTGCAAACGGAAGAGAGCGAAATGCGCAGATTACTCCCTCACATTATCGAAAATCAAAACAAAAAATCAAGTCAACTGGTGGTGGACTTCTTCGACTTCTTCTCAACTCAGGTTTGTTCGTCTGTTTTGGATTCGTTCCACTGACCAAGCCGATTATGTCCAATGTCATCCATAGACATAGAGAATATTTTTGGTGATTATATAAAAAAAACACGTATAGAAAGAACATGAGAAAAATTGTTAGTGAAAATCAGAAGATGTGATCCAAATTGAGTTAATTATAAGTCCATCAAAGTGCAAGTAATGTCTTCCGACCAATAAACTCAGTAACCTAACCGAATGACGTAACTGAACCAACCCAAATATACGTCTTCTTCATGAGTCAATAATTGAAAACAAGGACAGAAATATTCAACAGAAGGCTCATTAGTTTACATAAAAAGTGAAGCACTTTCTACACTGGGTGTGAATCTTACTACACCGAACTGTACCTCGAAGCATACTAAAAGACCCTTAAAGTGAAAATAACTAAATGTCAGATTCGAAGTAACCTTCAAAATTTACAAAACAATAATAATCATTCTGACTATGATAGATATCCAGTTGGAAATTGCCTAATAACGCAACACAAAAGACAAAAGGTCGATATAACAAAAACTACATAATTTTATGACTTTCAGAAGTTGTTCCCAACAGTTATGAGCTCAAAATCAAGGTAGGTGATCCAGTAATGAACTATGATTAGCATAAAAAAAAAACGTCCAGTAAAAATTCACAAACCAATATACCGATTATAAGAAGTATAAATCAAATCAGTGGTCTTTATTCTATACTATAGACAAATGTCCATCAAAACGGAAGGTAGAATTGTTAGCAGGTTTTTTTGTGATTTTATACTAAAGAAGGTAACAGATCTCATCTGCATACAAACGACAAAATTTGATTTTGAACCGTAACACAAGAGATCGCAATTAAAGCCTGCAATCACTTGAAAGCTCTTGGTCTCTAATCACCCCATTTGACCTCTGGAGTACCGTATCTCCATCTGAAGCTGCCCTGGGCCTCCCACCGACTCGAGGCTAGGAGAAGTGGAGCATACCACTCTAAATAACTGGCGCCCGAGGCAACCGTTGAGCGTTGAGTTGTTCTCGTTAGAGGAAACCTAACCTCAACAACCGAAGCGCCATAGTGACGTCCGCCTTTTTGTCATGTTAAGGAAAAAAGAGCGTTACAAATTGGCGCTCGAGCAGGGACTTGGTTTTTATACTATAATGAAGGCACTGATAACCGAAAGTTGAAGAAAATCTGATTTTGAGGAAAATAAAGTAGTCCCGTCATTTTAGAGTGCTAGAACACTTTTCAATAACCGCCAACCTGTCATTTTGAAGTTGTGAATTTCGACATAAAATCCTTGCGACACCTCGTTCAGTAGGTTTTCGGGGGGGTAGAAGCAATTCCCGTCAACCTTTCATCGATATCATCCAAAAAGGGTGCAACTGAGAACACTGGATACGGTCGGAAGACCTGTACTCGTTACAGTGATCGTTGGTAACGACGGTGTGGTTGTGATCCCCACAGATGTTGTTGAAAATACAAACGGCATCGTAGTTATTGGTACGGGAGTAGCTTGACCCTCACGAATAAACTTGCTGAGGCGTCGGCGTTTTTCATCTACCGTGCCGGTAGTAGCAAGTTGAAATTTTGCTAACTCGGCGTCCAGTTCGACTTTCTGCAGAAGGTATATCCATCCGACTCGAGTGTTGGCAGGTGGGCCTCCTGTCGGTGCATTCGTAGTTAGGAAAAAGCCTGAAGCGACGTCAGGTTTCCCCTCGGACTCCGGTTTCCCACCGGTCATCCTCTTTCTATCCACTGAAAGCGGTTTGACATCAAGAACCGTCGAGCCTCCGCTGTTAGTTACCTCGCCTTCGCCGTTAGTTACCTCGACTCATGTCCCCGCCGTCCGTTCTATAGACAATAGACCGTTTGTGAAGGTGGTCATCGGTGACGCTACTTTCCTTGCCCTTATAGACTCCTGTGCAACCCGAACTTTTGCAAGCCCGGTCGTTGGCAACTGTGGCGAATGCTACGGATGGCCAACGTTGCCCCAACCCGTGCGTCAGTCTCGTCAGGCTGACGATTCACTCATCCCAGTGAACCGAAGTTTCAAACCCTTTTTGACCATTGGTCAGGGACAGATATCCGTCGAGTTACTGATTGTGCCTCAATTCACTGTGGATATACTGCTAGGTATGGACGTTCTCCGAACACACAATTTTCGCCTAGACTTGGGTAGTGCCACAGTGTTCCTGAACCAGGAGGACGTGACCTATCGGCATACACAGTTCACTGAAGTGAAGATAGCCCTCTCCGTGAACACACCGGCTCATGAGGAGACATGCGTTCCCCTGCCGGTATCCAGCACTATAGGAGATATACAACTTGGCACCCGTGTCCCCTGTATCGAATCACCGCAAGTCAACCTGTCACCGTGTATGGACAATCCAGCAAATGACCCTTGCCCGCCTACGCACCCTTCCGAACAACCCGTCGCTAAGCCATCTCCGTGTGAAGAAAATGCAGAGGAGAGAAACCTACTCCCTGTGCAACAATACCAGTTGGACCGGTTTTTGGAAGCCGAATGACCCGTGTTCCAAAATATCAAACGAACGACATCTTGGACCCAACATCACATCCGACTCATGAACCCTGAGCCGATTAAACAACGATATCGCCCTCAGAACCCGAGGATGCAGGAAATCATCAATCAGGAGGTGGGTAAGATGTTGAATGAAGGTCAAATTGAGCCGTCCAGCAGCCCCTGGAGCTCTCCCGTGGTCATAGTACGGAAGAAAGATGGCAAACCGCGCTTTTGCATAGACTTCCAGAAAGTCAATGAAGTCTCCGAAAAGGATGCGTATCCGTTACTATTCATAAATGCCATCCTCGACAAGCTCCGTGAGGCCAAATACATATCCAGCTTGGACCTTCGGCAAGGATATTAGCAGATACCCCTCGCCCCCGCCAGTAAACCAATAACTGCGTTCACCGTACCCGGACGTGGTCTGTTCCAGTTCACCGTTATGCCCTTCGGGCTACATTCGGCACTTGCGACGTTTCAGAGGCTCATGGATACCATCATCGGCCCCGACATGGAACCGTTTGCCTTCGCGTACCTGGATGACATTATTGTCTTGGGCAGAACCTTCGAAGAACATCTGGAGAACTTACACAAAGTGTTCAGGAGGCTGCAGGAAGAAAACTTGCAGTTGAATCCCGAGAAATGTAAGTTTTGCCCGAACTCTCTTCGATACCTTGGACATTTGGTCACTCCGGAAGGCATCCGAACTGATCCCGACAAAGTTGAGTCCATCATCAAATGGCCCGCCCCTACCTCCGTTAAGAAACTCTGCCAGTTTCTGGGGATGATATCCTGGTACCGCAGGTTCATCCAGAATTTTTCTCAATTAGCGTCTCCGCTGACCAAGCTTTTGAGAAAGAATTGCCGTTGGAGGTGGGAACATGCCCAGAGTGATGCATTCGAGAGACTAAAAATTTGTCTGACGGAAGCCCCCGTACTGATTTGCCCTGACTTCACGAAACCGTTTGTCTTACAGACCAACGCCTGCGAATATGGATTAGGTGCCGCCCTAACACAAAATGTGGGAGGTCACGAACATGTGATAGCGTATGCTAGTCGTACCCTGTCTCCTCCTGAGAAGGAATGTTTGGCCAACGTGTGGGGAATCGAGAAGATTAGGCCGTACCTCGAAGGCTACCGTTTCACCGTCTTGAGGGATTGATGGCCATCCCTCAAGTGGATTAGTTCACTCAAAAGTCTGTCCGGCCGTATTGCCCGCTGGGAAATGTACTTACAGCAGTTTGATTACGAGGTCAAGTACCGTAAAGAAGCCTTGAACCGAGTGGCAGATGCACTATCTCGCCAGCCACTACCAGAGACTGAAGAACCAAATTCCGACTGTCTGGCCGTAGCTATCACGAAGGCCTACAGGACAACACCGACGGACGCACTGCACGTACTGGCGGGAGTCGTCCCACTACAGGTCGAGGCGGAGGTGGAATACCAACACGCCTCGGAACACGCAGAAGACCTCAGAAGTATACAAATCAAAATCACGGACAAACCACACCCGGCGAAAATCAACAGGACAATAGTCCCTCCAGGAGAGTGCAAAACAACCATCTACACCGACGCCACTGTCAACGCCCACAGCCACAGGGCAATCGGAGTAGCAAAAACAAGAAACCAACAAACATGGAACACCACAGGCAAAAGAATCGCAGACGGAAGAGACATTCATGCGGCAGAGATGATAGCGATATATGAAGCAATTAGAAACATAAAAATAACAGACAGGCACACCACAATATACACAGACTCTGAAAGAGCACTAGAGAAAATAAAAAACCACAGATCCACAGACGCCAAAGCGATCTACATACAAAAGATAATACAGGACAGATTCGACCAAGGACAAAAAATAAACATCGCACATATGAGAAGAACAAACCAGGGAATAAAAAGAGCAGAAGAGGCAGCAAAAAATCACATAACAGATGAAGAAAAACATTACAAACAGAAGACACGGAAGGAATTAAAGGACGCCAAAAATCAAACAAAAATAGCCAGGTGGCAACAACAATGGAACACCTCGAAAACAGGCAGAAGCACTTACAACATGTTCCCAACAGTTGGCAAGGAACGGATAGCACTCTCCTGGAAAACTACGCAGCTAATCACGGGACACGGCAACATAGGGGCGTACTACGTCCGCTTCGGCCTGAGGGGGACGGATGGGGCCTGCCAGTGCGGACAAGGACAGGAAAACACAACACACGTAATACACGAATGCACACTAACACAAAGGGAAAACGCACGCGAAACACTACAACACAAACTACGCCAATTAAATATGACATACACTCCCACACTCACAGACAGGAAACTCATAAACAGAACAACACTAGAACACATCAACACCTGGGTCAACGAAATGATTCTGGACGACGACACAGACTGAAGCACCCTTAAGTGAAAAGACCCCCTCGTTATCAAAAACCGAAAGCAACAAACCAATAATTGAATAATTGTATAAAATAGCAAATAAGACATATGTAAATATATAAATCCCAAGAGGTAATTGTTAGAAAATAAGGATGGGAAATGTAAATAGGAGTAATAATAATTAAAGAAATAAAGTTCGGATCTTTCCCCGCTAATTTTAGGAGTAGTGGTTGATGGGATGGGTTGTCTTGCCGGGGGTTTCGCTAGACAGATGGTGGATACGCAGGAGAGTTCTGGCCTCATACCGAAAGGGAGGAGGGCCCTCCAAAGGGAATGACATCGTCAAACCCCGAGGAAAACAGATTTTTCATGTCTGGCCGTAGATCCCGTCGAAGAAGAGCATGCATGCCCGTGGTAAGAACAAAAAGGCAGAGATTAGTAACAACCCTGAAGCCTTTCCAGATTACTGCATCCGTCAAGGAAAGTTATTCCGACATTTCTGGGACTCCAGTGACCTGACTGAGTCAGAAATGGCGGACCCGTGGAAACTATGTGTGCCCAGGCCTCTACGAGCCAAAGTTCTACAGGAAATCCACGATAAGGTAACAGCAGGACACCTGGGGTTAGCAAAAACTACTACGCGTATTTCACGACGATATTACTGACCCGGAATGTTTCGTGAAATTGCCCAGTATGTCCGAGGATGCATGTCATGCCAGCAGTATAAAATCCCGCAGCAACAGCCGCCAGGAAAGATGTACCCGTCACTAAATGTGAAGCCTTGGAGCACTGTTTCTAACGATCTGGTAGGTCCCCTACCCCGGTCCAGTAAAGGAAACAGCTACCTGTGTGTATTCCAGGATAGGTTCACAAAATGGTTACAAGTCCGTCCGCTCCGAAAGGCTACTTCCGCTGCCGTGGCCAAAGCTTATTACTAAGACATCGTGTTGCGTTTCGGCCGTCCGGACACCGTTATTAGCGACAATGGTACCCAGTATACGGGCCATGTGTTCACCGATCTTCTCGCTGAGTTGGGTATCCATCACCGCTTCACTCATCCGTACACTACTCAAGCCAATCCCGTGGAAAGGGCAAACAAAACCGTTAGGACTATGATTCCCCAATACTGCGCCAATGACCACCGAAAATGGGATCTCTACCTGCCGGAATTATAATTTGCATTGAATACAGCTCACCAAGAATTAACTAGATTCACTCCGGCCTCTTTAAATTTTGGCAGAGAACTCAATCCGCCCAAAACAATTTTTCCGGTAGACCCTCCCGAGGATGAAGATGAACCGCTGAGACTCACTGCGTGGACAACACATATGGAAAAGTTACGAGAAGTTCACGAGTTGGTGAGTGTAAACTTGGCTCGAGCTTTCACCACACAAAGCCATTATTACAACCTACGACGTAGGGACTGGAGGTGTCACGTAGGTGACCAGGTGTTGAAGAAGGAACACCCACTGTCCTCCAAAGTCCAGGGACATGCAGCTAAACTCGCCCCAAAATTTACCGGCCCATTTACCGTTGTCCGAGTAATCACGCCTGTAGTATCTGATCTTAAGGGATCTCATGGAAAGCAGGTAAACCGTGTCCATATTAAGGATCTGAAACCATACCGAGACGCAAACGAACCATAAGTTGTTAAATTGTAGGTACCATGTCCGACCGTCCGTCCATCGTTCGGCTGCAGCCGCCGACTTCCTTCCCTAACGGGAGTATGCTGGCAACCCCACCTAGGGTATATGCCCGTCCCATAGCGGCACGCCTATTCTCCACTCCGGATTCTGGCCGGGAGATCCGCCTCACCACGTCCCTGTACTACGACCCGTACCTTAGCACTGATCCCGTCCCCGTTGCTCCCCGACCATCTTCCTCGGTTAAATGGACCGTCCCTCTCCCCTCCCGCTCCCTGTCCGAGGTAGTTCGCGCAAGAGAGGGCCACGAACCCATTTCCCCTCCGAAGTATTGCTGTTCTCCTTATCCTCGGTCCAGGAGATCAGTCTCCTCGCCCTGCTCCTCGACAGATACCCTGTCTCCACCACACGCTTATCCCTGGTCCCCGAGGGTAAGAGGCGCACACTCCCTGGTCAGGTACTGGGCGTGAACTCGCCATCGAGGCCTGGATGAGACATTAGTGGCCCAACTACAGGAACTTGATGAGCTTATCGATCAGGCCCCACCGATTAAACGGGGTGTTGGTCACATTGCAGTGGAGCTGGCACTTCGAACCCTGGATGTTCCTGGCCGTATCGATGGCCCAACGCTGATGTATGAAGCTCTACGCACATGGGCAGCCGAAGAGTATTTAAAGTGTCGGAGCGTTGCCGAATGGTCACCTCGACTACGATTTGTAATGAGAGAACTCCGGCCGGAAAATGCACCGCCCAACAGACGTTACCGGATTCTATTGCCGACCCTTTCCGGACGTGGGATACGGGTTACCATCCCGCCGGATAACCCCAACGATGAGCAGTATGACCGACCGGATCCGGAGAAGTTGACTTCTGTTATACAATCAAAACTTATTTCAGGTTTCCGTTTCCGTCGGAGCCAACCCCATCTGGAGACTCCGCTTGAACTACACCGCTCCTACCCGTAAGCCCGATTAAGTTTCACAAAATTTCCCCGAGATGTCCGATCTACTGGAACTCAGCTCCTCACCACTATCAGACGACTGGAGCATGCTGAAGGGATCCGGGTCGTGTGTCGACAAACCCCATTCCGAACAATCTACCAGGGCGAACGTGATGGTGGCCGTCGAGGAAGGATCGTCGCCGCTGGTCGAGATCCTCGTGACACCGGTGGAAGAAGACGTGAGTTCTCCCACTGACCGGGACACTCAATCTACCCAGGAACCGAAGATCAGTACCAACTGAATCCACGTTCCGGATGCCAGTGAGGATCCATTTGAGGAAAATAGCTACTTTGACTGGAAGCCCCAAGTACCGTCCACCAGCACACAATACTCAGAAGAGGAGTACAACGAGAACCTGGACATCCCTCGCTCCACCGTACCCGTCCCCGTGAGGCTAGATCCTGAAAGCATGGTCCGTGTAGGCCTGGCTTCACACCATCGGTGGAATTCGTTTCCAGATGCTCGACCCCAGTACATACACGACGATAAAACCCTGTGCTGGCGCTGTGGATACATGGGTCACACCCGCTTCGCCTGTCTCAATCCAAGGCGCTTGTTCTGTTCCCGTTGTGGTCGAAATGGAGTCATGTCCCGCGAGTGCCCCTGCTCGAACAACGGAGCCGGACGCGCAGGACCTTGCCCAGACCGCGTTGGCACTGCCTCACGAGGCCGTAACATCCATACCCAGACGTCCATACTCATCATCTCGAACCAGACAACGCCATGTACCCTATGTCGGTGTAACCGCCGCCCACGCTTCACAAACCCAAGAAACCGTTATTCTTAATCAAGTAGCCCATATTCAAGCCCGCTATATTCAGAAGAATTCCGTCAGTCCTGGATGATGAAGCCCGTCGCGGCCTAGCGAGTCGTCTTACGTAATTCCGAAGCAGGATACGAAGACGGATACCATCATAAAAAAACCGCCGGGTGATCATAGTAAGGTTAATTAAAAAAAATTCAAACGAAGTTTCCATTTTTTTTCGGAAGTAAGATATCGAGTATTTTGTTCTGCAAAGTTTTATTTTCTTTTGACCGGTTGATTTCCGCCTGAGAAGCATATACCGTATATTCCGGAGTGCAGTTTAAATTGGCAGCCGTACCATCGTACAGGAAAACCGTAAGCTTTGAAACGTAATCTTTCGTATTATTTCGACCATTTGAAATTGTCAACGTGTTTCAAACCAGGAGTGACAATAATTTTGAATAAGTAATAGATTTGGGATATCTGTGTATTTTCTGTTTAACAAAGCCGTGTAAGCCATCAGACTAGACAAACCGTCGTTTCAGCCAAACACTCTCCGTTTCCTCCCCAAGGCGTTGGTCAGCCCGTCGGCAGGAGGAAGTGACAATTGAGTGTTGTATTCTTCAATGTCCCTAAGGAATTTGTTAGCCCGCTGGCAGGACATTGACCGCGAAAGTCTATGAAAACGGTGAGGGAGTCATTCTGTTCGGGAATTCACCTTACGAAATAGTGTTCAGGTAGGGAACTCCAATCGATCTTCAATCTCGCTGTGAGTTGCCAGTATCCCTAAAGAACAGAACAATCTGTCACTGGCGGGATCAGGCTTCGCTTGAAGAAAAGCAGCATTGCTTCAGTGTTCCCAAGACGTTTGTTAGTCCGTTGGCAGAACACTCGCGAATCCGTTACATTGGAGAGTCCTACCGTCGAAATTAATGTGCTTATATTAATTTCTCAAAGCCCAGTGGAAGTAGCTAACTTGCCGTAATCCGTTAACGTAATCATCCACCAGAGCAAATATACTGCTTATTTGTGAAATTGTTTAGTCAGAACACATTCGTACCCATTACAGATATTCCAACGCCCAAGTTATATACCGAGCGTTTTGTTTAATTTAGCGGATCACTTCGAACACTCGTCAACCTGGTTAGAGCACCCGGACAGTCTCTCTATAAGCCCGATATTCCTGCAACCGTATCAGACACCCGCTTACCGTGCAGAACTTGCTACCCCTGAGTAGTATTTATTATAATATCGCATTGTCACGAACACTCACATTTCAGTGAGTTTTAGTATTTTGGAGACATGTTAAATCACAAGCACCAACAATAAATATTGACATTGTTATACTACATCATTTTTTTTTGACAAACCCGATTACTAGACATCTCTAAGTAGACAAGTAATCGAAGCAGCCGGTATTTCAGCACCCTCAAGAGATCGCAATTGAAGCCTGCAATCACTTGAAAGCTCTTGGTCTCTAATCACCCCATTTCACCTCTGGAGTACCGTATCTCCTTCTGAAGCTACCCTGGGCCTCCCACCGACTCGAGGCTGGAAGAAGTGGAGCATACCACTCTAAACAACTGGCGCCCGAGGCAACCGTTGAGCGTTGAGTTGTTCTCGTTAGAGGAAACCTAACCTCAACAACCGAAGCGCCATAGTGACGTCCGCCTTTTTGTCCTGTTAAGGAAAAAAGAGCGTTACAAAGTAATACCTTCAGCTTCATTTATATCAATTTTTATGTTATGAGACTTTTGAATATTATTGTTGTCTGCTTATTCGGTGACTAGGTTACTCGCACAAGCAAATTAGAATGAAATAGCGGAACGAATAATCATGAAGGAAGGGTAAGAAAACAAACTTCAATCCAGGCAAATTTTGAGAAATGTCAACAAGCAGCAGGAAAAACGTGGCTCGTACCCGCTCACCTCGAATGTTAACACGTCTTTACATTCCTTGTTTCTTAAATAACTATTATTTTCGACCGATTTCAATAAGATTTTGTTCATTTTTAAAACCGAAAGAATGTACCAATTCATTACCATCCCGGTATAGTTAAATCAGGTACCGTTGATAATAGGAGTTTTGTTGTTGCTAGGTTGTCGCTGTTACTTGTTATTAAGCTTAGGTTTTATCCAGTTGATTCCAACTCTTCACATGATGTGGTGTTGCTGTTTTTTCCGGGTTTCCCTGCAGCTGCAAGCCGCTCCATAGCGCCAATTTTTTATTGGTACTTCGTTCTTGTGGTTTCTGTTTTTAGTTTCCCAGGTTTCCGGAGAAACTCTTCGCAAGTTCGCCTGAACCGTAGTTATTCCATTTGGCACTATTTCGCCTTTTTTTTTTCTGTGTAGATTAATAATTGATCTTTATATCAATGTCTAAATTAAATATTGGAGTTTTTATTATCAGATCTATTCTTCCAAAATTTATAAGTTTTAGCGAATAAGTCGGAAGGAGCCGTTACGATATATTATTGATAACTGAAAGTTGGTTACATGCAGGTGTTGACGATGAAATAGTTTCTTTGGATGGTTACAGGATGTATCGCCGAGATAGAAATCAAGGTAGGCGAGGTGGTGTCATTATATACATTAAGTCCTCGATCAATAGTTCTGTACTGAGTCTCGCAAACATCAATAATAATAATGCTGAACAACTATGGATTTCTTTTTCGAGTAATCATTCAACAAACTGTATTGGGGTAGTATACAGGGCACCTCATCTTCCACTAACGGATTTCCTAATGTCATTAGATGAAACCCTTAGCCTTTTTTCACCTAAATTTGATAATGTATTTTATGGAGGCGATTTTTTAAATAATACTGCAAATGATTACAAGAATCTCAATGCCATATTTGATAGTTTTGGATTATGCCAGGTAGTAAATGAACCAACAAGGGTCGGTTTGAATAGTGCTACGTTGCTGGATTTACTATTATGTTCTGAGCATATAAAAGTCATTGAATGTAAAGTATTTGATCTTTTAAATTTATCTGATCATAGTTTTATCAGCTGTACAGTGGATCTAAATGTAAGCAAAACACCACCCATATTTCGATGTTACAGAGATTTCAATAAAATCGACAAAGAGGAATTTTTAACTGATCTCAAAAAAATTGATTTTGATCAAATTTTTTATGAAAACGATATCAACAAAAAAATGCTTATTTTCAATAACCTCCTACTTCAACATTTCAACAAACATGCACCAATAATAAATGCAAGAATAACAAAAAAATATGCACCTTGGTTGACTCCTAATCTGAAACAAATTATAAAACAAAAAGAAAAGGCATTATCGAAATTTAAAAAGTCTAAAAGGGAACGTGACTGGTTATCATATAAAGAAATGCGGAATTTTTGCAACACGGCTGTGGAACGTGAAAAAAAAAGCATATTTTAATGTCATTGCGAGAAACAATAATAATAATAATAATAATAATAAATCCTTGTGGAAAACCTTGAAAGAACTTAATATTAGACCCCAAAAAAACAATTTCAATTTACCAAATGAAATATCGGATATAAATGAAATCAATAAATATTTTGTTGATTCCCCCCGTGAAAATAATGTACCAAATGAAAAAGCAATACAATTTTATGATAATAATATTAGACCGGGATCGGACACATTTTATTTTAGAACGGTTGATGTTGAAGTTGTAAGAAAATATCTTTTTGAAATCAAATCTAATGCTACAGGGGCGGACAACTTGAACTTAAAAATGATTTTACTTTGTTCCCCTTATATTATAATATATATAACGCATATTGTTAATTTCTGTATTGAAAATTCTATATTCCCAGATTGTTGGAAACTGGCTCATGTGCTTCCCCTTCCAAAAAATAATAATCCAAAAGAACTGAAGGATTTGAGACCAATTAGTATACTACCTATTCTTTCAAAAATTCTAGAAAAAATAATGAATGGACAAGTAAGAGAGTACCTTGATGAACACAATCTTTTTCCAGAACATCAATCCGGTTTTCGATCTAATCTCAGTTGCACTACAGCTCTAACTAAGGTTACTGATGACTTATTTACCTCAATTGATGGCAAAAATATATCTACTCTCATTTTGTTGGATTACTCGAAGGCATTCGACCGTATAAATCACCAACTTTTATTAGCGATATTGCACTATAATGGTTTCACCAATAGTGCATCTTTCATGATCAAACATTACCTGGAAAACCGTATCCAGCTGGTGAAAATTGGAAATGATTTCTCTGAACCGTTGAATATCACTGCAGGAGTCCCTCAGGGGTCTATTTTGGGACCTTTACTGTTCACTATTTATACTTCCAATTTATCATCATTCATCTCACATTGCCAATCCCATTACTATGCGGACGACACACAATTATATCATTCCTTTAGCTCCGAAAAAATTAATGATGGGTGCTTAGCAATAAATAATGATCTTAAAAATTTATCTAGAGCGTCAAAGGACCACTGCTTGACTATAAATCCTACAAAATCCAAATTGCTAATTTTTGGTAGTAAAAAATGTAGACATGAATGCAAAGAACAGATAAATATTTCAATTGATTCTGAACCCCTCGAAATTGTCGAATCTGCGAAAAATTTGGGATTAATTATTGACAGTGATTTGAGATTTAGTGAGCATGTAACTAACGAAAACTATTAGAAAAGCTTATTGCAATCTCAAGTTGATTTATAACTTTTCAAAAATTATTGATACCAAAACCAAAAAAATCTTGTGCGAGTCCCTGGTTCTGAGTCACTTCAACTTTGCGAACATTGTATACTATCCTTGTTTAACAAAGTATGATCAGAGTCGTATTCAATATGTGCAAAATGCATGTGCCCGGTTCATGTATGGAATTAGAAAACGAAACTCTATATCACACAAAATTAAGGAATCTGGCTGGTTAACAATGAGACAAAGATGGTTATTGAGTATGTGTTGTTTTTCTCATGATATCGTTTGTTCCAAGAAACCCCGATACTTATTCAATAAACTGTTATTTAGGGATGAGGTTCATACAGTCAATACCAGATATCGATTTCGCCTGACCCCACCAATACACCGCACATCCCTTTATGAGCGTTCATTTTCTTATTTGATCTCGAAAACTTATAATGCCATTCCAGATTCGCTCAAAACCTCAAACAAAAAGCGATTCAAAAGTATGCTACGGCAATCTATATATGAAGGTAGATTTGATATGTAATATATTTAATTGCGCGCCGGATGAGTGAATGAGTAAAGAACTAACAATTTTGGGTTGTACCAGTTTTCTCATTGAATTATTGCCACACCTTCACCTTCACCTTCACCTTCACCTTCACCTTCACCTTCACCTTCACCTTCACCTTCACCTTCACCTTCACCTTCACATCATTTATTTCACTAGTTATTTATCGTTAGTTATTTTCTTTTGTTTTGTTTATTGTTCTATATTTTCAAATATTCACTATTTTGCTTAGTGTTGTTTTGTCAATATTTGTTTAGTTAATTTTGTTAGTTCTGGGGTTGAATGGAAGAGCAGTTTCCAATGTCTTCGGACATAGGCGACTGAATTCCGCCCTGTCATGCTGTCGATTGCCTATTCTGTAAAATTTTCCTGGTGTTAAAAAAAATGACAGTGTGAATAAAGACATATTATTATTATTATTATTATTATTATATATTTCTACATGTACAATGTGCCGCCAAAACTTTTCAAATTAATTTCTATTGAAGCTCGCATTTAACGAGCTCGAAATCATCCATTCTCACCGCTAGAAAGAACCCGTTCTGAATGGCTGAATTTAATTGATGGACCTCCATGAATAAAATCAGTCAGTGCCTCCAAACTTTTTCAATTTGGATTTTGAATTGATGTTTAAACTTTGGAATATCGGGAATATCTCTCAGACATGACCGAATTTGAACTAATCAAAAGTCAGTAGTAGGTACATCAAGAAGTGCCACCTAGAGGGCCTTATAACATTTTTTGAAGGTCTAGGGTATCACAGAGTGAATACAGGCTTTCCTAGATTTGTAAATAAACGAAATAATGCAGTATCATTACTATTGGCAATTCGCTAGAAGACCTTGTATATCACAAGGCAACAACTAACGTAGCCATGGAGGCGGCTATAGCTACTTTTGTTACAATCTTACCAAGGAAAATATAAAGTGAAATGACAATGTAAATATGAATAAAAAAGTTATTGGGTATAACCTTCAAAGGCAAATGCAACCGTAGACATGATCGTGTTTCGTACTTAAGTGCTCATCAGTACAGTAAAATCAAGTGCACAAATATGCACACTTGGATGTAAAATCAGAATTGGAAAGTAACAAACAGGAAACAAACTGCATACATTTGTAGCAATTGGCTTGAAGGCCTTGTGTATCACAAGGCAACATCTAACGTAGCCACGGAGGCAGCTATAGCTACCTGCGTGACAATCCTGCCCAGGAAAATATAAGGTGAAATGGATTCAGTGAGGAACAATTCAAATTTGAATGGAAAAGTTATTGGGTATAACCCTCAAATGGAAATGCAACCGTAGATTCGATCGTGTTTTCTACTTGAGGGCTCATCAATACGGTAAAATCAAGTGCAAAGATATGCACACTTGTATGTAAAATCAGAAATGGCAAGTGATAAAAAGGAAGATTACTACACGTTTGTGGCAATTGGCTAGAAGACCTCGTATATAACAAGGCAACAACTAACGTAGCCATGGAGGTACTTATAGCTACCTGCATGACAATCCTACCAGGAAATTATAAAATCAAATGGATTCATTGAGGGACAAGCTAAATATGAATGTAGAAGTAATTGGGTATAACCCTCAAATGGAAATGCAACCATAGTATTACGGTTTTTTTTTTTTTTTTTTTTCAGAACAAATCAGCTTTCTGGCATATTTACCGTAAAGAAAATTAACCGACTAGCAATAGGCCGAGCATGAAACTAATTAAAAAGGGGAAGTATGCCTATATAGTTGTCAAGAAAAGAAAAGTCTACCCAATTTTAATCTCTAATGAATCCCACGTCTATTTACAAAATATACAAATACAAAATTTTGCAGTAGGTGTTAAAAATACATGACTTTCCGATTTACTTAGGTGGCCGTACTAAATGCATTCAGCGCGACGAGTACAAGGAAATAAATTATATAATTATACGTATATCTCTAGTTTGTTTGTTCTTCTGAACATTGGAAATACGGAAAGATAGTTAGTTGAGTAATTATAACCCACTGATTTTAGGTGTTTTGCCAAGTAGTTGTTTTCGCAATAAAGCAAATTACACTGCCACTGTCAATCAAATAAATACCGCGAAAATTTCTTATTTCTATGCTTATCTGAGCCAGGTGTTTTTCAGTCCCACGATGTACGATACAACGGTGTAAAACTTCTGCCATCAATTCAAAATAAACAGTTCTGCCAAGGGAAGTCAACTTTTGCTTGTTATTCTCCCAATAAAAAAAGTTATAGCTTTCGGAAACGGTATCAAGTCTCGTCTCAATAGATTTCCAATTCAAAATTATAACGAATTCTTCCGTAACAAAATCCTCCCTAAAATAGAGATAAAACACGTTGAACTAGGAATGATACATTTATTTCGTCAGTCTTTCTCAAAATGGCTTCCTATACTTACAGGTGCTTCCTGATCCCTACAAAAGGTAATATTCCAAATACTGCTTCTATTCGGGCCTAATACGCCCAGCCTACTTTTGGAAATTGTGGCGTTCTTATAGACTCTATATCCCATAAAAATGGTAACCAAATTCGGTTTTTAGTCGACCTATAACACCGTTGAATAGCCTGAAGGATTTTTAGGATCTTATCAAGGGTGTCTAACAACAGCCAAGAACGAGATCGCCAATCGTGCAATTGATCGACGCGGTGGTACCCAATTGTCTTATCGTGGCAATTGACATGGGCGTATCAATGACCATTGAGAAATACCCATATTTAAAAATATTTAACGTAGCCTAGTTCTGTGGTATTATGGAATAAATTAATGCTACCAAAATGATAAAATAAAAACCATTTATCGATTCTTAAATTATGCCTATGGCAAAAAACCTGCCTAGAAAAATAAAGCAATTTATAATAACGAGGTGGTTCCTTCGGAACCGACGTTCGAGAAAACCAAATATATGCAGTCCAACGAACTCATACATGTATTGAGGGTGAACAACCTATACGCACAAGTGAGGTATATCGTTTTCAACTAGGTTGTCTAGGTAAATGAGCTTCAATGGCAAAGGTGTGAATTTGAATCGTAACAATAGACACGATCGTGTTTCGTATAAGTGCTCATCAGTACGGTAAAATCGAGTGCTTTGCACCTGCGTGATAATCAAGTGCAAAGATATGCACACTTGGATGTAATATTAGAATTGGAAAGTGACACACAGGAAGCTAACTGCACATTTGTGGCAATCCGCTAGAAGACCTTGTATATCACATGGCAACAACTAACGTAGCCACGGAGGCAACGTGACAATCCTACCCAGGAAAATATAAAATGAAATGGATATGTTGAGGGACAATGTAAAAATGAATAAAAAATAATTGGGTATAATCCTCAAATGGAAATGGAACCGTAGTACACGATCGTGTTTCGTACTCAAGTGCTCATCAGTACGGTAAAATCAAGTGCAAAGATATGCACACTTGGATGTAAAATTAGAAATGGAAAGTGACAAACAGGAAGCCAAGTGCACATTTATGGAAATTGGCTAAAAAACCTTGTATATCACAAGGCGACAACTAACGAAGCCACAGAGGCAGCTATAGCTACCTGAGTGACAATCCTACCCAGGAAAATAAAAAGTGAAGTGGATTTAGTGAGGGACAATGTAAATATGAATGAAAAAGTTATAATCAAACTCTCTGCTCATATCAACAATATTATTATTATCACTAAAAATAAAATTAATATCGTAATAACCATAAAATTATAACAAACGAAACCAATTACCAAGGGTATATTTTCGGTTATGATGTTTCTGTCTGCCACTCGGTAAACGAGTACTCACGGCCAGCTAATTACAGTGGAGAATGGTGTGGTCCACAAAAAAATAACAATCGGGGATAAATTAATGAGGGCGCCAGACAAATTGCGGCCCTGAGTACCTTGAGAACTATAATACATCAATGCTCACCAACATGTCAATTGACCATTGAACACGAATAAACTCAACATTTAACCACTTAGTAAGATAGCTGAGATAAAAAAAAATATATCCAAAAAAATCAATAACTTCGAAATATCAAATCGTGTATTCAATTCAAATGGCCAATCTACAAAACGAGGATGCACGTATTTCAAAAAGAAAAACAATATCAATATTTTGTCAATGTTTTGACCAATTATATAACACTTAAAGAGAATCGAGTAGCACAAAAATGAGAGTAACATAAAAAAGAAAGAAAACTACGTCACTATACTGGGTGGAGATCACTATTGGCGGTGGCAGTGGTTGGTGTTATATCCACCTATAATAATAATAATACCTAGAAAGTATGACGCTGACTGTAACACTTCGCGTGAGCTCATGCGCATGTTATAATTATTGAATGTAATTGATTGTAATCTATCATCGACTGAAATCAAAACGCAATAGTTCTCCGCTTACAAAGAAATAAATTATGAATTTGCATATATATATATGACTATTTCTGATAACCTTATAACTATAACGAGGTTTTACATAGCGCATCAATTCATTGAATATTAAATATTCAGAAATAAAAAAAAGGTATCAAGATTGAGTTGTTAATTTTTCAATAACTTGCGTGCGATCCGAGGAACCAAATATCAGCTGACGTTGGAGAGAGGATCAACCAATTATCACCCTGTATACCACTGTATCCAACAAAATGACATCAAAATCAGTACGTAGGCGTAAACGACAGTTGCGTACAACAATTTCACAGCCAGAACAACAGCTCGGAAATAATAGCCCGGAAATAACAACCCTAAAAAGAAATACATTTTTAAATATTTTAAAAATATTTGAAATTCACAAATGCAAATCTGGATAAGGAACCACCGAATAAAACCCTTCATGATAATGAAAAATATCAAGTGAATTAAATTGAAAAAAAAATTGATTTTTTTTATGTTTCATTCTTTGTAAAAAAAAAGTAAAGTATGACTTTGGAGACAATTCACCAAGAAAAAAAATATAACGAGATCAAAAACAAAATCAGATGGTATGATTTCTTTTCACACACGCAGAGAAAAAAAATATGCACGAAGTTCTCAAATAGAAATAACTCAGTTAGATAAATAATTAATAACGATGACTTACCTTGGACAAGGGTTGCTTTTTTAATCGTTTTCAAATATAATATTCAATATATTGTTGAAAGAAGTTGACTACACAAATTTTTTTGTAGAGTAGGTCTGGTGGCACTAATCCTCACAAAGAGAAGTTATTTCGGGAGCACCAAAAATTCCTGAATACCATAATCCCAAATAGAACGAGATGACTTTTCAAATTGAGTCCCTCCAGGGAAGACAGAAATTTCTCAATATATTTAAAAGCTATCACCACTAACACCGAATACTCCACACTTTTGCGAAGAAATCGTCGTTTTTGATCAGTCTCCTTATCGTTCTTTGCAGGAAAGAAAAATGCCTTTTTTTGTCCCTTGCAGGAATTTGTCTCGCTAGATACCGACTTATTTATTCGTTATTTGATATACCTCGTGACATCTATATGCGGGAGGCAATAAGAGATAACACAAACACTGTAGTTATCTAAAATATGACTATGGCAATTGCAGGTACCCCTACAGAGCCAATTGATATCATTATTCGCATGGAATGATTTGTTAATGTTGACAGGCGAATTAGATAGACTGTTACAAATTCCTCCCCAACCAGTTTGATATTTTCATAAAAGAAAATGCCAACAATAACACAAGTAATAATAAAAAAATATATATACATATTGTTATTAAATAATTATAATGATGTTCAATATTCTGTCCCACGTTGTGTTGACAATTGTTATAATAATAATGATGGTGAGAGAAAGAATGAATACTATTTTGTTCAAATAAACTGTTGATAAATGGTATTTTCTTTTCTGGTTATAAATTTGTTATTTGTAAGAAATGTAAATCAGATAATAATAAAACTCAGATCAATCTTTTATTTGCTCAAATATATGCCCAGGCTAGATACTTACTCTCATTATTATATTTTTTTTTTTTTTTTTTTTTTATTAAACCTTTTTCTCTGTTGCAGAAACTCTCTCCGCTCAGTTGATACCAACAAGAAACATGCAGTCTCTTCTCCTCATGGTTGGTTTCTTGAAAGGGCCTCCAGTGTGAAATTTTGCAATATTTATGACAATTGTATCAAAATAATAAATATTCAACTCAGAATCCAAAATATAAGCAATTTTATTTAATAATTTCAGGAAAAATGTTTTGATCTTCAATCAATAATACTTATTTTACTTCCCTGTGAGATACCTTAGTCTAAATAACCTCTTATCTCCTCTTTGTACGGAATCTGATTCGTCAACAAGTTGAAAAATCTCTAAACCCGATCTTGTGGCTGCTTAGTCACCACCAAATGAAATGTCCGATTGAATATCGAACAATGAATCAAATGTTCCTACGAGCTGTCAACCTTGTTGTCGCTCCATGTGAGGTTATGTTTGAAATATTATTTTCAATTATAAAACTAATCAATTGTCCGTTAAATACTGATGAAATTAGTGAGTTTTAATATCAAAATAAAGTTCAGTTCAAAATCACCGAAGTGCACGAAATAAAGAAAGTTTTTCCCGAATAATAGTTCGTTCAAATGCCAAAAGTGAAGTTATATTTCTTTCTTGAGATTCAAAATTGTGTAGATACACCAGGAAGAAGTGTTGGTGCTGATAAATACCTTGCCAAAGCCTCTGGACTCAAAGCTTTTCTTCCAATCTTCCACGATGTTTTCTTCTCTCTCTGGAAGCTTTTCTGCTGGTAAGTTCTTGTTGAAATGTATTGTATACTTTATACAAAAAGTTGTCTGCTAGTTTGGATGGATATCAGGAGTTTTTCTCGTTAAATTTTGATTTTACGATTTCTGCAAATTTTCGACAAACTGCTTTTCTTCACGTTTTTCTTGGCTTCTCTCGTCAATAATCAATCATCTTTTTTTTCGTTGCTACCCAACTCGTTTCCTCTATTTTCGATTTCAACGCACTCGTTTCACTCTGTTCATGAATATTCATTTTCATGACCTTTTTCGACAATCTTAGCCTACTTTTAATCTAATTTGTACAACTTAAATTACTAATTATTTACAATAACATTCTTACTAAATACTTTCAACTGCTGGTTTTATTTTAGATTCTATGAGGTTCCTTTTCAAGTTTCTTTCACATTTTTACTGTTTGATATTTATTTTATGATCATAAATTTTGAGGTTATCTTATCAATTTTTGTTGATTTTTTAGACTTTTTCTTTTGAAATATGGTTCTAAATTGTTCTCTTCAGTCTTGTTTATAATGAGATTTTAATTTGAATTTATTTTACAGTTGGTGTTGTCTGGTAGCAGTTGGTTTCTACCATGCTACGAAAGATGTTGCGGAACTACCCTTTCTAGCTTCGGAAACAGAGTATTAAGGCTCATTGGATGGATTTTGATGGTGTTTTCACATTCTATGCATTTATGATGTTCTTTAGGAGTTGAGGTATAGTATTTAACCTTTCTTATTTAGTGATAATAATAATAATAACCTACTATTTCTTACACATAACTGGTTTCATAACAATATATACAAAGGAGAAAATTAATGGGCAAACCCTCATAAAGCGCCAAAGGTTGACAATACTTCACCAACCAATAGCTCGAACAATAGAAAAAAAAATCAAGTGATTCCATCTTCAACTTCTGAATCATCATAAAAAGGCTAAGGTCTTTGACATGCCACTGGCCACGAAAATTCCCATCTAAATCTTTGAGTTGATAAGACCAAGGTGAAACTTTCTCGAAAATTACAAATGGTCCTAAAAACTTTGGTGCAAGTTTGGCCGAAAAAAACTTTGCAGCATTTGATTGGGAAAATTTTCTACGATAAACTTTATCTCCTATCTCGTATTTGACATCTCTATGTCGAAGATCGTAATATTTCTTATTTCTTTCAGCTGCCTTCGTTACTCTTACCTTGATTTTCTCATATGACTTATTGAATGCTTCAGACTTCAGGTCGAATGCTTTCTTCGACAGTACAGTTTTGTCCGATTCGAATCATTCCAGATTCGTTACTTTGACATACTCTGTATTCACAGGGAATTCCTTACCAAAGACGACAAAATAAGGCGTATAGCCAAGAACCTCATGAACCTGAGTTCGCATCGCACAGGCTAACTTATGGAGATGTCGATCACAATCCTTATGGTTTTCCTTTATGTAACACCTTATTATAGTTTCGAGCGTTTTATTCTGCCTCTCGGTAATATTTGCCTGGGGATGATAATTTGTAGTGAACACCTGTTTGACTCCATAGGACAAAAGTAGGCTTCGAAACTTCTCAGACACTAGCTGTGAGCCATTGTCACAAATCAGAATGTTTGGCTGACCAAACAACAAAAATAAATTGTTCTCTATCGCAGAACAGACCAAGTTTGAAGTAGAGTTACCGATACGGCTACGAACCTTGTTTGTATATTTAGCCGAAATGGTCGTTCAAGAGAATGTGCAAGGTCTCGCAAATTGTTCGGCTGTGTCGTTTGATGTAAACAAATGGTCTTAAGCCGTACTCATCTTCAGCGAAATATCATACGGATTCAGCTGTTTACATTACAAGGGGCTTTATCATTCACACATGCGATGCATTCAGTCAACTGTCGGAAGTACAGTAGCCCAGGACGAACATTAAAGAAAATTTTCAGCTGAGAATCACCGACACGGATGTATCGTGTTATAAAAATGTAGACCTCATCATTCTGTTTTTTAATGATGTGAATCTGCATTTTTTGAACAATTTGTGTGACAATCATATCAATTATAAAGAAATGTCTAGTTATTGTTATTTTGGTAATCGACCCATCTACGCTATCCTTATTATATTGAAAATAAAAGAATGTAGGTAATATAAAGAAAAAAATCTCTAATAGACGCTCCTGTGTTTTGATTTATTTTGGCGATTGATCCAGGTAGCATCATTATATCAATAATGTTTCAATTAAATTAAAAAAGTAATTTCTGATAAAGAAAAAAATCTCTAGTGACGCTTCTGTGTTTTAAGTTATTTTTGGCGAATGGCCCAGGGATCATCATCATATCAATAATGTTTTAATTGAATTAAGAAAGGTAAACTCGCTTCCGTTTCGTAGCCTTTCTACTTCAGCGATAAAATGTTGTACAAATAAATAAATAATTTGGTCTGACTGCATCTATGAATAGTGAAATATACCCTGTCTACATTATTCTGCTTTTTATTCAAATCTGAGAGATTTTAACAATTTGTGTGGTCTATGTTACATAATTGAAGAAGTACGAAGTACTTGAGGGTTTTAGCGCAAATATGGTTAGCTACCTATAATGAGAAAAACTGATTTTTTCTCGATTATTAGGTTTGTATTAATGAACGTAAGTTTTTGTTCTGGATCGATATAAATACATATCAATAAATAATAGTATGACTTTTGGTGAGATGTCCTCTATACTATTAGGTAAAAAATCAGTTATTTAACCGTAACCGATTAGATTCTTGATGAAGAAATAATCATTTTAGAATTACTAAACCAATTTCAATCACTCAATTTTATTTGTATCTGAACTGCTAGTGCAATACTGCACATATCAATAGTGTAGAGATATCACATACATATTGATAATAACCAATTGTAAAAGTGAAGAATTTGACTTTTTTCCAGTAAAAAAATAATATTGGAACGATAGTGCACATGTCAAAAGTGTATAAATATCACGTACATATTGAATTATATGAGACAGATCTATGTACAAAGCTATTCAAAGAGACAATTATTTTATTAAAACATCATTTTTTGCAACGACATCTTTAAATGGATTCCTAATCAACAAATGTAATAACAATGAGAAGAAAATTGAAGGATAGTGCATATTGCAAATTCATTTGAAGGAATAGATGGAAAAACTCTTAAAAATAATAATAATAAAGAATATGGACAATCTATAGAATGACTTGAAATTAAATATACAGAACAGTGCAAATAGTATTCGTGAGGCGGGTATCAAGAATTACGCATTGGTTGAACCTTTTTTCATTTCGGTGTGCAAAGAGAAATGCAATACGAAATAAGACTAGATACGTTTCCAAGCTGAACTTCGGCTTTCCCACCAAGTAGGTTAGCTGAATCAGGCTTTGTAATTACTCTTTCATGTCAAGTTGAAGGGTTCCAATGGCAGTTAAATGATGATCCTATCATCGCGATTGTAGTCCCCTTTGTGATTTTGTTCAAAATTACCAACTCGACAACCAGACGTTGGCGACAGAACCAACAGATGGTGCTGATATCCCTCCAGAACGAAGGATGATAGATGGCGATGCAGACTCACCCACCCAAACATTCACCAACCAACTGAAATATATCATTTTTATGTTTTTAACTGTCGATTCCCATCGAAATTTTCAAGTCTTTTCGTTTTGATTATAATAATTTACCCTACACTATCTCAGAAGTAAAAATAGGAAATAATGAGAATGCGATTAAAGGAAAATACATTTAGGTTTACTTATATAATTTGAATAGTATGTATACAACAGTTTAATGGAATTAGTTTTTTCCCAAAAATTACAACTAGACCGTATCTTTTAATACCTACGTCAAAAATTTTATTGACAAATTGTGGTTTCAAACAGTATATTTTTCAATGGATGCTCCAGTTGGTCTCCGCTGGATTAATATCAGTATAGACCAAGACGAATACATTATTTCCGAACAATATCTACTTTCAAAATTATATATATTTATGTTGTTATCCCTGATCACAGTTAAAAATTGAGCCATTGCTTATTATAATTATCAAAAAATAATCATTGGTTTCTTCAAATGATGACTGTAATTTCGAAGGTTATAAATACCTATCTCTTTGATAGAAACGGGCAAATGAGTGTACCAAAGTAACATAATTAACACTTTTTCTCAAAATGTTGGTAATGAATTGTAATATTTCTGATGAAATTTTACCCGAGAGTTACATGACGACGTATCTCTAAAACTAGAAGCAGTTTACACTAAAGTTCATATCGAGGATAAATGATCATTTTCAGTGATAAGCGAACTGATGAATGTATGAAATATGTTAGAAACACCTCTATCATTTTGATTCCAGAACGGCTACAATTGATCGACTATGTAATAACATCTGTCGGACACCTGTAAAAAAGTTGATAAACGTTAATACATCTGAGATTTTGACTGTTCCAAAACAATGAGTGAATTTGTGAGTATAAGTCACCATCTGTTAGGTAATAGCTCTGGTACAAAAGAAGAATAATAATTTTTCGTCCTTCGTTACTAAATATAACGAAATCAATAATCTTTTATAATGAATATTGAACAGTATTTCAAATTAAAGTTGGAGGAACCTAGCATGTGCCAACAATACCTTTTAAGAGAATCATCATTTTATTTTCCTATACACAGAAACGCATTGTAGAAATATAAGTGAAGTCTTTGTCTAAAAGTAATAAACTAATTCATGAACAAGTGTTGTTATATCATACTGAGAAACGCGCACTACTTTTTTAGTTATAGAATTTTTCACGAAATCATAACATTTTTGAATAAAAATACCAACAAACCGCATTGAGTTTCGTAGGTATGGTGTAAAAGCGATGACGGAAGAAACGTAACTTGTTGAAAAAGCAGATATAAAATTATTAAACTATTACTAGTACTGAATTATGTTGAAACAATTTATTGCATATGAGCAGATTTTTCTGTGATGTATCAAACAAGTAAGCGAGCTAATTAGCTAAACATCACCGACATTTCTAGCAAAAATAATAATAACCACTCACCTAAACAGATGAAATTGTGACTAAACTAACATATAAATGTTGAATCTACTATGAAAATGACGAATTGTCATAATAACAAAAGAAGGATAGGAAGACCCTACTCATTACATTAAAAGTGGGCTGATGGAGAGTATATCACCTATAAAAAATAGTTGGATGAGCACTCAAATAAAATGCGAAACGTTGATAATGATGGAAAAAAAATAAACCGATACGTCGAGTTACAGCTCTGATGAGTACTCAAATAAAATTCGAAATACGGATTTTACATTAAATTTGAATTATATTCGAGACAGTATACTGATGAGGCAAACAATTAAACGAAACTTGGGGTTTCCACTCCGATGAGTACTAAACACGTCAAAACTATGGATTTTCATCATATTCAAATAAGAATTTTGAACAGTGATGATGGAAACAAAAAACGAAATTTTGGTCTACAAGTCGGATGAGCACTCCAATAAAATGCGAAACGATGATGATGGGCAGAAATTATCGAAACTAGGGATGTTTTACATCAATATCACATAAAATTCGAAATGGTATATCGATAATGGAAAAAAAATCAACCGATACTTACAACTCTAATGAGTACTCAAATAAGTATGGAAACAGGTATTTTCCATTAAATTTAATTAATATCCGAGACAGTATATTGATGAGGGAAACGAATATCCAAAAATTTGGGGTTTCAACCTCGATGAGGGTTGAACACATCGAAAAATTCAAATACAATTTTTAAACAGTGTACTGATGATGAAAACCAAACACTGAAATTTTGTTCTGTAAGTAGGATTGAGCACTCCAATAAAATTCGAAACGGTGATGACCAAAAATTATCGAAACTTTGGGTTTTAACTCTGATTAAATGAAAACTCAAATAAAATGCGAAACGGAGATAATGATTAAAAAATCAACCGAAACTTCGATTTAAAACTCTGATAAGTACTCAAATAAATAGGGAAAGAGGTATTTTTCATCAAAATTAAATTATATCCGAGACAGTATATTGATGAGGGAAGCAAGTAACCGAAACTTGGGGTTTCAACTCTGATAAGGAGTGAATACGTTGAAACAAGGGATTCCCATCAAATTGAAATAAGAATTTTAAACAGTGGACTGATGATGGAAGCAAAAAACCGACATTTTGGGCTATAATAAGTAGGATGAGCACTTCAATAAAATTCGACATGGTGATGATGAGCAAAAATCATCGAAACTTCGGGTTTTAACTCTGATGAAGTCTCAAATAAAATGCGAACCGATTATAATGATGGAAAAATCAACCGAAACGTCGATTCACAACTTTGATGAGTACTCAAATAAATATTTTTCATTAATATCAAATTATATCGGAGACAGTGTATCGATGAGGAAAACAAGTAACCGAAACTTGGGGTATCAACTCTGATGGGGGCTACACTTTTCAACTCCAAGTTCTAACAGATATGATGCGTTGTGATAGTTACCGAAGTTTCTCAAGATTGCACACAAATCCTGCTGTAATCACAATATCCAGCTATGATTTGAAAAAACAGCAGTGATGATAGGTATATTATTAAGTTTTTATAAGCCTATGAAACATATCGACCATTGAATTTTTTGTTAAAAATATTGCGCACTTTGCATGTAATGGCCAATTATTGAGATTTCTTCAACATTATAATAACTATGCTCCCCAGAAAAAAAGTACATCAACAACAATAAAGGTCGATTTCACCCATTTTTGTTTTTTTCCAACACATATACGTTAATTGAGACGTTATTTTGTTTCTCAAAGTTGGGGATCTACTTCATCGTCATCGGTCAGTGAATTCCTTTCAGCTTCAAGACTTCGGAGTAGTGGGGGTATGATGAAGTTCTACCAATATTCATTTGCGCAGGATACAAAGCAGACGTTACTGCCCAAGCGAAGCAAGCTTGATCGTCATTTTGCACTTTGACGCAGGTATGCTTCTTCTTGATTTCTTCAGGCAACTCGATGAAGGAAGATTCAAGCTGGGGAGTGAATTTGCTGATGTTGACTCCCAAGTTAACTACCTTTTTCAACGCCCAGCCTGAATCACGTTCCTGGAACTCCTCAAGGTCTTTCATGATTGGAGCAATAACCTTGGAATCAAACCATTCATCCAGATTGGTGTCTTGATAAATCGGAGAGTTGGTCGTGAAATACTTGTATTCCTTCACTACACTAGCACCCTTCAGCACCTCGAATTCTCCGCCGAATATCATGGTGACCTTCACCGATCCATCGTTTTTTCGGGGCATTGTGAATTCTCCTTTTGAATATGGCTTTGGAATCAATCAGGAATGAGCGTGGATCCTTGTGTTTGAGGTTGGAAATAACACCACTCCTGATTCGACTATTGAAGGCTGAGTCGGTATCATCCCAGTGCATACGTTTTCTCGCTCCTTCAGGTCTTGAAGAATGCCCTGCGCCGCTTTGAAGTGCACCCTCATAGTTTTGATATTTAGCAAGCAAGCCTCCAGATGTTGCTTCTCTCCCAAAGAGGTAGCATTCTTCATGGCATCTGTAATCCGGCGCATCCCCTTCACACATTGCCTCAACCCTTCTCTAACCAACCATTTTTAAGTCATCATTGGGGGTGATAACTCCCAGGATGGCGGCAACATATTTAATCAATTCGACAAACATTGTGATTGATGTAATTGCAAAAAAGTCAGGGGTTAAACGTTAAACGTTCTAAAGTAGACTGATGAAATTTAACATAGCTCAGCATAATTTGAGCTTAGGTCGGACGGAAGACTGAACGCTTTATAAAAGGGTGGGGGAAAATTTTTGAGAGAAAAAAAATTTGTTAAAATTTGTGTTTCAATTAACATACGAATATATATAAAAGTGCTGCATTTACCATATATCGTGATATTTATAACATTTTTATATTGCGATTCTCATAAGAATGCATACAAAATGCCTCATATCAGTTGACACAGGAAATTGAAAAAATTAAATTTTCAGAAAATTATGTGTCAGACGCCTAATAAAAATGGGTGGGGGTAAAAAAATCTGTCAGACGGTAAAATATATAAAAAATGATTTGGAAATTTCATTCACCATTTAACGTTCACTCTGCACAGTTGCATTAGTAAATATGTCTAATCCCATGTTCCACCAATTTCACTTAAACTTGATTAAATCATGTATTGAACAAGCATTTATTAAAAACAATTATTGTGGAGCATGTTTGCCGGCAAGTTTAATTTTCTATGAGTTAGTCAAGAAGTATGGAATTACAGTAAAGTTATGTGTCGGAACGAAGTTTTATTCGAATGGGGTTACAATTACACCGCATTTTTGGATTGAGCATAATCAAATAGTGTATGATCCTACTGATGCAATCACAAAATTTTATTTTCCTCATGAATACGAATTTACATTGAAGAAGGGTATGTTTATGCGTCATCCTGCTGAAGATACCAAAATGATCGATATTTATCGTAATGTCAAACAAACCAAATCCACAGCAGAGTACTTTGATGGAGCTCCAAAAAGTTTATTGAAATTACGTAAAAATATTCATAATGTTATAGGTACAATACTTGATAACGGGAAAAATTAATACATTTATACATTTATAGCCAACTAAATAAAAGTGTGGGGTAAACAATTTTTTCAGATGAAAAACTGAACTGTTTCCAAAAGACCCCCAGTTTTCAAGTAATATGTGCTCCACTCAGCATAAGAATACATATAAAAGTGCTGCATTTATCATATATCAAGGTATTTGTTACACTCAATATCGCGAGTAACTTAATACATATAGCCAACTCAAAAGTCAACTCAAAATGGCATAAGGGTGCAAGACTACCCATCTAAAGGGGAAGGGCTAAAGAGGGTTCATCCAGAAGGGTTCATCCAGAAGGGTTCATCCAGAGGAGGAAATCCTCATCACACGCAGTTTATCCTCGACATTGAAGATGGAAGCAGTGAGGTTATTTTATGGTGCTCAAGCTGCTGAGAAAATTAGGCAGTTGAATATTGACAACGATTTCATACAACAGTGGTATCATGATAGAAAAATTAGCTGCTATATTATTTACATTGACGATAAACCAACAGCATTTGCGTTGCCCTCAACCATGGAATTTGATCCTCTGAGGAAACATTCAAAACCGAAAACCATCAATTATATTCATACATTACTGGAATACCGTAGAAAAGGATATGCAGCTAAACTCATCACTCACATTAAGAATCACGAAGAATTTACAGCTTTTTGCAGCAATGAAGAATCTGAACGATTATTCAAGAAATGTGGTTGTAATTATTGTGGTGAAATAATATGTCCAATGTTTAGATATCCGTAATAAAATTTAAGCTTTTCAATTATGTCTCCTTAATTTTAACTTTTTTTGAGTCTTTATCAAATAACTAGGTGTTTCAAACGATTATTGTGATGCGATGATGCAAAAACATCTATTTTTTCAACAAATAAAACATTAAATTCATAATTAAACAATTATATGAAGCTTTAGATCAAAATATATTAATATCATGTTTCATATGTCTCTTCGACTATATCCTTCTTACGAACTACTGCTCTGAGACACTACATTGTAACGAAGTTACTATTTTATTTTTAGGTATAAATAAGGCAGAAGCAACAAATATTAAAAAGAACCCTATCTCCGTTATTAATTGACTTAAAAATACCATTCTTGTTTAAATATATTCCGTGATTCACCCCTGAATACATAAAACCATCAGCATGCCCGCGTCCCGCTAACCTAAGCGTTATTCCTGGGTCCCGCCATGTCCCGAGTTCAATCAGACGACAACTCCCTCTCCACAACAATAAAAATCACACCCGACCGGCTATTGAAGCGAAGGGATTGCAACGTGAAATCAGTTCGCCGTCAGACCAGCGAGGAAGCAGTGGTGATCGAGAGCCAGCCGGAGACCAGATCGTGACGTAGCTGAACCTGACGTCACCAGAGTAAGTGGGCACTTCACAAATATTTTGCAAGTACAGAAAACGAATCGCGCAGCGCTGATTGAACTTTGGTGGGGATAGCTAGGTAAGCTCCCCACTAGAGTCTAGTTGAGAAGTCAGTTGTGTGCAGACCGAAGTAGAAGCAGTCACGCGAGACCAACCAGCAGAGCAGACCAAGTTTTCCGAAGCCAAGCCGAGTGGTATAACGTGAGTTTGAACGTTACCGATACAGAGGGTGAGTGGTTCTCAGTCTGATCATTGGAAAACCGTTTGTAATAAAATAGATAGGAGTAAGTAGGCTAGCTATTGCGGTATATAATATTATTTCCGATACAAAGTGGACCCCTGTCAGTAGGGAAGTGTAGTTGTACGTTTCCGATTGACAGGCGCGTATAAAATATTATTTCCGATACAAAGTGGACCCCTGTCAGTAGGAAAGTGTAGTTGTACGTTTCCGATTGACAGGCGCGTGTAAAATATTATTTCCGATACAAAGTGGACCCCTGTCAGTAGGAAAGTGTAGTTGTACGTTTCCGATTGACAGGCGCGTATAGAATATTATTTCCGAGACAGAGTGAACCCCTATCAGTAGGAAAGTGTAGGTGTACGTTTCCGATTGACAGGCGCGTAAAGAGTATTAATTTCGATACAGAGTGGACCCCTGTTAATAGGAAAGTGTAGTTGTACGTTTTCAATTAACGGACGCGTAGGATCAATATTCCGGCATAGGGCATCAATATAGGCTATCAGGACTGAGGGCTACGAGCTCAAGAGGTAGAGTATTGGTAGAACTTAGGGCTTTGGCTGAACTTAGAGCTTTGATAACCCGTAACCGCTATCCACCCGTTGCTTGCTTAACCGCTATTTCTCCCGTTGCTTGTTTAACCGCTATTTCCCCCGTTGCTTGTTTAACCGTTAGTGCACGTTTAGAGACTCCGCTTGGGATTGCGAAATTATTTAGAGTGTTGCTTCCGCCTTTTACTTAGAGAGTGATATTTTGATAGTTGCCTGTGTACACCATAAAACCGCACGTATTTCAAATAAAAACTGTGTATATCGTATTTTGGTGTTTCTTTTATTTGATAATTACTCCTTAATAATAATTGCTTTTGAGCTAATAACTACTAGCAGCAGGTACCCAGGACTATAAGCCAGCAAGGGCAATTAAAGCCTGCCTTTCTGGCCACCAGTAAGTCGGTCCACACCATAAGTGACCCCTGGAGTATACTTTTCTCCAACTGAGGCTGCCCGGAGCAAGTGGACCTTCACACGTTAACCAGAGGTGGCGCCCGAGGCAATCCGTAACCTGGACTCGGGAGTCAAAGTGACACGTGCCGACGCAAGAGCGTCACAACATTAAGACTCGTTTGAAACACCTAGTTATTTGACCACTTTAAAAAATATGTCAACTACCTAACAGCATTGCCCTCAAATGATGAGCATGCGCAATGGGGGTATCCGCTATGGTGAGACAGACGTCCAACCATCCCAAGCGGTTAGATGTGTTAACCTCCCACTACTCATTTTTGCTTCGTGTATCATTTTTAGCAGCTCGCCAATGCTGAGGTAAGAATATGTCGTATCCATTCGAAAACTGTATAATCCAAATCGACATTCATCAACCTGGCTGGACTGTTTGAACTGATTAGTGCTTCCAATATGCTAGAGTTCAGATCACTGACGTTTCGTCAGTGATCCAAACGTCACTTCATTCACATTTAAATTTTGGAGTTTGGGCTATACCATTGAACGGTATGATCAAATCAACTCATTTTTTAGTTGTAAAATTGCATTATCTAGTCTTTCATATCCCAATTGTGTGTTCCTACACCGCGGATCGAAATATAGTACCAAATGGTGTTTCGTTTGCATCAGAAAATGAAATTATGTTCCTACACCGCGGATCAAAATATAGTATCAAATGGTGTATCACTATTAATTCCATCTTTTTTTTTACATAAGCATATAAGTCAATAGTTTTTATTAAATGTTTTCTTCGTTAGACTCCTGTTGTTTATTATTACTCTGTTTGCCCAAATTTGCGAAGAGAAAACTGAATTAACGATTAAAAAAAAAACATTTCCTTGAGATATTGTCCTCTAATTTTCTCTACTCTTACTACCCCGTTGTCTCAATATGAGATTTTTACAAAATCTGATAACAAGATCTATCATTTTCAATAAACATATTGACGGAAATACCACCAAAAATCACTAAGTCGACCTCGGAGCACCACGTTAAATAATAATAACCTTTCCCTACAGGTTATGTCTTTGGGTACACTCAATGAGTGTTTTTGAGAAAAAATTTAATTGAAAATATTTAAACAATCATTATAAAATTTACCCATATCGTTTAACACTTCTCGCTCAATAACAAAACGATAATGTTTTCCAACGCCTCCTATAATTTGTTGAACCGTGCGAACTTTCTTCTTGATACCTTTTAAAAACCGCAATATATCCTTTCACAGATTTTGTTGAACTATATAAATTTTTTGCTATCATTTTCAAATATATTAATGAGAAAAGTCAATACATTTTGTCTTTTATATGAACTTCATATCAACCCCAAAAACCATAATCAGCGTCTGAATTCGAAAACAACTCTATGCTGCTCTCTGATCTGAATATCATACTGGCTTGCCGTGATGCGGCAGAAATCTTAGCTGGATAATGGTCATCTTTTGGCTCAGGGCACATGATTTCCACACTCAATATCACCCCACGGACATGGGAACGACTATTTCGTCTACGGTTCAAAAAGTGCCTGAATTTTGGATTTGGTACAATTAAAAATAGCTAACCAATCAACGAACTTCTCAACAATTTGTTCTTTTAGAAATATCAAGTCAAACTAAATTATAATGCTTCCTTCATTGAATTCGATGAGATGGATGGCAATATTATAACTAGAGGCAGAATTCAAGATGAGTTTCCCAGACATCCCTAACGATATCACCTCAGCATTTCGTTATATAGATGATCGCATTTTCTTTTTCAATGAAAATACCTACTATAAATACAATGAGTTTGCAAGAAGATTAATTGAAGTTGGACAATTTAATTGGAGCATATTCTAACAATAACCTTTTGTCTGATCTAAGGAATCTCATATCAAAACTAACAACTTTTCATGAATAATTTTTTGAATGAATCATTTTTTTTAAATAAGTACTGAATCTTATGAATTATTTTTTTGAATAATTACTGAATCTAAAAATGGCCTTCTACACTACTAGATCTGGAAAATTGTATGGGATCTTAAACTATTTGCGTATTAAACAAAGAAAACATGTAAAAAATTTCACTTTCAACAAATAAAAAATATTGTTTGAAAACATTATTTTAACTGAGAAAAATGTTGAGTGTAAGAAAGTACTTTCTCATCTAGTATGAAAAAGCGCTAACTCTTCCTTTTGGATGTATTTTATTACTACATCAATAAAAGCATTTATTATTATTATCATAAAAAAAATATTGTTTGAAAACCTAAGTTTGATGGAAAAATGTTGTATACAAACACGAAACAATCCTCACTGCTTGAATCATTTTTTGAATAAGTACTGAACCTGAAAATGGCCTTCTAAACCGAAAAAGAATGCAAGATACCGTCCAGTGGATATTAAAAATGAAATTATTGGCATTTGTGGAAGCGTTATTAAGGCTAATATTATGAAAAAAGTGAAAGAAGCAGCAGCATATAGTGTGCTAGCAGAAGAAACAGCTGATATTTCTGGCACTGAACAACTATCGATTGGGATGCGATATTTTGATGAAGAATCACAGGAAGTCCAAGAAATGTTTGTCGGATTCATTGAGCTGAAAGATTTGAATGCGAAATCGATTGCACATAGCATAGATGAGTTTTTGACAAAAGAAGATCTGAATATAAATAAATGCGTTGGTTTTGATGGGATGTCAGGAAAAGACGGAGGGGTACAAGCGATCTTACTCAAAAAGTACACCAAAGCCCTCTACTTCCATTGCTCGTCCCACAAACTGAATCTAGTTATCAATGATCTAAATTCACTTCCTGAAATTAGAATCGGGAATCAGTTTTCAGGAGGAAGTTGGTTCCTAATATTTCCAGACTTTGCGAGACAAGATGGAGTGAGAAACACAAAACCATCAGAGTTTTCAAAGAAAATCTTCCAGTAATTCTGAAAGCCTTACAAACATTATCTCAGGAAGGAAATAGTGCAACTCGGAAAAGGGCCTTCCAACTGCATGCAGCTACTTCCAGAATTTCTTTCATTCTCGGGATTATGTTGTTAGCCAAATACTCGGCTTTGATGGAACCTGTTGTCAACGTACTCCAATCTGTAGCTTTGGACGTGGTCAAAGCGTCAGAACACGTTAAAAGGATTTTACTTTCAATTAAAAACCACCGTAAAAATCTGGAAAAAGTGACAGATGAAATTATAAAGGAAGCTACTGTTGTTGCAGAGAAAGAGAAAGTCGGACTGGAGGAGGACATTACAACATCAATGCCGCGTGTTACGGGGAAACAACGTCATAGAAGCAATCATCCAGCAGAAAGTCCTTCAGAATACTGGAAGAGGTCTTTAGTAATACCATACTTGGATTCAATTATCACCTCCCTTGAAGTACGTTTTGCTGAAGAAAACACGCTATCATTCACATTATCTAAGTTACACCCGGCGCAGATGCAAAAAATGACAACTGAAAATCTGAAACAAACTTGTGAATCTATTGCCCAGTTTTATGACTTAACGAACATAAAGAATGAAATCGAACTTTGGCAGCAATTGTGGCACGATAGGCTTGATTTAACAAATCTTGTTGATGCCCTAAAAGAAACAAATTCCTTCTTTCCCGAAACGGAAAAAGCATTAAAAATTTTGATCGCTTTACCATGCACGACCTGTACAGTAGAGCGATCCTTTAGCAGCCTCAGAAGACTAAAAACATGGCTAAGAAGCACCATGGCAGAAGATCGCCTTAATGGTCTGGCCATGATGAGTGTACACAGAGCTATAATAAATAAAAACCCAAATGATTTTAATGATAAAGCGGTTGAAAGTTTTGCAAAGAATCCCCGCAGGTTATGTTTTAAATAAACATTATTTTTGTTAAAATAAATAATTATTACTGTGCTTAAAAGTTTGATTTAGTTATTGTGCTGTCAAGGGCTTGTGAAGTTTTATACATTGATATTGATATTAGAACCATTCTTATTACAATCGTCATCGAGGTAAAGACTTCCAAAGTGTAACGCTTCATGCTCTCGACTGTACCAGGCGTTCATATTTTCTATTCTCCATAATATTGCCCCATTGCCCCCCTCTTATTCATAAGCTGGTGACGCCCTTGACCTTCAGCATCAATATAATGAATGAAAAACTTACTTTGTTTTTAGATATAACGGCACAAACACTTAAATATAGTTATAATTCGAAGATTATCTTTGAATAAACACTAACTATATACTGACGCTATTCGAATGCCTCAAACTTGGTGAACTTTTGAATGCAGAATGACGCTCTCCACACCTAATAACATTGTTCACTCCTACCACTCTATCATCGCGCAGTCGGTGACAACGCAACAATAACGGTCGGGGTTTTTCCAATAATAATTGATAACACTATCTCAGATTACCGCATTTCAATGCCAGCAGATTATTACTTCCGGCATAATAATTGCATTTTCCGTTTGCGGTTTGGGATATTACTTCCGGCATAATAATTTTATGGTTTGCGATAACGTTGGCTTGAATAATAGTAAGTTGATTGGGTGTTGCCAGTTGTAAAAATAATCATATAAGTTGAGTGCATATAGCTATTTCCGTTAAAATGTGACGTAATCGATATAGATCCAATGATATCCACTATTTTTTTTTATTAAACACTTTAGTAAAATTCTATTTATCGGGCGCCACAAGCTATCATTTTCGTCTTCTGAACAAAAAATCCAAATGAAATTTTCGGTGGTCTCAACTAATTTCGGAGATACGGCCTATTTTACGGCCTATTTTGGGGATTTTGATTAGTATTTTTTCTTTATCGGGCACCACAACCTATCAAAACTTATGTTTGGTACTTACATATTTCAATCTCCTGAACAAAAAATCCAAATGAAATTTTCGGCGGTCTCAAGTAATTTCGGAGATGAGGAATATTTTTGGATTTTGACTGAAATTTTTGTTTATCGAGCGCCACACGCTGATGGGTATCTCACGTTTAAAATGTGAAACTCCATCATGATACCGTTTACAATGAAATATAAACGCTGCATTGATTTTTTCTTCAACAAACAATACACACAGATGTAATTCAATCTCTTTGTATGGGCAAGTATTTTTTAAATCCTCATATCCCCAAGCATACGTTTTTAGCTGTATGCTATGAACGCCGACATATTTTTTCTATAATGAACATTACACAAATGTTAGATATAATTCAACCTCTCTGTATGAGCTAGTAGTTGTTTCGAATCCTCAATGATACGTTTTTTCTTTGATTCATTTTCCACCTTGTTTCCTCGAGGAGGAAAGGTGTTGAAAGGGATCTTTGGTGATTTAACAAATGATTTATAGTGCCTTACCTAACCTATTAAGGCCAGACACTTGGCTAGCTCAGTGGGCGGTGGGGTGGGTAAGGTTGGTCACTAAATGAAAAGTGGCTTGTTCACAAAAAAAATATATATTTTAATTACTCCCTTTAAAGGAGAAAACACCAGGTTGACCTCCGTCAGGTTTGGAAGACACCACTATAAAATAAATGAAATGCCAGTGCCTCTGTTTACCAATACATAAATAATCAGGTGATAATTACCACCTGCAATATTATCTAAAATATTTACGAATGAATTATACCCTACCGAGGTGATCACCGCAGTTTACAAAAAGGGGGTTGGTACACTCAAAAGTCTTAGAGTGTGTTCTTCGAGAAGCGAAGCCTGAAGGGCTAAAAATTTATGCCTCAGGGCTCGAAATACAGGTGCTTGAAGAGCTGAGGTATATGGGCAGTAAAATAGTTTAATAGAACAAAAAAAGATATGAATAGTTGCTTGTTCCACCCTATGCATATACTATACTTGGCAGTGACGTCCAGTACGACTCGCAGGGAAACAGGAGTCTATAGAGTATTCTCGGGATGCCCCTTCAATGGCTGTGTTAGTTCTTTTCAAGGGAGTTATTTCCACTACGCTGTCATATGACCCTGGGGCACACCTTCGCTGAAAGAGTCCTTGCCTCAAAGTCTTGTACTAAAAGTCATAACCCTAAAATATCCTCTCCGGACAATAGCCCCTTCAAAAAGAAGTCCTGTTGGAATGTCCTCTCCGGACAATAGCCCTACAAAGCAAGTTCTCTATAAACATATGCCGCCAGATCGGGGTGAAACTGAGATGTGCCAGCACGAGGGATTTGCCTACCTACCTGTTGATGTTGGATGGACTTGAAGTGAATAGTCGACGTGAGTGATAATCCCCTCAACGGGTTTTGAACGAATTCAAACTCAGTACCAACGGCAATAATTCTTCCAATAATCCCACCTTTCGTAGTGGAAAGAGAAATAACTATAATCTCAAATGAACAATATGGCCGATTGGAACTCACGTATCATCAAGACTGCCAGGTCGGATCTCTAGGACCCCCTTTTTTTTCTTGTACCCCCCTCCTCTGTCATCAACCGGAAACCATGAATTCCTACAAGTCCTCGGGAACTGATTTTCACCCCTATACATCACCAAAAATAGGGCCATAATTTGCATTAACTCGCAAATTGAATTAAACCGCAAAGAAGCCATTATTCAGCTCGACGGAAGTACATTACCAAGAAGGAGGCATCATGCGCCTGCGTCAGACATTGATAACTCGCTCATAGCGTCCGTTGCCAAACCACAACAACACTCAATGCAAATGAGTGGTTTTCCGACGACTCACGAATACTTCCGAACAAATTCAATAGTTTCTCACAACGATAAAACTACACGCTGATGATAATAACGTCCCAACTAACTGGATTCCACCTAACAGAAATTCTACCAGTCCCAAATTCAATTAAATCATAGACCATGACTAAAACGCTTGTGACCAATAACCATAGTTTCAGATGTCAACGGTTGCTACACTACCGAGGTCACCTATCGACGGAGTGTGCGTTCGGAGTAGATCGTGTTTCGTAGCCCATAATCACGGAACTAATCAGTCATAGACAATCACGAATGATAGTTGGGTACTGTTACTTATCACGACCGGTTTTTCGGTTTTGTTGTAACATTGGGCTATAATAGACATAGTTAGGAAGTGATAGTTGACACTAGATCACGTCAATGGAAAATACGAAACAGATTACAGAGTTTTCTTAGTTCTCACGGCCCATGAACAACGCAGAGCAGACTACACGGAGTCGTCAGAGGAAAACAAGCAAGCAGATTTGTAACGACCGTCTGTCGATCGGTCCGACACAGGACAAGAAGAAGAATTCCATTTAACCTTGTTGACATTTAGAAATATGGGTTACAAGAAGGGTTAGATTAGACAAATCAACAATCAGGCTCGAACATTAGGGCTTATGCACTATCTTACAATCGGATTTCAGCAAGTGGTTAGTATTATCAGCTGTTTTGATATATCACCCATGTCAGTGCCCGTTCTTCCAGGTATAATTGAGAACTTCCGCAGGCCACTCATGCCTTGGGGTCTAACTATAAGGGACGTTAGGTGCAGGCCGAGACTGGTATGAAAGCCACCAGATCACATAGTCCTTCATAGAATTCTCCATAATCAAAGTGCACTCCAAGCCCACTACCAGTTCCCAAACACAAGAAATGAAAGGCCACTGTCTGCGGAACAATGTAAATACCCCTAGTGATTCTATTCGAAACCAGCCTGTAAGACAACAGAACTCTCATCGAGAGTCTGCGTTTGGGTACATCATCTGTTTACCTGTCGTAAGAGGAGTTCCTCATGGCGATAATAATGGTTTAGAAATGGCAATTTGTCTAGTACTCGAGCAGTCACATACCAGAATTTAAAGTTGTATTCGAGCGTTTCGAAGGTTGGTATACAAATTGTTCGAATCTTATTGAATTTGCGGCATCATCTTACAGAGATGAAATCGTCCCGTAACAACCTGATATTTGACAAATGACAGCAGTCATCTTTTTTCCCAACGTTGAGGTTCTTAAGTCGCTATACGTAAGGTTAGTTCGTTCTGGTTAGATCAGACGAAATTTAATGTTTTTTATGCTCTATATGTGAGGTTAGTTCGTTCTGGTTAGATCAAACTGAATAGCTGTCAGTCTACCCACCTGTCAATCTGTCAACCTGTCAGTCTGCCTGTGATCTATATGTCTCCTAACTCTTATCTCCTATCTTCTGCCTCCTATGCCCTATGTTCTATCTTCTCTCTCCTATCTCCTATCTACCACTATCATCACATATATGCCAGATATAATTCAATTACTATGTATGGGTGAGTAGTTGTTTCGAATCCCTTGACTTATTTTGAATCACCCTGTTGTTTTTCTCTTAAATTATGCATTATGAAACGCCCCGTATACGTTCCTCATTGGAATCGCACGTTGAAACGTTACAGTCTCGTTACCCCACCATTTTTAAATTTTTTTCAAACATCAGTATTCAATCTCTCTGTATGGGCAAGTAGTTGTTTTCCGCAATACAGACAGATGTAATTCAATCTCCCTGTATGGGTGAGTAGTTGCCTTCGGGCCCCAATACCTACGTAAGGTTAGTTCATTATGGTTCGATCAAACTGAATATCTGCCAGTCTGCCTACATGTCAATCTATATGTCTCCTATCTCCTATCTCCTATCTCCTATTTCCTATCTCCTATCTCCTATCTCCTATCTCCTATCTCCTATCTCCTATCTCCTATCTCCTATCTCCTATCTCCTATCTCCTATCTCCTATCTCCTATCTCCTATCTCCTATCTCCTATCTCCTATCTCCTATCGCCTATCTCCTATCTCCTATCTCCCATCTCCCATCTCCCATCTCCCATCTCCCATCTCCTATCTCCTATCTCCTATCTCCTATCTCCTATCTCCTATCTCCTATCTCCTATCTCCTATCTCCTATCTCCTATCTCCTATCTCCTATCTTCTATCTCCTATCTCCTATCTCCTATCTCCTATCTCCTATCTCCTATCTCCTATCTCCTATCTCCTATCTCCTATCTCCTATCTCCTATCTCCTATCTCCTATCTCCTATCTCTTATCTCCTATCTCCTATCTCCTATCTCCTATCTCCTATCTCGTATCTCGTATCTCGTATCTCGTATCTCGTATCTCGTATCTCGTATCTCGTATCTCGTATCTCGTATCTCGTATCTCGTATCTCCTATCTCCTATCTCCTATCTCCTATCTCCTATCTCCTATCTCCTATCTCCTATCTCCTATCTCCTATCTCCTATCTCCTATCTCCTATCTCCTATCTCCCATCTCCTATCTCCTATCTCCTATCTCCTATCTCCTATCTCCTATCTCCTATCTCCTATCTCTTATCTCCTATCTCCTATCTCCTATCTCCTATCTCCTATCTCCTATCTCCTATCTCCTATCTCCTATCTCCTATCTCCTATCTCCTATCTCTTATCTCCTATCTCCCATCTCCTATCTCCTATCTCCTATCTCCTATCTCCTATCTCCTATCTCCTATCTCCTATCTCCTATCTCCTATCTCGTATCTCGTATCTCGTATCTCGTATCTCGTATCTCGTATCTCCTATCTCCTATCTCCTATCTCCTATCTCCTATCTCCTATCTCCTATCTCCTATCTCCTATCTCCTATCTCCTATCTCCTATCTCCTATCGCCTATCTCCTATCTCCTATCTCCTATCTCCTATCTCCTATCTCCTATCTCCTATCTCCTATCTCCTATCTCCTATCTCCTATCTCCTATCTCATATCTCCTATCTCCTATCTCCTATCTTCCATCTTCTATCTCCTATCTCCTATCTCCTATCTCTTATCTCCTATCTCCTATCTCCTATTTTTTTTGGAACGTCCCTGTACAACTGCGTTGACCAATCAAACGCCGCCATCTTTATTTTTCTCATACCAATCCACCATCTTTTCTTCTTTTCCTTAACAATCTATTATTATTATTATTATTATTATCACACACACACACACACATAGTCAAACTCTGTGAATTAATTCATTCACAATTATTATTGTTCTCGTATTCCATCAACATGCCCACACACACACTCCCTGTATAATCAACTCATATTAGAACATTTACAACGAGGTCTCACAGCCTCGTCTGTAGAATGTGCGCTTCGTAATCCGAAGAAGTCGAGGACAAAGTCGAAGCGAAAATCCAAGAATATATTGCAAGACAAACCAGAATGGCCAAAGAAATTGAAGACTTTCCGGGAGAATTGATTGAAGCGGCAGCTATCCCGAGGCTTCAAGCCTATTATAGGAATAGCTACAGGTCCAAATACAGGACTGAAATGGACAGACTTGGGGAACTCAAAAAGGTGTTACAGTCACCAAATAGGATATCCAGGAAACAGCTGGACTTCACTTCGCCAGTCAAAGACAAGGACACAGAGGGCTTTATTAAACCCAAATCGGTGGCGAAACCAAGAAAGGCTGTAAGTGAGAATCCAATAGCCACCAAAAACGCATACAGTTCTCTGAACAGTAACGAGTCCCTCTCTAGCGAAGATGAAGAACCACCGAATAAACAACAATCTCAGAAACTGCAGACCAACAAGCAACCCCAGTCGCAGCCACAGCCACATACGCAAAAACAATCAACTGCCGGAACAAGCAAAGACCCCCCACCTGCAAGAAACAAAATGCTTCCTCCGATAATAGTCCAAGGAAGAATTAACCTTGACAAGAACCTAATCCTACAGCTAAAGACAGAATTGAAGGCGGAGTTTAACGTCAAATATACAGGTCGAAAAACGCATATATTCATAGCCAACGTAGACGACAGAAATTATCTGACGGATATAATGAAGAAGCTTGGGGCAGAGTTCCACACCTACTCTCTCCCCCAAGACAAGACACATGCCTTCGTCCTGAGAGGCCTCGACGCAAATGTCGATCAAGACGAAGTCATAGCCGAGATGAAGGACACCTATGGCATAGAGGTCCAGAAGATGATGAAGATGAGGACGAGGTTTCGACCTCTATTTCTCATCACCACCCCAAAAAACGTAACTCTTAAACAGTTGCAAAAGTCTGTGAAGGTCATACAGTACATAAGAGTTACGTGGGAGATGAGAAGAAACGAGAGAGCCATCGTACAATGCCATAGGTGTCAAAGGTGGGGACATGCAACGTCGAACTATTCTCGAGCACCGAGATGCCTCAAATGCTCCGAAGACCACTTCACATTTGAGTGCAAGTTAGCTCGAGAACAGCCGGCAAGCTGTGTGAACTGCGGCGAAAGCCACCCAGCAAACAGTCAAAATTGCAGAATTTATAAAGAACGAATTCAATTCTTGGAAGAGAAAGCAGTGAAACAATTGCCGAAGAAATATGTTCCGGCACCCATTCCCAAGACTAACGCTTGGAATAGAGGCCAGGGGTCAGGCGTCCCCCATACAGAAATCCAGCCGATACAAGAAAGAAGGATAGTCAACAATCCAGGTTCCCCTTCCATTCCCTACACCCCGCCCACTCAGACGCCGGAACGTAGACGCCCCCGAGAAAGAGACGCTGGGATTCAGGATATAGCAGGTTTGGCCGGTAAAATACAGTCGGTTGGATCGATGCTAAACATATCGGAGCTGTGTCGAGCCCTGGACGATCTGATCGCCAGGCTAGCGCAGGCAAAATCTCCGCTCGAAAAGGCCATGGCTGCCCTGGAAGTCTTTAGTGATACCAAGTATCACTGTTGAGCAAGCTATGAGGGTTTGCATGTACAAAGCTACCACTTATTATTGACTTTATCGACCGGCATAAGATAGACCTAATGCTTATATGCGAGACGTGGCTCAGGCCGGATCATAGATTCAGTCTGAAGGGCTTCACGACTATCAGAGTTGATCGTCCTCAAGCAGTGAGGGGGGGGGGTGGTGTGGCCATCCTTATTAGGAATGGTATCGCGCATGCGCAGCTTCCCCCCCAACGAAGTTCGATCGCGATCAAACTCGCGGATGGGACCTGCGTATTCGCGGTATACAATGCTCCGAATCATAGGTTCTCCAGTGCTGATTTGGAGAATCTGTGTAACACCGACCACAAGGTGTTGCTGGCCGGGGACTTTAACTCTAGGCGTTCTGATTGGAGCGGTAGTTCCCAGCATAACGCCAACGGTAAGACGTTATACGAATATTCTCTAGATAATAACGTGATAATTGTGCACTCAGACGAGCCAACGCATTACCCCTGGAACGGGACCACTCCGACTATAGTCGACTTGGTAGTAAACAAGAATGTTACTAATATGAGTGAACTCAAGGCCATCCACGAGATGACTTCGGATCACGATCCGGTGGTATTTCGGTTACAATGTAGAATGGACGAACGTCCACCTACAACAAAATTCGACTACCGAAATGCCAACTGGCCCGAGTTCCGAAGGCTTTTGAATGCTATGACATTGATCAAACATCTCAAAGGATGAAATTGACGAGGAAACTCTCGCTTTTATTAGAAATATTCAAGTTGCTCGCGAGCGTGCTGTCAAGAAGATTACAGTCAAGAGTAACCGGAATTTTGTTCCACCTGAAGTTAAAGCTTTGATTGCTCTGAAGAATTATCTTCGGAAAAAATGGCAGAAATTCAGAAATCCATCTGATAAAGATGACCTGATACGCCTGGGGAGAGATTTGGAGCTAATCAATGCTAATAACGATAAAGTGTGGAAAGACAAACTGGAGAAGTTAGATCCGCGTGACAATTCTCTGTGGCGGATGACGAAGCGAATTTCTAAGAAGTTCGCGCCGATTCCAGCCATGGAGAAGGGTAACGACAGACTAGCGACGGACCCTCAGAAGGCGGAATTATTCGGAGAATACTTCGCTGACGTCCACAAAAAGGGCGCCTGACGTTAGCGAGGAGCACAGGTGGAGGTCTCAGGCAACTGAGGACTTCCGGAAGTCTGTGTTTCCTCCTATCGGCCCTCATAGGTTTGCCAAAGTCATGACGGAAGTTATTAAAAGACTTCCGACGAATAAGGCGCCTGGGCCGGATGGCTTGGACGCCGTTCTTCTCAGATATTTGCCGCGGAAAGTCCTCGTACAGTTTATACACTTGATAAACGCCATTATCAAGTGGGGGTGTTATCCAGATTGTCCGAAGAAGGCACTGGTGAAACCGATTCTAAAGCCCGGTAAGGATGGCCATAAACTCGAAAGTTATCGACCTATCTCGCTCTTGAGTGTGATTGCTAAGGTAGTCGAGAAGATTCTTCTAAGACGGTTGTTGAACCTCGAGGAGAAACTCAAAATGATCCCCGATGTGCAATTCGGATTCCGAAAAGGACACAGCACAACCTCTCAGGTTGTGAGAATTGTACACGGGGTGAAAGAGGCCTCTCAGCGAGGGCTCAATACAGTCATGATCCTGCTGGACATGAAGAAAGCCTTCGACTCGGTATGGGTTGAGGGTCTAATCTACAAAATGCTGTTGGCAGGCATGCCCTCATACATGGTGAGTTTAATAAACTCTTATCTTGTTGGTAGAGTTTTATGGTGCGTGTGAACAACACTCGCTCCGCAGAATTCCCAATTGAAGCAGGTGTTCCGCAGGGTTCGAGTTTATCCCCGCACTTGTACTCTCTATATACTTATGACTTTCCTCAGTGCGAGAGAACGGACATGGGCACGGCTGTGTATGCCGATGACACGGCTATTTTCGCCCACTCCTTCTCAAGCGTCGCTGCTCAATCGAGAATCCAAATTCATTTGGATAGGAAGGTCATACCGTATCTAGCGGAGAACAAGATCGAGGTGAATCCGGCTAAGTCGGAGACAATCAATTTTACGAAAAAGTATACCTTCTCGAAGTTATACCGTAAATTGAGAGTCAAAAACGAAGCTGTTGAAAACGTGAACCACGCGAGGTACCTGGGGGTACACCTGGACAAGCGTTTAAATTTCGGGCGGCATATCACATTGGCGATACAGCGGGGTGGAGCTGCGCTAAAGCGCACATACCTCCTGATAGCCAGAGGCTCGAAATTGTCTCAGGAGAATAAGATGCTTATTTATAAGCAGATTATTCGCCCTGCTATGACATACCCTTGCCCAGTATTCTGCAGCCTGAAAGACACTCCCCTTGCGAGGCTTGATAGGATGCAGAATAAGGTACTCCGTATCATCAGTGGTAGCAGACGATACCTTCGAGTGGAAACCCTTAGGGAGCTTGGAGGCGTCGACTCGATTCCGACATTTATAAGAAACTTATCTTATAAGTTCTATAAATACATGCTCGATAAAAGTCCTCTTACTAGAGAAATAACCAGGCTCAGAGTGTTTGATAATGAGCCTCGCAAACACGGCGGGCTCATCTATCAATCTCTTGATATCTTTAATGAAAGAAGGAAAGAACCGGTTCCGTAGGGAACTAAGTCGAAAGTCAGACTGAAACTCAGAGTACTTTGACCCGGTTTTTTGCATCAGCCTTTTCCGGGGTTTACCATCGAACTAACTATCCTCGCAAACTGCAACAAAGGCGTATCTACAAGGAATAAAAATTCGAACAACACGCATAAGCTTTGCAGGAGGCGTGTTTTACCGACCATAACCACTATATAATGAAAAGTCCGGCCCAGCGTTAACACCAGCGCGGGCGGACTACCGCGCCCTTTCGCGGGGGCGCTATGTTGGCCTCGGCAAGGCACCCCTCATGCACCCCTGGAAAGGTGTATGGGAGTTGCTACTATTGCGCCCATATGCCCTTTCCCCCTTCCCCCTGGATTATGGGAATGATATATGTTAGTGTCTTGTCATTATATGTGAAATGTAACTTGTTGGAATTTGTAAATAAAAACCCTATTTATTTATTTATTTATTTAATCCGAAGATTGCTGGTTCGCTAGACTTCGATCCCACACATCGACACTCATCTTTTTTCCATTTTATTGCATATATCAAATATCCATTTCACTACTTGCTTTAGAGATGCCATCGTCACTGCGTGTTCGTGAAGGTGTGAACTCGCCTTTCCGTCGTAAAAGGTTCACGATGGAGCTTAAAATCTGTTATGGCGTTTTATATGTTAATTTGGTCGATTTGATTCTAGAACTGTCATAGCACCTTTACTAATCTACCTGAATCATCGCGACTGTACTTTTTAACAAAATGTTTTTCACACTCATCTTCCTCCTTTGAAACTTTTACTTGTGGAAAATTTTCATCAACTTGCCAAAATCTCTCTAATTGATCTTGTAGTTCTGAATTAGCCACCAAGAAGCAAGATGATTGTTTATTTATTTGTGGAATGAACATATGACCTGCTACGATCCAACCTAATTGAGTTTTTTGAAGGCAAGGTAAATCCTTTCCCAATTTGATTTGACCTTTACAAAGTAACTCAAAAAATATACTCGCTCCTAACAACAGATCAATATTACCAGGCTTATAGAAGTGTGAATCTGCCATAATTATGTTATTAGATATTTTGAATTCTTGTATATTCATCTTTCGCTGGGGTATGGTGTCAGTTATTCTATATATAATCAAGCAAGACAAACTTGTTCTATAGTCATTGAATAATGATTTTAATTTTATATTAGTTTGTTTTGTGATGTTTGTTAAAGATTGATTTATTCCAAAAATAGGTAAGTTTATAGAAGATGTAGGAAGTCTTAAACGTTGAATCAAATCGCTTGTGGCAAAATTTGACTGCCATCCGCTGTCTAAAAGAGCTCGACATTGTATATATTGATTATTTGAATCACAAACACTCACTATAGCAGTTGGAAAAAAAACGAAGGAATCTGAATTAGAGCAATTATTATGTGAATTCAAACTATAATTGTTTTGTGCTAAATTTGAAACTGTTGTTTGTAACTTTGTCTAATCATTATTATGTGAACTTTCTGCTTGCAATGTAGAATTACCTTGTTGGCTACCCACTTCGTTATCACGAGTGATAGACTGTAGACTTGAAGAATTTGTAGAGGGAAAATGTAAAAGTGAGTTATGCCTCTTTAAACATGTCTTGCATGAGCTAGAATTTCGACATTCAGAACTTGTGTCCCAACCTTAAGCAATTTGTGCATAATTTTAAACGTTTGACTTCTGAATATCTAGCTGAAGTAAAGGAGCTATAGGCATTCCACAATCAAATCGACCAAATTAACATGTAAAATCCCATTTAAAATTCTAAGGTCCCGTCTGGCGTTTTTTGTCTCATTCAAGGTCACGCGCTCGCTGCTCTGCCGTTCAGCTGTGACGTAGTCGAGCTGTTCCGTATCAAAGATAATAGTTTCCCAGTCGATCAAGAATTCGGGAATAGTCGGACGAGATCGGCAGAAGTCGGTTACGTGGACGGCGCTCGCTGGTCTGCTGTCAGCGTGTGACGTAGTCGAGCTGATCTGTATCAAAGATAAGAGTTTCCCAGTACCCAGCGCCAAGTAGTGAAAATGGATTAACATGCATGAAAATAAAATGAAAAAAGATTGTTAGACTGAGGGATCGAAGTGTAGCGAACCAGCAATCTTCGGATTACGAAGCGCACCTCTACAGACAAGGCTATGAGACCTCTTAGTAAATGTAGGTTGAAATGTTGTTTATACAGAGCGAGCCGCCGATCGGCGAAGTCCAGCGGTGTTATCTACCGCACGCTGAGTTCTATCTACCGCAGGCCGGCTTCGAGCGCTCGAATATTAAATAACAAGAATAGTGATTGTGAATGAATAAATTCGAATTGTTGAAGTGGTATAATAATAATGATGTTAGAAAAAAAATTCGAAAAATGGCGGGGTAACGAGAGTGTAACGTTTCAACGTGCGATTCCAATGAGGAACGTATACAGGTTGTTTCATAATGCATAATTTAAGAGAAAACAACAGGGTGTTTCAAAATAAGTCAAGGGATTCGAAACAACTACTCACCCATTCAAAGTAATTGAATTACATCTGGCATATATGTGATGATAGTGTTAGATAGGAGATAGGAGACAGAAGATAGAACATAGGACATAGGAGGCAAAAGATAGGCAGACTGACAGATAGACTGATAGATTGACAGGTGGGTAGACTGACAGATATTCAGTTTGATCGAACCAGAACGAACTAACCTCACATATAGAGCATTGAAAAAACCATCACATTTCGTCTGATCTAACCAGAACGAACTAACCTTAGATATAGCGACTTAAGAACCTCAACGTTGTTAGGAAAAAAGATGGCTGCTGTCATTTGTCAAATATCAGGTGGAAAATGAATCAAAGAAAAAACGTATCATTGAGGATTCGAAACAACTACTAGCTCATACAGAGAGGTTGAATTACATCTGTGTGTGATAACAACGACATACTGCACCATACTGCGACATACTGCGACATACCGAACATACCGATACCGCACCATACGGTGACAAACCAAACCATACCGAACATACCCATACTACGACATACGGCGACATACCGAACATACCTATACTACGACATACGACGACACACCACGTTTAGCGTAAGTACAGCATACTGTGACATAGATAGGAGACAGGAGATAGGAGATAGGAGACCGGAGATAGGAGACAGAAGATAGGAGATAGGAGTCAGAAGATAGGAGATAGGAGATAGGAGACAGAAGATAGGAGAGAGGAGATAGGAATCAGTAGACATATAGACTGACAGGTAGGCAGATATTCAGTTTGATCGAACCAGAACGAACTAACCTTTCATGTAGAGCATTTAAAAAAAATCGTCTGATCTAACCAGAACGAACTAACCTTACGTATAGCGTCTTAAAACATTGGAGGATTCGAAACAACTACTTACCCATACAGAGAGGTCGAATTCCATCGGACATTTAAAAACGTATCATTGGGGATTTGGGGATTTGAAGAAACAACTACTTACCTATACAGAGAGATTGAATTACATCAGACATCTATGTATTGTTTGATCGAACCAGAACGAACTAACCTAAGGTACGTCAGTGATCCAATCCGCGCTTATGAGAATAATAATTATAGATGTAATATTCAGAGTGTGTTAATCATAATGTTTAAAAAATGTGAAAAATGATGGGGATACGAGGTTGTAATGTTTTAACGTGCTATACCGGGTGTACCAACATGTCATTTAGAAAAAAAAACGACAGGGAGTCTCAAAATTAGTCATTTAAGAAAAAAAAGATGGCGGCTGCTTGTTAACGTGCTATACCAGGAGTACCAACATAACATTCAAGATAAAAAAACAACAGGGTGTTTCAAAATACATCATTCAAAAGGGGAAAAAAATGGTGATTGTTGCTGCTTGTCAAGCAGACTGACAGATATTCAGTGTGATCGAATCAGAACGAACTAAACGAAGACAGGAGATAAGAGACAGAAGATAGAAAACAGAAGATGGAAGATAGGAGGTAGAAGATAGGAGACAGGATTCAGGAGACAGACAGATTGACAAACAGGTAGATTGACAGATATTCAGTTCGATCGAACCAGAACGAAATAACCTTACGTAGGTATAGCATTGAGATTGAATTACAGGGTATCTCATAAAGTGTATCAAGATGGGGTCTGTCATTTTCAACGTGCGATACCCATTTTTTCGTAACCTTATGAACGTCCATTTTAATCGCATTTTTGCATGTTTTGACGTATTAAATTTCAACTACTTTTTGGAATGCCAAAAACACCAATTTTCGATACATATTTTATGCTTTTCGGCGTTTGAAATTTTGTGTGTTCTTTGGAACACGAAAAAAGTGTATTTTGAGCAATTTTGAAATGTCTATTCTCCATAAGAAATACATGTAAAAATGTATTTTTAACACTCGTAATTTTAATCATTTTTTCGAATGTGTTTCGTTACATTTTTTACACATTTTGGCGTTTCAAATTTTAACAATTTTTCGGAACGTGAAAAACGTCTATTTTCATCACATTTTTTGCGGGAGGACTGCCGCCGCAGTGAAGTCACCCCAATGTATTATATCGATTGACGATTGAATACTGACAGATTGACAGGTAGGCAGACTGGCAGACATTCAGTTTGATCGAACCAGAACGAACTAACCTTATGTTTGTAAATGAATTTTTTTTGTTTTTTTGTACATAGTACCACAAAAAACACAATAAATTTTGTGTGATCTAACTAGAACGAACTAACCTTCAACTGTCAGAGTCGCAACAGTCACCTGTCAACTGTCAGAGTCGCTTCAGTCACCTGTCATTTGTCTAACTAAACTTATGTAAATTTCGCTCGACCTAACCAAAACAATCTAACCTCATGTTGGTAGATATATTTGGTCTGATCTAACCAGAACGAAGTTACCTCACGTCGGCATATGCAGAGCCTCCCAAAAACGTAATTATGTGACTATTGTCTTAAGTAACGTAGACCTAATATTTTAGCGTGTGATGCATTCAGTCATGAGTGATGTAGCAGTCACATGCTAACGTGTGATATCATGCATTTAGTCAACTACTATAGGAGTCGTAGTCTCCTCATTTGAAAATATCATACATTCAGTCAGCTGTCGGTAGATACGTGGACCTAACATTTCAACGTGCGATACCATGCATTCGGTCAACTATCCTAAGAGAGGTTGCAATCTTAAATTCGGTTGTTTGAAGCACAAGTGACGAGGGACCTTAGCGTTCATTGTGCGATTCCATACATTCAGTCTAATTTCGGAAGTGATAGAGTTTTCAGAGTTCTCAGAATTCAAAGTCTAATACTATTCACTCAGGCAATTGTCAGAATTGACGTAGGGCAGACTCAAATGTCGAAAATGTCGTTGAACGACTCACATAGTATATTTGTATTTAAGTAGACGTCATTTAAGCTTATTAAAGAGAGGTTGATTTATATACCGTTGAAAGGTATGCCTTTCCAAGTAGTTTTACGAAAAGAACGCATTATAGACGAACGTTGATTTCAGCTGCAATGAGAGGAAAATATTCAGTTGCACAAGTCTGCAGAGAGAAAATTCAATTAACGATTGAAGAAAAAAAACCTTTCGTTGAGATATTGCCTTCTCATTTGTATACGCAAAGCGAGCAGAATGTGGGGCCCCATAAAATGAGTTGTGTGGCACACCTCGCACACCACAATAAAATGTTGTATAGTTCATCATAATAAAATAATTTTTTTGGGAACAAACACTTCGGAAAATATTAATTTTTTTATTTAAAAATACACAAAGGTACTCACATAAAATCAAAATATACGAGGCACAAAACACTTCACATATTTCCATGGTACACATTGTAGAAAAACTATTAAATTTCGCTTTTTACTCAAACACGTTAAATCAAAGCATGAAGTATCCAGGTTGAAAATTTAGTGTTTTCAAGAAATTGTTTGAGTGAAAAACAGAACAATTCCAAAAAGACATATAAATCAACTACCTTGAATTATATTAAGAACAATTCAATAATAAAATGAGGGCCCAACAAAGTCGTGTAGTTTGCAAACTTCACGACTTCACTCAATAAACCATATTTTTCATTTGGAAATGTTTCCTACGCGGTTTTTATATCAATCGGATGTGATGTTGTATCCCAGGTTATTTCACGTTGATAAACTTGAAAGAATATTTTATTCGCAGAATTATTTTCACAGCTATGCCAATAATATGTCTCTTGAAATATTCTCAAAATGTAGTTGTAGTGATTTTCCGTAGGTAATAATATCTAACGAAATAATTTCACAGAAATTTGACAAAAAACAAGTTTTAATCAACTATGACAGGAATTTCATGCACATTTTTGATACATTGTTAAATAGAACAAATCATTTGCGTCCCCGAAAACAAATTATAACATAGAATAACTTATATATTTTTCGAGGAATTGGGTCATTTGCAACGAAATTTTTGAGGATTTGTCGTACACAACCCCCACAAAATGAATCATGACATAATAATAACGTACACAAGGAGGTTTAAAATACCACCTTAAAGAAAAATCATATATTGCATGTTTCTGAAATGAAACGTCACAAAAATAAAATAAATATAAGGTGTTTAAAAATATGTCATTAAACATAAAAAATTCAGTCACGTATTTTCAGTAATTTTTTACGTTACTACGCTGACAAAATGAGGGATTTTTCGCATTAAATCCAAATAATATTCGAAACGGTATACTGATGTTGGAAAATAGTATTCGAAACGTTTTTCAGCTGTAATAATAATTAGAATGAAATGTTGAATGTCACTAACACGAATCTTAGCAGAAAAAACATACAGGGTAGTCCAGGAAGATTTAAAAATCAATTGTTGAAGAAACGAACAGTTGCGAGGTGTATATAAAAATAATTAATGAATTAAAATCGTGGAAGATATTCGCCAAACGTTATTCAACAAATTGAGTACATGACAACTAATGGGAGACATCTATCATTCAGCTGGAGACTGTAGGAGTAAGGTGTATACAGGGTGTCCCATAAAGTGTAATAGTGATAAAAATATATAAAGAGTGTTACATTAATTGCGATAGTAATAAAAATATACCAAAAGGGCCACATTTCACATCCTTCGCCAAATAAATTGGAGGAAAAGTAATCATATATTCATGTACCAATAAAATAACGTGGTTTGATTTTGAAGGAGTGGACATTATCGATTCGTTCGAATATCAGGACACACGGTTCAAGACTTTTTGCCGGAGAGTATCAAATACACGATATAGTAAAATCGACGAATGTCGAAGTACCCTTCTCTCCAAATGTTTCCACCAGGTGGAAAATATCAGGCAAACGTCTGACAGCAAACAATTACTTCCCTGGCTAATACCACGATGGACTTTGAATTACATCTGACAGATATTTCTGCAACGTTCTTCCGAAATGACCCACTTGCAGATGATTATTGTAATTATACAGCAGAATATCATTCAGTTAGCTGGGGAAGACCACTTGCAGACCCGTTTCGAGGTTCTTGCCTCATCATCAGTACAGGGTAGGTCGGACAACGTTAGAATCATCCTGATACAGCCAAATGAATTAAAATCTATTGTATGTATAACTGATATTTCCCTACAAATGAAGCAGTGACTTACAGGTAAAGTCAGCCGCAGAGCCACCCGCGGGGAAAACAAAAAGCAACAGTTAAATAATTCTAGATTTAAAAATTGCACTAGACATAACTCTGTCATTTTTAGAGATACAACTGCATGTCGGTACTCCAAAAAAAGAAAACGATTTCTAACATATATTGCAAATTCACAATTTCTGTCAGAGTCATCGTGAAATTTCGTGGCCACTGTAAAGACTACTATGTGAGGATGGCAGATAAAATTGAAAATTCCAATGGTGTTTATTCACAGAAAAACAGTTTTCTCAGTCTTGATTCTTGAATATTTTTTTGTATTCCTTTCATTCAGACGGGGTCAGTTATTTGCTTTACTTCACCTCTTGAATTCAAACAAGTTTGTGCAGTGTTTTAGTTGGAGACAATATTGGAATTACTTCATTTTTCTGTCTGAAATGTATGTTAATTCAAATAGAGAAATGAATGAATGTGGTATTTTTGGGAGTGGTCAAATCTAATTGATTCCAAATGAGTCTTGTGTAGTGTCTCAGAGAAGTGAGCGAGTTGTGAGGAGGATTTCATCGACGAGACATATGAAAGGTTGAGAAGATATGAGATGGATATATATATATATATATTCGATTGGATTGTATGATATTTCAAATACTGCAAGAGCGATGCATGGGATAGGACAGGTCTGATATTACAGTTATTGAAAATAAAAACATGATAAATTATGCAGAGAAAATAGTGATTTTGTTATGTTTTATCACAACAAAATAATCGTTTTGGTTTATATGACAACTTCAACTGTAGAGTATTGCAATGAAATCCTTGAAAATGTAAGTTTGAACAGTGTATTTGTAGCAGATTGAAGGTGTAATGAAATAAATAGACACAGTTGATTTCAAATGTGACTGACAGTATTCAATTCTAGAGATTTACACTAGATGGTGAAATGGTTCTATCGCTTCATTATACACTTTTAAGTTTGTATGACAGTCGGTATACTATTTCAAATGTTACTTGAATTTGTTGTGAAAAATCCCTAATTTCATCGTGTTGAGTCCTCGTCAGAGTTGAAACACCCAACTTTCGGTAAATCGTTTCCATAATCAGTACACTTTGTTTCGAATTTTATTTCAGTTTTCATCAGAGTTAAAACTCAAAGTTTCACATTCTTTTCTCATTATTATCACCGTTTTACATTTCCTTTGAGTCTTCATCACAGTTAAAAACCCCAACGTTGGATTGAATGAAAAAATCCCTCAAATTTTGGTTCTATTTGGACTTCATCAGACTACAACGTTTCGCATATTTTCCCATCATTAGTATACCATTTCGAATGTTAGTTGAATTTAATTTAAAATCTCCACTTCAGACGTTTTCAGTCCTCATCAGAGTTGTAACCTCCAAATTTCGATTACTTGTTCCCATCATCAATACACCGGCTCGAATTTCTTTTAAATTTAATTTTCACCAATTAAGTCGGTGTGGACGATTTGTCTGAACCATTCAAAACGTTGCCAATTACACCTACATTTATTTATTTCCATGTGTCTTTCAAGCATGATATTCTTAGCAAATATGTGTATTTACGTTTTGGGCAGATTGTATTTGAAACAAATTCATCAAACACATACGTCGAAAACGGACACCAATTCACTGATGAACCGATGAAAGTTTGTTTAGTTAATCTCATGATTTATATCAATACTATGCACTACGGTCGGATGTGTTATTACATTGCAACTGTCATACAAACTCAAAAGTGTATAATCTAGAATTGAATACTGTCAGTCACATTTGAAATCAACTGTGTCTATTTATTCCATTACACCTTCAATCTGCTACAAATACACTGTTCAAACTTACATTTTCAAGGATTTCATTGCAATACTCTACATTTGAAGTTGTCATATAAACCAAAACGATTATTTTGTTGTGATAAAACATAACAAAATCACTATTTTCTCTGCATAATTTATCATGTTTTTATTTTCAATAACTGTAATATCAGACCTGTCATATCCCATGCATCGCTCCTGCAGTATTTGAAATATCATACAATCCAATCGAATATATATATATATATCCATCTCATATCTTCTCAACCTTTCATATATCTCGTCGACGAAATCCTCCTCACAACTCGCTCACTTCTCTGAGACACTACACAAGACTCATTTGGAATCAATTAGATTTGACCACTTCCAAAAATACCACATTCATTCATTTCTCTATTTGAATTAACATACATTTCAGTCAGAAAAATGAAGTAATTCCAATATTGTCTCCAACTAAAACACTGCACAAACTTGTTTGAATTCAAGAGGTGAAGTAAAGCAAATAACTGACCCCGTCTGAATGAAAGGAATACAAAAAATATTCAAGAATCAAGACTGAGAAAACTGGTTTTCTGTGAATAAACTCCATTGGAATTTTCAATTTTATCTGCCATCCTCACATAGTAGTCTTTACAGTGGCCACGAAATTTCACGATGACTCTGACAGAAATTGTGAATTTGCAATATATGTTAGAAATCGTTTTCTTTTTTTGGAGTACCGACATGCAGTTGTATCTCTAAAAATGACAGAGTTATGTCTAGTGCAATTTTTAAATCTAGAATTATTTAACTGTTGCTTTTTGGTTTCCCCGCGGGTGGCTCTGCGGCTGACTTTACCTGTAAGTCACTGCTTCATTTGTAGGGAAATATCAGTTATACATACAATAGATTATAATTCATTTGGCTGTATCAGGATGATTCTAACGTTGTCCGACCTACCCTGTACTGATGCTGAGGCAAGAACCTCGAAACGGGTCTGCAAGTGGTCTTCCCCAGCTAACTGAATGATATTCTGCTGTATAATTACAATAATCATCTGCAAGTGGGTCATTTCGGAAGAACGTTGCAGAAATATCTGTCATATGTAATTCAAAGTCCGTCGTGGTATTAGCCAGGGAAGTAATTGTTTGCTGTCAGACATTTGCCTGATATTTTCCACCTGGTGGAAACATTTGGAGAGAAGGGTACTTCGACATTCGTCTCCGACAAAAAGTCTTGAACCGTGTGTCCTGATATTCAAACGAATCGATAATGCCCACTCTTTCAAAATCAAACCACGTTATTTTATTGGTACATAAATATATGATTACTTTTCCTCCAATTTATTTGGCGAAGGATGTGAAATGTGGCCCTTTTGGCATATTTTTATTACTAACGCAATTAATGTAACACTCTTTATATATTTTTATCACTATTACACTTTATGGGACACCCTGTATACACCTTACTCCTACAGTCTCCAGCTGAATGATAGATGTCTCCCATTAGTTGTCATGTACTCAATTTGTTGAATAACGTTTGGCGAATATCTTCCACGATTTTAATTCATTAATTATTTTTATATACACCTCGCAACTGTTCGTTTCTTCAACAATTGATTTTTAAATCTTCCTGGACTACCCTGTATGTTTTTTCTGCTAAGATTCGTGTTAGTGACATTCAACATTTCATTCTAATTATTATTGCAGCTGAAAAACGTTTCGAATACCATTTTCCAACATCAGTATACCGTTTCGAATATTATTTGGATTTAATGCGAAAAATCCCTCATTTTGTCAGCGTAGTAACGTAAAAAATTACTGAAAATACGTGACTAAATTTTTTATGTTTAATGACATATTTTTAAACACCTTATATTTTTTTTTTGTGACGTTTCATTTCAGAAACATGCAATATATGATTTTTCTTTAAGGTGGTATTTTAAACCTCCTTGTGTACGTTATTATTATGTCATGATTCATTTTGTGGGGATTGTGTACGACAAATCCTCAAAAATTTCGTTGCAAATGACCCAATTCCTCGAAAAATATATAAGTTATTCTATGTTATAATTTGTTTTCGGGGACGCAAATGATTTGTTCTATTTAACAATGTATCAAAAATGTGCATGAAATTCCTGTCATAGTTGATTAAAACTTGTTTTTTGTCAAATTTCTGTGAAATTATTTCGTTAGATATTATTACCTACGGGAAATCACTACAACTACATTTTGAGAATATTTCAAGAGACATATTATTGGCAAAGCTGTGAAAATAATTCTGCGAATAAAATATTCTTTCAAGTTTATCAACGTGAAATAACCTGGGATACAACATCACATTCGATTGAAACATTTCCAAATGAAAAATATGGTTTATTGAGTGAAGTCGTGAAGTTTGCAAACTACACGACTTTGTTGGGCCCTCATTTTATTATTGAATTGTTCTTAATATAATTCAAGGTAGTTGATTTATATGTCTTTTTGGAATTGTTCTGTTTTTCACTCAAACAATTTCTTGAAAACACTAAATTTTCAACCTGGATACTTCATGCTTTGATTTAACGTGTGTTCGATATCCAGTTTATTCTTCATACCTGGTATATAAAATAATAACAAGAAGCATCAAGACACATGTGATTTTTACTTTTTCGATTTTGTTATAAATAAGTAATTTGAGAATGTCACTTTTGAAGACGAATAAAAAGTCATGTCAGAAAAGTTTAATTCGACAATTTTATTATATATACAGTCCAGACAGTTTCCTGTAGACTAACAGGGCATTTTGTACATTTAATTTTGGTCCTTCGAGCCGGATGGTTGTATGAATCGGCTTGGCAGCTTTTGACAATTCACGGCAGTTCTTTCCGGTAGTGTGGACAATTCACAATACTATTTATTGGCAGAAACTGAGTTACATCGACGCTTATGTAGCTCAACAGGACAATCAACGAATGGTATGCAAGTTGATTTCTCGGCAGTATTTTCACGTATATATCCTTTACTGAGCAGCGCATCAGACTAGTGCAGAAATAGACAGTTACGAAGTGCATCGACGTTGTGCAGAGAACCGACAGTTTGAAGGAGAAAGGTTGTATCTTCATTTTTGATTGAAGTTGGAATTGATCGACGGATCATAGGTTTTCATTTTGTAATTGGGTTTGAATAATTTTATTTAAAAAAATGTCAGAAGATAAAGAAAATCAGCTTTCATCTCTCAAATTCAAAAGGGCTCAGATCAGACGAAATCTTACAAATTTTAGAACATTTATTGAAAAGGTTGACATTGAAAATTTATCTGAACTCACTTATAACGATTTAAAGTTTAGATTAGATAAGTTTTCGTCAGGATATGATGACTTTTCACTGGTACAATTAGATATTTCTTCCGTATTACAATCTTTGACACATTTATCGGCGGAGCAAAAGGCTCAAGAGCTTGACGAAAAGAATTATTTTGACGATTATTTTCATTTAATTGCTCTAGCTAAAACAGCGATTGAAAATTATGAAAAGGCTCGTTGCAATTCGAGTCAAAGACTTTCAACTTCCGACAGCTCGCAGAAATCAAATAAAACCAAATCAAATCAGGAAGGTAAGTCGAATCAGTCAGATTTGAATTGGTTCCAGGGCCGTTTTAATAATGAAAAGGTTTACTTTCCTAAGTTACCGCCTTTGAAACTTCCATCGTTTTCAGGTAAGATTGACAAGTGGCTAGAATTTAAAGATGCCTTTCTGGCAATGGTTGGAGAAGCTCCATCCGTTCAGAAATTACAATATTTACGTAGTTGCTTGAATGATGTAGTGTATTGATAAATAGAAATAGTTATCATAACATATTGAATATTATGTTTTACAATTAAGTAGGTTAAGGATGATATTGTTTGAAATATTACATAGTGAGTTTTGTCCTAGTTTTAGTTAGAATAGATCAAGACAACGAGCTTGAAAGTAGTACTGTACCGAAGGCATTTTCGATACAATAAATGTAGTAATAAATAATGTCCTGCGTATTATTAGAAGGGAAATAGGATACCAAAGGACCATCCTATTACATGGCGATCCTGCCAGCCGATACTAGAGCTGAGAATCATTAGAATGAAAAATGCTATGAATATCGACGAATAACTGAAAATGGGTAGTGAAAATTCCAAGGAAGAGGTGATTATCACGCAATCAGGAATCAGTGGTGGAACTACTGCTGGAACAAATAGTGGAAATAAGTACTCTCTCCTTGAAGTTGTTGCAGTTGTTATGGGCATCTTGGTGTTGCTAGGAATTGCATTATGTTTGTGGCAAAAATCACGAAAGGCGTTGGAAAAGAAGATAAGAAGAGAAATTTCTAGAAGCAAAGAACTAGTCATTGAATAAGACAGATTGTTGGTGTTTAGACTGTAGGTGATGAATGGTGAAGAAAATATAAGAACAATTACGCATAAATGGTTATTGAATACCAGGAAGGGCCAGCAGTTCAGACGAATGATCAGATAAGTCTAGATTAACTTAAAATAGCAGTAATGTTGTTAGGAACCTACAAATGATTGAATTTGAAAAGCTTTTACAAGAGGTTTGTTTGTTTAAACGTAATATATCTAAAGATAGTTTGCAAAGGCGTGAGAATTTTGAGAAAGTCAACAAAAAACTTGTGGAATTGAACGTCTTTGAAGCTACATTCACTCATTTGAAGGATACTTATAATAAACTAGTGAATAAAAATGAAGATGAAGTAAAATTAATCAAAACTTATGCTAGGGATATAAATAACAATATTAGTGATGCTCGTGAAACATTATTGAATAGATTACATAAAATAAAACAAACATCTAAACTAGTCAATATGTCTGAAAAATTTGATTTACGAACAGCTTCATCCCTGTTGCCTCTTATGGATGGTTCTGAAAATACAACTAAACAGTTAATTGACGCAATTGAATTATATAGTGAACTTTTAGATGCTGAGGAAAAAAAAACTATTGATAACTTATGTTCTAAAAACCAGGTTAACACAAAATGCTAAACTGAGATTAGATAGAACTTATGCCACCGTGGACAATCTGATAAGAGATATAAAATTGCATTTACTCTCTATTAGGTCTACCGCTGCTCTGTCAGTAGAGTTGCATAATAGCAAACAGGATGGAAAATCTATTGATGAGTTTGGTAGAACTATAGAAGAGATGATGGTTAATTTAACAATATCTCAAGCAAACGGAGACGATAATGCAGCTAGAGTTCTTAGAGGAGTTAATGAGAAGATTTCGATTAATGCTTTTGCAAATGGGTTGAAGAGCCACGAATTACGAACAATAATTAAAGCTAGAAATTATGATAAACTACGAGATGCAATTGTAGGAGCTACGGATGAAGAAAAATCGAAAGTGTCCAGTAGCAATTCACAAATATTTCATATGCGTGGTAAAAATAATTCATGGCGCGGATATTCTAAAAACAATAACAACAACACAATGAATCGTAATTATAAATATAGTAACCAGAGCCAAAACTTTCGACAAGGTCACGGACGGAATTTTAATAATCAGCAAAATAATTATAATGGCAATCGGTCACGAGGCCGCGGAAATATGAGAGATCGAGGTATTTTCAACAACAATAATAACAGAAATCGTACTCACAGAGCTTATTTTGCGGAAGAAGCAAATTCTAATAATGTCGCTGGAAATGAAATAAACCACTCATCATTTGTAAATGAGCGATTTTTTCGTGCCCCCCAATAATGATAATACAATAAATAATGTGATTTTGAGTATGAATGGAATGAATTTTGTATGTATGCAGTATGTAGGTAATAATTTGAAATTCTTAATTGATACGGGTGCTACTATTAGTGTAATTTTCTCAAAGTATGTGAATCAGTTTGAAAACATTGACAGTTCAAAGAAAATAAGAATAAATGGAATAGCTGGTTCCACGTACTCATTGGGATCGGTGAATATTTCATTGAAAACAGATGGTATGAACGTTTCACATTCATTTTTGGTTATGAATGAGTTTACGAATGATATAGATGGAGTATTAGGTGCTGATTTTCTAACCAAATATTCAGCTACCATAGATTTTGAGAAATTTAGTTTTTCCTTTGTGAAGGATGACAGAAAAATAACCGTCCCATTGCAATCGAAATATGATTGTTATACTACCATTCCTCCGAGGTGTGAAATTGTTAAGTATTGTTGGGTGAATAGTAATGAGGATTGTGTTGTTTTGGGTGAACAGTTGACTGAGGGTGTATTCACAGCAAGTGTTATCGCTAGACCAGATAATAATATGATTCCCGTACGGATACTCAATGTCCAAGATAAGGAGATAAAACTTCGGAATTTTAGGCCAAAGAGTGAAAAGCTTTCGGATTTCGAGTATTGTAAGTTTGGAAATGATGAAATGTCTGTTGCACGAGTGGATAGACTGTTAGACCTTATTGATACAGAGTCATTAAATAAGGAAGAGAAAGTGTCTATAGAAAAAATTTGTGCTAAATATGCTGATGTTTTTTATTTAGAAAATGACTACCTTACGGTAACTAATGTTTGTACACATAAAATACAGTTACAGCCGAATGCAAAACCTGTATATGTGAAGCCCTATAGGTTACCGCATGCTCAAAAGGCAAATATACATGAACAAGTTGAAAAAATGCTTCACGATGGAATTATAGAGGAGGCTAAATCAGAATGGTCCTCTCCATTGTTGATAGTGCCAAAAAAGGCAGATAAGGAAGGCAATAAAAAATGGAGGGTTGTAATTGATTACAGGCTTCTTAATCAAAGAATAGAAGATGATAAATTTCCATTACCCTGTATAACAGAAATATTAGATTCGTTATCAGGTGCTGTTTATTTTTCCCACTTAGATCTGTCGCAAGGGTACTACCAAGTAGAGTTGCACCCTAGTAGCAGACCATATACAGCGTTTACTACTGATCGTGGCCAATATCAAATGAAAAGGCTTCCAATGGGTCTCAAAGTAAGTCCGAGTGTGTTTTCTAGAGTGATGACAATAGCTATGTCAGGTTTGAATTATGAATCATGTTTCATATATTTAGACGACTTGATTTGTTTTGGTAATAACTTGGTGAATCATAACATCAATCTTATCAAAGTTTTGGATCGTTTGAGATCTGTGAATCTCAAACTCAACCCCATTAAATGCGAATTTCTAAAAAAAGAAATTTTATACTTAGGGCATATAATTTCGTCCGAAGGTATATCGCCTGATCCTGAAAAGATTGAATCTATAAAAAACTATCCAGTACCCAAAGATTCCAGTGAAACGAAACGATTCGTAGCATTTGCCAATTATTACCGGAAATTCATAAAAAACTTTGCCCACATTGTCTATCCTCTGAACAAACTGACCCACAAAAGCGCAGAATTTAATTGGACAGAAGAATGTCAAAATTCATTTGACAATCTGAAAACGTCGCTTTCTAATCCACCTTTGTTACAATACCCAAATTTTTCAGAAAATAACAGATTCATACTGAGGACGGATGCATCAAAATGTGCTGTTGGGGCCGTGTTGTCAAATTCAAATGACCAACCAGTAGCGTATGCAAGCCGTTCATTAAATAAGGCAGAGAAAAATTACTGTACGATAGAAAAAGAGCTTCTGGCCATTGTATTTGCTGTTCGACACTTTAGGCCCTATCTGTATTGTCGAAAATTTGATATTTTCACAGATCATAGACCATTAGTATATTTATTCGGTATGACTAATCCATCTAGTCGCCTAACCAAGTTCAGACTAGCATTAGAAGAGTATGACTTCACAGTAACGTACCTAAAAGGTACCGAAAATGTTGTTGCTGATGCTCTTTCAAGAATTCAGATTGAGTCGGACGAACTCAAATCTATAGGTGAAAAAGTTTCTGATATGTTCGTTATGACACGAGCTCAAGCAAAGGAAGAAAGTATTAGAAAAGGGGATGAAATTATTTCTACATACCGCAGGATTGATCACCCTGGAGTGGTAGAATTACTGAAACGCCCTGTAGAATCGGTTGAACTCAGACCAATTCTTAATAATAATTTCGAAAAGATTTCAAAAATAAAGGGAAACGAAGGATTTTTTACTGATAATTTAAAATATGATGTCAATTCAGGAACTATCTATATAAAACAGTTATCTCAATCAGTGTCAGCATTTGGTGCGTCACTGAGGGAACTGAAAAAACTTTGCGAAAAACACAAAATTCCTGAATTATGTATTGTTAATAACGAAAAAGCTAAAGAACTGATAAAAAATATAATAAAAATTAAAGACGAATTGAAAAATGCAGATATAAAAATCTCTATAATAAAGGACGTACAAGTAATTGATGATAAAGAAACCAGAAATTTAATAATGAATGATTTTCACATGTTACCAACAGGAGGGCATACAGGTATTAATAGAATGTACAACAATATAAAGAAATACTATTTCTGGCCTGGGTTGAAAAATCATGTTGGAAGGTTTGTGAAGCGTTGTGATGATTGTCAGAGGTATAAGCATTCAAGGCCGAATAAAGAACCGATGACAGTCACTACTACGGCGGAAACAGCCTTGCAAAAGATTTATCTCGATCTCGTAGGTCCTCTGAAACCAGATGAGAGCAATAATCGATATATTCTCACCTTACAATGTGAACTTTCCAAATTTGTTGAAGGTTATCCTATACCGAACAAAGAAGCGGTCACAGTTGCGAAGGCTTTCGTAGAAAACTACGTTCTGAGATTTGGTATACCTAAAACAATAGGAACCGATCAAGGAACTGAATTCCTGGCTTCCACCCTTCAGGAATCTTGTAAATTGTTAGGAATAACTTCTCTCAAATCTACTGCATATCACCACGAAACTCTGGGAGCACTAGAGAATACCCATAAAAACTTAGGTGCATATTTGCGTATTCAAGTGGCAAAACACCCAGACAGTTGGAGCTCTTGGGTGCCCTATTGGTCATTTTCTTACAATAACACGGTACACACTGAAACACATTACACACCGTATGAACTGGTTTTTGGAAAGAGTTGTCAACTACCTTCAAATATAACAAACGTAATTGACCCCGTATATAATTTTGAGAACTATCCAATAGAGTTAAAGTACAGGTTACAAAAAGCATGGGATGATGCTAAAAATAATCTACTGAAATCAAAAACTAAGAGAAAAGAAACATGGGATGTAAATAGTAGAATAGTTAGTTATAAAAAAGGTGATAAGGTATTGATTAAAAATAATAATCCTTCTGAGAAATTAGAGCCCTTATTCAATGGACCATTCGAGGTTCAAGAGGAAATAAGTCCGAATTTAGTAATAAAAATCGAAGATAAGTTAATTAAGGTACATAAAAATAGAGTAAAGCCTTATTTTAATTAGGCAATTCATAAGTTACCAAATATTTGAGTAGAAAAAAAAAAAAAAAAAAAAAAAAAATAATAAAATTAGCCAATGTTTATATTTTTTTCTTTGCCCGGGGAAGGTGTAGTGTATTGATAAATAGAAATAGTTATCATAACATATTGAATATTATGTTTTACAATTAAGTAGGTTAAGGATGATATTGTTTGAAATATTACATAGTGAGTTTTGTCCTAGTTTTAGTTAGAATAGATCAAGACAACGAGCTTGAAAGTAGTACTGTACCGAAGGCATTTTCGATACAATAAATGTAGTAATAAATAATGTCCTGCGTATTATTAGAAGGGAAATAGGATACCAAAGGACCATCCTATTACAGAAGCATCAGATTTAATCAGTTCATTACTAATTACTGACAATAATTGGAGTGTAGCTTGGTCACTTTTGACAGAACGATATGAGAATAACAGACTTGTTGTTGACACATACATTCAAGGACTGTTAGATGCTCCGGTTTTGACAAGGGAATCATACAGTGATTTAAGAAAACTTTTTGACACATTCAATCGTAACGTTAGATCGCTAGAAGCATTGAATCAACCGACTGACAAGTGGGATATGCTTTTAATAGCGATTCTGGTTAATAAATTTGACCATCAGACTAGGAAGGAGTGGGAGGCATACAAAATAAAGGGCACATTTCCGACGTGGAATGAGGTTCACGAATTTCTTAAAAGAAAATGTGCGTTACTCGAAAAATTAGAGCTGACTAGAAATCAAAGATTAGCTGTTAAAGGACAGACAGTTTACCGGACAGAGAAAAAAGACGTCAAACAGACCAATAGACTTCACAGTTCAGTTGCGACGACAAATCCACTAAGAAAGTTTTCATGTTACTATTGTAAAGCAGACCACTCGATATTTTTATGCGATACATTCAAGAAACTCTCAGTAGATGATAGGAATACGGAAATAAGAAAATTGAAACTATGTGTAAATTGTTTCAATTCCAGTCACATGGTACAGGAATGTCAAAAATTAGGCTGTAGAATTTGCGGTAAAAAGCATAATTCTTTATTACATCGTTACAGACAAAATGACGACGATATCAAAATCAAACCATCATCCGCGCATGAAGGCAGTGCGAATGCGACTGCAGTTCACGAAACGGAGACAGAAAAACTTGTAGCATCAGCCTCGACGAGTTTTCTCACGAGTGATGGTGACCACCGTGAACCTGAGGGTACTGCGAAATTGAACCAACTTTCGGAGGGTGTGAATTTTGATTCTGTTCAAATCGCTGGTAGTTCGGGAAATGAGTTAGATTCATTTACAGGGCTTACTCGACAAACTACTTATTCCCTCCTTTCTACGGCATTGGTGAATGTAATCGGCGCTGATAACAAATCATATCAGGCTAGAATTTTGGTAGATTCGGGAAGCCAAAGTAATTTCATTTCTGAAGAATTTTCTAAAAAAGTAGGAACGAAATTAATTCCAACAAGTTTTGACATTTCAAGCGTTGGCAATTCAAATCTTATTTCGATTAAATTTCAGACTAAGGTAACTATCCACTCAAGAATCAATGATTATAGTCGAGAATTGTCATGTTTAGTTTTAAAGCAAGTGACAAATTCGCTTCCTCTCGTTTCTTTCAGTGCTAAATTAGTTAAAATTCCTATAGGTATCCCATTGGCAGATCCGACTTTTAATATTTCACGAGATATTGACATCTTATTAGGTGTAGATGGTTTTTATGATATTTTGCTTATGGAACAAACCAAAACAAATAGTCGAGTCACTTTACAAAAGACTCAGTTGGGTTGGCTCATAGGTGGCGAATTGACATTTCCTAAAATCACTAGACATTTTACTTGTAATCTGGCGGTTGATGATGACATGCTCAACCAGACATTAGTGAAATTTTGGCAGATTGAGGAGCCTGTAGTTCCAAATACGTTTAATAATTATTGTGAGAAAAATTTTTTGAGTACGTACGAAAAGGATCTGACAGGAAGATTTGTGGTTCAGATTCCGTTCAAGGACAATTTATCAGCATTAGGTGACTCTAAAGAACAGGCTTTGCGAAGTTTGAATTACTTGGATAGGAAATTTGCAAAAAATCCAGATTTAAAACATGAGTATTCTGAATTTATTTCAGAATTTGAGAATCTTGGTCACATGACACAGTTGACTAATGAAGATTGGCGCAACAGTAAGGACAATGAGAGTTATTATTTACCTCATCATGCTATTATTAAAGAGTCGAGTTTGACATGTCGCTTGAGGGTAGTTTTTAATGCCTCTAGTAAGACTTCAAGCGGTCTAAGTCTCAATGACATACAGTTTGTAGGTCCGACCATTCAAAATGACTTAGTATCTATTTTGACTAGGTTTCGTAAGCATAAATATGTGCTGAATGCAGACGTTTCGAAAATGTTTCGTCAGATCTGGATACATCCAAAGCATCGACCTTACCAACGTATACTATGGCGGGCAGATACAGGAGATATTATTTGTTATGAACTAAATACGGTAGTTTATGGCATGGCATCTAGTCCATTCTTGGCTGTACGTTGTTTACATCAAGTAGCTAGTGAATTCGAGAAAGAGTTTCCAACAGCAGCGCGAATCATAAGAAATGACATGTATATGGATGATCTTCTGACAGGCACAGACGACGAGACTGAATTACTGACACTACAGAGAGACGTAACAAAGATTTTAGCAAGTGTAGGTTTTGACTTGAGAAAGTGGTTATCTAATAAAAGAGATTTTTCTGAGTGTTTCAAAATAAATGATAATTCTCATGCTAGTATCCTTCCGTTAGGTGAGAGTGAGCAGAGTAAAACTTTGGGTTTTTACTGGAATGCATTTACTGATACTATTCAGTACCGAATACGAGACTTTTCAACACAGCTTGCTGTAACTAAACGCAAGATATTATCAATTTCAAGTCAGATTTTCGATCCGTTAGGGTTAGTTCAACCAGTCATCGTTATTGCTAAGTTAATCATTCAAAGTTTATGGAAGGAAAAATCTGACTGGGACTCTGAAGTTCCGGGACATTTACTTGACAAATGGAATAAATATTGTTTAGACATGAAACATCTCAATAACCTGAAGATTTCTAGATTTATTCTTTCTGACAATTCCGAGCGTGTGGAGTTGCATGCATTTGCGGATGCCTCAGAGAAAGCGTATGGTGTAGCAATCTATATACGCTGTATTAGCAACAGTGGTAGTTTTTCTTCTCATTTACTCTGTGCAAAGAGTAAGGTTGCTCCAACGAAACAACCGACTTTACCTAGACTAGAACTTGCAGCTGCACTGACATCTGCTAGACTGACAAAAAAAGTATTGAACTCAATTGATATAAATTTTGATAGAATTTATTATTGGAGCGATTCTACAATAACTTTATGTTGGATCAAGGGTAGCCCTGACAGTTTTAAAACATTCGTGAAGAATCGAGTTATCGAGATTCAATCATTGTCGAATCCAAATGATTGGTTTCACGTTCGATCAGAGGATAATCCAGCGGACTTGGTGTCACGTGGTAGCACAGCTATGAGCTTGCTCTACAATGATCTGTGGTTTCAAGGCCCATCCTGGCTAAGAACTGGTGAACTACCATTGTTCACCGTAGATGAAGGCTCAGTGGCAGAGTTGCCTGAGCAACGAGTTGTTGTTAATTTTGCGATGTTCAAGAATATTTTAGAATTTGATCTGTTTTCACGATTTTCATCACTTCCTAAATTGATTCGAATTTTCGGCTATTGTTATCGATTTATCAACAATTTGAAAACTAAAAAAGTATGTACGAATAAGATTATTAGTAGTTATTTAACTGCACAGGAATTGAAAGCATCACTTCAGAATTTAATAAGAATTTCTCAAATTCAATTATTCAGACAAGAATATCTTAATCTACTTAACAAGCGACCGGTAAGTAAAGATAGTTCAATTCTTTCTTTGAATCCATTCATGGATGAAAATAATCTTATTAGGGTTGGTGGCAGGATACAGAAGGCACAAATTGATTATGATATGAAATTTCCCATTGTTTTACATAATAAACATGAGCTGACTAAATTGATATTCGAATATTATCATAAAATATCATTACATTGTGGACCTCAGCAACTATTATATACTGTCAGACAACAGTACTGGACAATATCAGGTCGTAGTCTTGCACGATCAATTGTACATCGATGTATTGTTTGCTTTAAAGTAAAACCTAAAACAATTGATTATTTGATGGGTAATTTACCTCACTACCGAGTCAACAAGTTTTTTCCTTTTGCTCATACGGGCTGTGATTATGCAGGCCCATTTTTTCTTAAGGATCGCAAGACCCGAAACCCTAAAGTAATTAAGGCATATGTTGTTCTCTTCATCTGTATGACAGTTAAGGCAATACATCTTGAACTCGTGACTGATTTGACGAGTGATGCATTTTTAGCCACTTTCAAACGATTCATTTGCAGGCGAGGTAAACCTACTGATTTTTATAGCGACAATGGAACTACTTTTGTCGGGGCACGTTCAGAAATTGCAAAATTTTTGCAAGCAGAGTCTGTGGAAATTGAAAGTAAAATTGTGTCTGAGGGTATTAATTTTCATTTCATACCTCCCAGAGCACCAAACTTTGGCGGACTTTGGGAAAGTGGGGTAAAAAGTTGTAAATCACATTTGAGGAAAGTTATAGGTTATACCCGATTACACTATGAAGATTTTATGACTGTCTTAGTACAAATCGAAAGCGTACTAAATTCCAGACCCATTTCTCCAATGTCATCGAATGTCGATGATTACACCCCTCTTAGTCCTGGACATTTTCTAATAGGAAGACCTATTACCTCTATACCCGAACCTTGTTTTACTCAAATACCCGAAAATCGTCTATCACACTTCAAGAGACTCCAGCAAATTATGCAGCATTTTTGGCAACGGTGGCGCAAGGAGTATATATCTGAGTTACAAGCGAGGCAAAAATGGTTTCAAGATGGTAGTACCAAACTCATGTTAGGTGATTTAGTACTAGTCAAGGAGGACAATCTTCCCCCGTTAAAGTGGAAGACTGCCAGAGTTTTCGATATTCACCCTGGAACTGATAAAATTACGCGGGTAGTGACTATTAGATTCAGTGATGGTTCAACTACCAAACGTGCACTTTCCAAATTGTGCTTACTGCCAATAGACAAGGACAAATCATAAATTGTGTGTACTTGTTTGTTTTGAGTTTCAATACGGACCCATTAGTTGAAACTATCATTTCAAGGCGGCCGGGATGTTCGATATCCAGTTTATTCTTCATACCTGGTATATAAAATAATAACAAGAAGCATCAAGACACATGTGATTTTTACTTTTTCGATTTTGTTATAAATAAGTAATTTGAGAATGTCACTTTTGAAGACGAATAAAAAGTCATGTCAGAAAAGTTTAATTCGACAATTTTATTATATATACAGTCCAGACAGTTTCCTGTAGACTAACAGGGCATTTTGTACAACGTGTTTGAGTAAAAAGCGAAATTTAATAGTTTTTCTACAATGTGTACCATGGAAATATGTGAAGTGTTTTGTGCCACGTATATTTTGATTTTATGTGAGTACCTTTGTGTATTTTTAAATAAAAAAATTAATATTTTCCGAAGTGTTTGTTCCCAAAACAATTATTTTATTATGATGAACTATACAACATTTTATTGTGGTGTGCGAGGTGTGCCACACAACTCATTTTATGGGGCCCCACATTCTGCTCGCTTTGTGTATACAAATGAGAAGGCATATCTCAAAGAAAGGTTTTTTTTCTTCAATCGTTAATTCAATTTTCTCTCTGCAGACTTGTGCAACTGAATATTTTTCTCTCATTGCAGCTGAAATCAACGTTCGTCTATAATGCGTTCTTTTTGTAAAACTACTTGGAAAGGCATACCTTTCAACGGTATATAAATCAACCTCTCTTTAATAAGCTTAAATGACGTCTACTTAAATACAAATATACTATGTGAGTCGTTCAACGACATTTTCGACATTTGAGTCTGCCCTACGTTAATTCTGACAATTGCCTGAGTGAATAGTATTAGACTTTGAATTCTGAGAACTCTGAAAACTCTATCACTTCCGAAATTAGACTGAATGTATGGAATCGCACGTTGAACGCTAAGGTCCCTCATCACTTGTGCTTCAAACAACCGAATTTAAGATTGCAACCTCTCTTAGGATAGTTGACCGAATGCATGGTATCGCACGTTGAAATGTTAGGTCCACGTATCTACCAACAGCTGACTGAATGTATGATATTTTCAAATGAGAAGACTACGACTCCTATAGTAGTTGACTAAATGCATGATATCACACGTTAGCATGTGACTGCTACATCACTCATGACTGAATGCATCACACGCTAAAATATTAGGTCTACGTTAATTAAGACAATAGTCACATAATTACGTTTTTGGGAGGCTCTGCATATGCCGACGTGAGGTAACTTCGTTCTGGTTAGATCAGACCAAATATATCTACCAACATGAGGTTAGATTGTTTTGGTTAGGTCAGACGAAATTTACATAAGGTTAGTTAGACAAATGACAGGTGACTGAAGCGACTCTGACAGTTGACAGGTGACTGTTGCGACTCTGACAGTTGAAGGTTAGTTCGTTCTGGTTAGATCACACAAAATTTATTGGTTTTTTTGTGGTACTATGTACAAAAAAACAAAAAAAATTCATTTACAAACATAAGGTTAGTTCGTTCTGGTTCGATCAAACTGAATGTCTGCCAGTCTGCCTACCTGTCAATCTGTCAGTATTCAATCGTCAATCGATATAATACATTGGGGTGACTTCACTGCGGCGGCAGTCCTCCCGCAAAAAATGTGATGAAAATAGACGTTTTTCACGTTCCGAAAAATTGTTAAAATTTGAAACGCCAAAATGTGTAAAAAATGTAACGAAACACATTCGAAAAAATGATTAAAATTACGAGTGTTAAAAATACATTTTTACATGTATTTCTTATGGAGAATAGACATTTCAAAATTGCTCAAAATACACTTTTTTCGTGTTCCAAAGAACACACAAAATTTCAAACGCCGAAACGCATAAAATATGTATCGAAAATTGGTGTTTTTGGCATTCCAAAAAGTAGTTGAAATTTAATACGTCAAAACATGCAAAAATGCGATTAAAATGGACGTTAATAAGGTTACGAAAAAATGGGTATCGCACGTTGAAAATGACAGACCCCATCTTGATACACTTTATGAGATACCCTGTAATTCAATCTCAATGCTATACCTACGTAAGGTTATTTCGTTCTGGTTCGATCGAACTGAATATCTGTCAATCTACCTGTTTGTCAATCTGTCTGTCTCCTGAATCCTGTCTCCTATCTTCTACCTCCTATCTTCCATCTGCTGTCTCCTATCTTCTGTCTCTTATCTCCTGTCTTCGTTTAGTTCGTTCTGGTTCGATCACACTGAATATCTGTCAGTCTGCTTGACAAGCAGCAACAACCACCATTTTTTCCCCCTTTTGAATGATGTATTTTGAAACACCCTGTTGTTTTTTTATCTTGAATGTTATGTTGGTACTCCTGGTATAGCACGTTAACAAGCAGCCGCAATCTTTTTTTTTTCTTGAATGACTAATTTTGAGACTTCCTGTCGTTTTTTTTCCTAAATGACATGTTGGTACACCCGGTATAGCACGTTAAAACATTACAACCTCGTTTCCCCATCATTTTTCACATTTTTTAAACATTATTATTAACACACTCTGAATATTACATCTATAATTATTATTCTCATAAGCGCGGATTGGATCACTGACGTACCTTAGGTTAGTTCGTTCTGGTTCGATCAATCAATACATAGATGTCTGATGTAATTCAATTTCTCTGTATAGGTAAGTAGTTGTTTCTTTAAATCCCCAAATCCCCAATGATTCATTTTTAAATGTCCGATGTAATTTGACCTCTCTGTATGGGTAAGTAGTTGTTTCGAATCCTCCAATGTTTTAAGACGCTATACGTAAGGTTAGTTCGTTCTGGTTAGATTAGACGATTTTTTTAAATGCTCTACATGAAAGGTTAGTTCGTTCTGGTTCGATCAAACTGAATATCTGCCTACCTGTCAATCTATATGTCTCCTGACTCCTATCTCCTCTCTCCTATCTTCTGTCTCCTATCTCCTATCTTCTGACTACTATCTCCTATCTTCTGTCTCCTATCTCCTGTCTCCTATCTCCTGTCTCCTATCTATGTCACAGTATGCTGTACTTACGCTAAACGTGGTGTGTCGTCGTATGTCGTAGTATAGGTATATTCGGTATGTCGCCGTATGTCGTAGTATGGGTATGTTCGGTATGGTTCGGTTTGTCACCGTATGGTGCGGTATGGGTATGTTCGGTATGTCGCAGTATGTCGCAGTATGGTGTAGTATGTCGTTGTTATCACACACAGATGTAATTCAACCTCTCTGTATGAGCTAGTAGTTGTTTCGAATCCTCAATGAAACGTTTTTTCTTTGATTCATTTTCCACCTGATATTTGACAAATGACAGCAGCCATCTTTTTTCTTAACAACGTTGAGGTTCTTAAGTCGCTATATCTAAGGTTAGTTCGTTCTGGTTAGATCAGACGAAATGTGATGGTTTTTTCAATGCTCTATATGTGAGGTTAGTTCGTTCTGGTTCGATCAAACTGAATATCTGTCAGTCTACCCCCTGTCAATCTATCAGTCAATCTGTCAGTCTGCCTGTCTGTGAATCTATATGTCTCCTAACTCCTAACTCCTATCTCCTATCTTTTGCCTCCTATGTCCTATGTTCTATCTTCTGTCTCCTATCTCCTATCTAACACTATCATCACATATATGCCAAATGTAATTCAATTACTTTGTATGGGTGAGTAGTTGTTTCGAATCCCTTGACTTATTTTGAAACACCCTGTTGTTTTCTCTTAAATTATGCATTATGAAACACCCTGTATACGTTCCTCATTGGAATCGCACGTTGAAACGTTACACTCTCGTTACCCCGCCATTTTTCGAATTTTTTTTCTAATATCATTATTATTATACCACTTCAACAATTCGAATTTTTTCATTCATAATCACTATTCTTGTTATTTAATATTCGAGCGCTCGAAGCCGGCCTGCGGTAGATAGAACTCAGCGTGCGGTAGATAACACCGCTGGACTTCGCCGATCGGCGGCTCGCGCTGTATAAACAACATTTCAACCTACATTTACTAAGAGGTCTCATAGCCTTGTCTGTAGAGGTGCGCTTCGTAATCCGAAGATTGCTGGTTCGCTACACTTAGATCCCTCAGTCTAACAACCTTTTTTCATTTTATTTTCATGCATGTTAATCCATTTTCACTACTTGGCGCTGGGTACTGGGAAACTCTTATCTTTGATACAGATCAGCTCGACTACGTCACACGCTGACAGCAGACCAGCGAGCGCCGTCCACGTAACCGACTTCTGCCGATCTCGTCCGACTATTCCCGAATTCTTGATCGACTGGGAAACTCTTATCTTTGATACGGAACAGCTCGACTACGTCACAGCTGAACGGCAGAGCAGCGAGCGCGTGACCTTGAATGAGACAAAAAACGCCAGACGGGACCTTAGAATTTTAAATGGGATTTTACATGTTAATTTGGTCGATTTGATTGTGGAATGCCTATAGCTCCTTTACTAGCTGATACTGGCATGTCTAAAAATGTCTTATAAGAAAATAAGTAATTAGAACCCTGACATAAAATACATGATATTTTGCTTGTCGTGACATGTGTCAAATTTAGAAAACTCTGTTTCACATCAGGAGATTTTTTAATGAATGCATGTTGATAACTCAGTTTGTTATTTGGTCTCACATCGACAGCTTCTAAAAGATTACACCTTTCTGACAAAAACTTGGTGAAATCCTCAATTTTTGGAGATTTATTGTCTTTTATGTATCTTTCCCACTCTTTCCTTGAATTAATATCTAACTTTGATATCAATAAATATATTAATAATGTATCCCAATGTTTTGAGTCAGACTCAAGTTTTTAAAGAGCACGATAATGTTTCAAAAAAGTGTCCAAAAATACCCTTAAAGCTTCATATGAATCTTTAGTCTTGTTTGAAAGTTCGACTATACCTCTGATGTGGGAAGAAATCATGATATTAGTGTTTTGGAATCTATCTTTCAGAAGTTTCCAAGCAACCTCATAATTTGCATCTGAAACCGATAAGGAACTGATAACTTGAGCTTCTTCGGCCTTCAAAGAAGCTTGTAAATAATAATATTTCTGAATTTTACTCAAAGTTGCATTTTTGTTTATGAGTGCATCGAAAGTGTCATGAAATTGTGACCATTTTTCATAGGATCCTGAAAATTTAGTTTCAAATTCATTACGTTCTTCATTGTTTACGTCGATATCATCATCTGACGACAAAAATTCTATCTCAGATTGAATATTATCATACTCTGAGTAAATACTTGTGATTGTATCAAGACGAGCTTGCAATTGTTGCAAAAATGTGGCTTGTTCACTGGCCTGTTTATTCTCAAATGCATTTAGAAACGTGTTGAACCTCGTTAATTGTGCTTTCAGAACACCGCGACGTGATATCAACTTCCTAATATCAGCCATGGTGTAATTAATTTAGTACAAAATATGAAATATCAATGGAAAATTGAATTGAAAGATGTATATGAAGTAACTAATTGCTGGTACTTTCGCTAATATTATTTGAATGTGTATGCTTGTTTAAATATCAATGAAGCTAAAACCAAATGGTTGCATATATCTGAATATGAGGAAAAGGAAGGATGGGTAGGACGGGAACTGACCTCAGCTCAGCTGCTGCTCACGTCGTTGCTATTATTCGTTAAACTGGATCACTTCTTCTCGTTCCTAGCTTCTATAGACCAAAATTGCCTTAACGTTCGGCTCGAAGACCAAGAAAATGTGGTGTAAAAATGTAGTTGACTTTTCTCTTGAAAATATATTGACAGACTTTTTTTATCAACAACTTCAAAAACAAAAACAATATGTTCCATAGTATGAAAACTAGATAATATTTCATGTAACATAAGATAGTATGAGAACTGAACGATATTTCATTTAACAATCTCTGTCAATCTATCTGTCCGTCTCTCACTCCGTGTCAATAACACGCTGAATGAAAACACCCTGTATACTACTTTTTTCTCTTAAATTACATGTGTTGCTACACACCCGGTATACCTAACATTTCTTTGGTAAATAATCACCGTCATCTTTTTTTCTCATACCAATCAACCATCTTTTTTCTTTTCTTAAACAATCTATTATTATTATCATTATCACATACACACATTGTAACTCTGAATTAATTCATTCACATTTATTTTTGTTCTCATATTCCATCAACATGTCTACACGCACACACTCCCGGTATAATCAACTCCTATTAGAACATTTACAACGAGGTCTCGCAGCCTCGTCTGTAGAGGTGCGCTTCGTAATCCGAAGATAGCTGGTTCGCTACACTTAGATCCTCCATCGACTCATCTTTTTTTCATTTTATTTCATGCATCAAATATCCATTTTCACTACTTGGTGCTGGGTACTGGGAAACTCTTATCTTTGATACGGATCAGCTCGACTACGTCACAACTGAACGGCAGACTAGCGAGCGCCATCCACGTAACCGACTTCTACCGATCTCGTCTAGCCAGCCCGACTATTGCCGATGAGGCGGAACAGAGGTAGGTGCACTACTTTAGAATATGGTTCATTCGTAATTTTGAACTTAATAAATGTGGTACTTTCCATTAAAAAAAGCGAGTTACGTATAGTTTATCCAAACTCAGTATAATATGACTTTCTTCAGTTCAATAATAAAACCTCATTTAGTATGCAAAATCCAAACAAGGAGGATCGTCCAAATTTTGATGTAGAATGTTTAGGAAAACATGCAAGCAACTGTTTTCTTCATTCGCTAGGTAGTTCCACCCTGTACAATATCTATTTGTCGGATTAGGTCATTGTAAGGCCATTGTTAAGGGATTTAAAATTCTGACCAGCCACCTTTCAGTGGCGTATCTCGGGGTATAATTTGTGTTTAAAAACATAATGGTAAATATTTTATGAAAATATTATAGGTTTACGTCAAACATTGATATAGAATGTTCTTCCTCAACAATTAGTTAGTGATAGTAAAGGACATTGTAATAGTATAACTCAGTATTCTTCTGCTTGAAGAATCCATTGCATTTGAAAAACATATGCCGCGGTTTTTTAAACTAAACGTGTGAAAACCAACATTAAAGTTTTAGTATAAACGTTTGCGTATTTAGTGTTGCAACATGGCATTTTGGCGACCATTCGAAGAACGTGAGGAACAAGACTCACAACCTGATGAACAATTCGAAGAACGTGAGGAACAAGATTCACAACCGGATGAACAATGGGAATTTAAAAACAAATATCTTCATGTTCAGACCAAAAGACTTGTTCTAAATATGTATAAAAATCTTAAATAGGAAATGAAGGACAAAATTTGTCAGGGATATCTCATCTCACCAGTTTGGGGCATTCAACTATTTACATAGTGGTTAAACAAGAAGATGTTGTAGATCATTATCGTAAAAAAACGTGAAGACAGATATTAAACAAAGTTGATGAGGTCACAAAAGATTTTCTTCGAAGGAAAGGTTACAATTTCTATAAACGAAACGAAGAACCTACCTTGAAATCAATCAAAAACAAATTATCTGATTATCCTGAGTATACATATAAGTCGCAGGAAACACTACACCAAATTCTTTTAGACTGTGGTTTCAAACACAAAAAACTAAATCAGCGAATGGCAATAATGGAATCACACCGGCTCGTTCTGCAAAGGCAAGATTAGTTGCGGCAAATAAAAGAAAATCGGGAATCGAAGAGACATATATCTTGACGAGACTTGGTTCGATAGTCATGATGTGATTCGGTGTGGATGGGTAGATAACTCCGAAAACTCTTGTCTCCAAGCACCATGTTCCAGGGGAAAACGTATAATTATTGTACACACGGGTAGTGAAGATGGTTTTGTACCGAACGCGTTGCTGTTGTCAGCGAAACAAATAAAAAAATGTTCAGCAGATTATCATGAGGATATGACTGCAACTTTATTCGAAAAATGGTTCAGTGAACAGTTAATACCAAATATACCATCAAATTCTGTTATTGTAATGGATAATGCGACATACCACTCGCGTCAAAAAATTAAAATACCGACGAAAGCAACAAAAAAAGGAGACATTTTGGAATTTATGGCTTATAAAAAATGAATATTCCACGAAGGAGGTATTACTAGGTATAATTAAAAATGAAATTTTTGAAAAAGAATATATTATTGACAAACTTTGTAAACATTCTGGTCATACGCTTCTGAAGTTACCTCCGTATTATTGTGTTTTCAACCCCATTGAATTGGTTTGGGCATTTATAAAAAACAAATTGAGAAAATCCAATCAATGTCTAAATCTAAGCGGAGAAGTAGTAGAAAATGTTAGGAATATAAAGATCTTTGGACAGAATGCATTTTACATAGGATTTCAAAAGAACGTGAATATTTACTTTTGACATCCATTCAACCAGTAATCATAAACATGGGTGATTCGTCTGATTCCGAAGATTATGATGATTGAGTCTTGCCACGACTTACAATTATTATGTGAACAGCTTTTCAGTTGCTATAAATAGATGTCCCATTTATTTGTATCGATAGATAATTATCAAGTCTACTTAATTTTACCGATGAGTTGGGCCCATTTTTCATTTCCAAAGCCCACTTGACCAATACTCTTTTTTAATTTTGCGTTGTGAAACTACCTCAGATTTTCATTTACTTCAAATTGTGACGCTATTTTTAGAACAAATTACGTCATATAGCATTTGGTTGGATTCAGAATAGATTAACAAATTTAAATAATGAAAAAAAAATGGAGTATTCCATTTGAAATTCAAAATTTGATGTCACTTCCGGTGAAACCGGAAGTCGTATTCCAACTTTCAATACAGACAATAATTGATATTTACCTCTCCTACAACATATCCAAAACTCAATTTTCTATCTTCAAAAATAACAAAATTGCCTAACGTAACAAATCTCGTGGCCACCCGGTGTATGATAACAATCTTGCTACTGAGAAACACAGTTGACTCGAATGGATATCAAGTTAAATTACTAGAAAATATCCTTGCTAAAAAACTACATAGAAATACTATCCAGGAAGTGTACCCCACTTTGAGGAACCTTGACAATAATTAAAGAACTTTAACTAATTCAGGACCCGTCACGGAAAAGATAGCTTCATTTATGCATAAACAAAATATAAGAGTAGCATATAGAACAGATAACACATTGGGAAGGTTTATCAAGAATAATAAAGACACAAAAATATGAAAAATCAGGAGTTTATAAATTTAAAAAACTTTTATAGGTAAACGCTACTTTTCAGAGCAGTTGTAGAAAAACATATTACAGTATCATAAGTAAGGATTATATAGGGTAAAACTAACAAGAATAAAGTAAAAACATTAAAATGATTGATCGGCGCTCCGGGGCGGCTTAAATGGTATTGGTGGCGCATTCGCTTTCAGAGCTGCAGGGAAACCCGGAAAAACCTGTAACACCAAATCATCTGAAGAGTTGGAATTTCTTGATAGAAAACTTCTAAAGAGGTCCGACGAATTGTGGCAATCTGCTCTACGGTAAAATAGGATGTATGGTGTCTTCGAAGGCTCCAAAAGGTCCAGTTCCAAAGAAGATATTCTATTTACGCAATTGTCATCAAATTTGTACCAGCCCGTTTTATCTTTGGCTAAGATGTAATAGTGGCCAAAATCTGCTCCAGAACCAAAGTGAACAATGACTGCGTAAAGCTCGTAATTGCAGTCGGCTAGATTGGGGTGTTCTTCTAGCTTGATTCGTTGAAATAGTTTGATGCATCTTTGGGTTGCTGAGTCATAACTGAAGAGCTTCAGAGTTATGATCAGATTTGCAGGTGTTTCAACTATACTTGTTATTTTATGACTGTCTGTTATGGCACAGCTTTGACAGTACAGTTGACTATCACCTGTTAGGTATTCTGGTCTCAGGTGATGAATGATTAGATTCTGTATGGGCTGAATTTCTGAAAGATTGGAAAACGCGATTCTTGTAAAGCTCATAGTTTGGTGCAGGGAATGTTTATTTTATATATTTCGTCACATCGCCTTCAATATATTGAACGTTTTGAAGATTTTTTTTTGATAATCCAACCAAGGATTAATAAATGCTGAAGTATTATCTAGGTGTATTTGGTCGGTACTCTCAGAGAGAGCCACTTCATTAGTATTCTTGTTCATAATTGAAGAAGTACTGGGACTGATGAGAGGAGGATGAAGCAGCTAAAGGAATAGATGAAAGTTCCTGAGTAGCATCATCACATGTACCTCCAATTTGACCGTTAGTAAAAACTAGTTCTACAGGTGCTAAAAGTTGTTTACCAGATAAATGGTCTGAATTTCCACCTTCATCTTCGTCTCCATATTCTTCATCAGTGAGTATATTACTCGGGGGAGGTTCAACAAAAATTAACATAACTACAACAAAATTAGAGTCAAAAAATAAATCTTACCTCAAAATATCTTTTAAGCCTTGAAGGTCGAAAAAGTCAGCCATTTTCACTACGCAAATAAATCACACGGGTTCACTTTACAGAGCTGAATCCAGTACTAAGGTCGATTTACACTTCCTAAGAACCTGTGAACGCACTGACATCCCTTCCCTCTAAACACGAATATACGTGGAGCGCTATTTAAAAGTATAAGTAATAACTTGAGACATATGCTGTGGAATTTCATTTCCTCTCCAAAGTACGAGCATCACTTCTACAAATTGCAACAGGTGTTTTTTGATTGCCGCAATTTTTTATTGGTCACTTTCAAAATTAATGAGTTGTACTATTTTCACTGATTTCAATTTGCAGCTATAAAACGTACCTAGCATGTAAAGGATAATAACCGTACTTAGGTTCGAATGAGCGTGACTGAGAATGCATTGCCAACGCATACTATATAACAAGTTAAGGACTTGTACGACCTAACACGAGCTGCATGGAAGGATGTTGAAAATGAATTTGAGACTGGTAGAATTTCTGTTAGGTGGAATCCAGTTAGTTGGGACGTTATTATCATCAGCGTGTAGTTTTATCGTTGGGAGAAACTATTGAATTTGTTCGGAAGTATTCGTGAGTCGTCGGAAAACCACTCATTTGCATTGAGTGTTGTTGTGGTTTGGCAATGGAGGCTATGAGCGAGTTTACAATGTCTGACGCAGGCGCATGATGCCTACTTCTTGGTGATGTACTTCCGTCGAGCTGAATAATGGCTTTTTTGGAGTTTAATTCAATTTGCGAGTTAATGCAAATTCTGGCCCTATTTTTGGTGATGTATAGGGGTGAAAATCAGTTCCCGAGGACTTGTGGGAATTCATTGTTTCCGGTTGATGACAGAGGAGGGGGGTACAAGGAAAAAAGGGGGTCCTAGAGATCCGACCTGGCAGTCTTGATGATACGCGAGTTCCAATTGGCCATATTTTTCATTTGAAATTATAGTTATTTCTCTCTCCACTAGGAAAGGAGGGAGTATTGGAAGAATTATTGCCGTTGGTACGGAGTTTGAATTCGTTCAAAACCCGTTGAGGGGATTATCACTCACGTCGACTATTCACTTCAGGTCCATCCAACATCAACAGGACTTCTTTTTGGAGGGACTATTGTCCGGAGAGGATATTTCAACAGGACTTCTTTTTGGAGGGGCTATTGTCCGGAGAGGATATTTTAAGGATATGACTTTAAGTACAAGACTTTGAAACGAGGACTCTTTAGGCGAAGGTGTGCCCCAGGGTCATATGACAGAGTGGTGGGAGCAACCCCCTTGAAAAAAACTAATACAGCCATTGAAGGGGCATCCCGAGAATACTCTATAGACTCCTGTTTCCCTACGAGTCGTACTGGACGTCACTGCCAAGTATAGTAATGCATAGTGTGGAACAAGCAACTATTCATACCTTTTTTTTGTTCTTTTGACCTATTTCACTGCCCATATACCTTAGTTCTTCAAGCACCTGTATTTCGAGCCCTCAGGCACTTAGTTTGAGCTCTTCAAGCATCTGTATTTCGAGCCCTGAGGCATAAATTTTTAGCACTTCAGGCTTCGCTTCTCGAAGAACACACTCTAAGACCTTTGAGCGTACCAACCCCCTTTTTGTGAACTGCGGTGATCACCTCGGTAGGGTATATCATTGATAGATATTAAAGATAGTATTGCAGGTGGTAATTATCACCTGATTATTTATGTATTGGTAAACAGAGGCACTGGTTGGTATATCATTTATTTTATAGTGGTGTATTCCAAACCTGACGGAGGTCAATCTGGTGTTTTCTCCTTTAGAGGGAGTATTTGAAATATATTTTTTTTTGTGATTGAAGCCGCTTTTCATTTAGTGACCAACCTTACCCTCCCCACCGCCCACTGAGCTAGCCAAGTGTCTGGCCTTAATAGGTTAGGTAAGGCACTATAAATCTTTTGTTACATCACGAAAGATCCCTTTCAACACCTTTTCTCCTCAAGGAATTGATCAGTTGACAAAATGGCTCCCAACTAGTTTTTTCTACCTCAGTTGGTTACAGGGTGAATGGGGTTGAGTTACTGTTTGACTTTATAGAAATTAAATTCTTATTTAACGACGTGATATATATTGTAGCTATTATTTTATAGTCAAGTTAAGAAATAACCCCTATTTTTCATTGCACAGTGCAGATATATAGTGCTGACTGAGGGTAGCAATGCTTGTCAAACAGGATGACTTTTTTTAAAGCTGCTGGTGTGCATACGATTACTAGGTAGTACTGTAATATAATTTATCTGTTTCTATACTTGCTTTCGCTATCATCAACGTTTTGGTAATTCGGTATCAAAACAGGTATTTCAGGGCGGTCTGTTTTTTTTTGAATTCGTCAACTGTGGAAGAGGAAGTTTTCGTTAGACTTTGGCTGCTTAGGGTGGAATACATCACATGGTATTCTGTCTGTACAGGGCGACTCACAATAATTTTTCTTAATTTCATATACAAATTTATGGATTATATGCAGTAGTTGTGTCGAGTGAAACAACATTTATCATTTTGATGAGAACAAAAACATAATTGCTTGGAAGATTAGTATATGGGTCTATAATTGTATTTTGCCCTCTTGCCAGTACAATTTTGTTTGTTTTTTTAATATATTGAATTTGGCAGTATCTTCGTTGACGAAAAATTATACAGGGTGGTGTTGTTCATTTGCAGTTCTTCGTTTATACAACCAAATATACAGAGTGTTACTGGAAATCAATTATTTCTTGATTTGGTTGGTAAGTTACGGTTATTATAATTTTTTTTTTATTGCTATACTATACATGGCGGGCGAAAAGATAACTATTCTGGTATTTCCTCGTCTACATGTTTGACTTTGTTTTGGATGCTAAGCAGACAGGCTAAATCGTCATTGTTGTTTCGATTTTTTTTTGTTTCCAGGGAGAGGGGGAGATTTTGGTCCCTTAACGTAGCTTTCAAAAAAAAAAAAAACAAAAACGAATAGTGTTTTCTTGGTCGTTTCTTTTGAAAATTTCAGTTGGTGATTATACAGGGTGGTTTCATTTTGTAAATTCGTTAGCCATTTTATTTTCTGATTTTTATTCTGGCTAAAATGGATGTCAATAGACTACTGGGAGATGAACTCACTTACGAATTGTTGATTCGTGGTGCAAGTTTAGGAAACGGGACGGTTCAAGAAAAGCGCTCCTTATTGAGACAGGCTCTGATACGTGACCATGAGGGTTATGTTAGCTCAGATACTATGAGATTACAGTTTGTAGTTTCAAATTGGAAGAACTAGTAGGAAGTATTCAAGATATTATTCCTGAAAACCTGGTAAACGATTACAAACGTATCGGAACTCGACTCGGTCACATTCAGGGTCGTCTGACCAGAGTCAGACCGCCCACAGCTGAGATCGAAACGGAAAAATATAGGCTATTGGTAGTAGTCGAGGAGACACGACTCGCATTGGAAGAGGTGTATGCTAGAAATCGTAACGCAAGAGTGGGTAACCAAAATGCTTCCGAAATGTTGGATCAACCAGTCCACTTGGATGATGTTTCGATATTGGATGAACCCAATCTGTTGGTACCTGAGTCTTCGTCAACACGCAGTGGGGCGGAACAGGTCCCACCAGCTAACACTGAACCGGTGGTTGTCGATAACGATCTGATAGAATTCTGTCAACAGACAAGTTCAAAGGTTAACCCCGATGATCCTAGCAAATCATATCTCGAGCCAACACCTAAAACTGACTTGGTGGAAAAGGTGAAAAATATCACTCTTCGTCAGTACGTTCCCCCTCACTTTACAGTGAATAACTCTCAGACGGGCTTACCCCGTAATGAATAAATTTTCTCAAGTGGTTGGTTCCGGTACTACTTCTAGTCCATTCAATACTCAATGCGCTACATTCAACACATTGCCACAGAACTCGACTGCAGTTAACCGCATTCCGGGGTTCAACCCAATGGGGCTGGCACAAAATTCTAACCAACAATTTGGTGTGGGGCCACTTTCTACTTACTATCCATCTAATTCAGACCGTTTTGGTTTTTCATCCACAAAGTTTGTTGACGTTAGCCGTTGGGGTTTAAAATTTAATGGCACTTCTAGTGTTACGGACTTCATCGAGAAATTGAAAGAAATGAGAATTTCCCGGAATGTCTCAAAGAAACAAATGTTTGATTTAGTATCGGAACTATTAGATGGCGATGCATCGGTGTGGTTTCGGTTTGCAAGAAGTCAAATTCACGATTACGATCAGTTTTTGCAAGAAGCACGTGTAAGTTTCTTACCAAGAAATTACGAAGAACGAATTTGGGAATTTGGGGGACTTGGTTGTTATACTTTACAAAACAGGGGACTCAAACTGATGGGAACTAATGTTGAGTCGTGTATTGTAGAGAACGATCAATGCTGCAAAGTGATAGGTGTCACAAGCGTTCCATTTAGTTTGGAAGGAAGGGTTCGAACTCTGGAGGTATTGGTAATACCTGAAATTTCCCATACCATCATTCTTGGTGTAGATTTTTGATTGGCAATGAACATCATTCCTGACTTGCGACGTGGCTGCTGGGAATTTGATGAGTCGACTCCCCAAGTAGGTTCGGTAAGCAGTGTAACAAATTATCTTCTTTTATAATTTGTTACAAAGGTTCCGTTAGCTTTGTAGTTGGTTTGAGCATGTAGTCGTGGGTTGAAGGATAAAACAATTTAATAAGTAATTTATTCAGCAAAATTTCCCAGGCGCCACTTGAGTTACTCACTCTGATTTTGTAGTTTTATTTAAAACAAGAAAATGAAAACTAGTGTAAAAGATGTTGTTCCGATGGAATTTAATATCTAGTGAAACTGGTAAACCTGCGGAAAAGGAAGGAATCAAACACACATACCCCCATTATATCAAATTTATTGATATAAATATAAGTGTATCCACACTATCCAGTGCACCAAGTCAGTATAGAAAAGAAACACAACTTCTTGTGAAGAAATGATTAATAAAATTTGTGCTGAACACAGCAGCACTACCTTATGATGAAACTAATATAAAAGTTACCCTATAAGTAACATGTATCACGTTATGATGAAACAAATATAAAAGTTATTCTATAAGGGAAAAACCCTATCATAATATGATGAAACAAATATGAAAGTTACTCCATAAAAACAAAATGAGTATCATTTACTACCGCTGTTGAATCAACCCCTACCTGATACAAACAACACCTTGTCTCAGACCTGTACTTGATAAAGAATTTTAAAAATGTTTAGGGACGTAGCAGTCTCGTTACTCCATGAAAGAAATGTAATAAGCTTGTATATAATATCAAAAAGAGACACTGTACATTATAGTGTTATTTCAACCTATATGTGAAGCGTTCGTTCAGTACTGGACGTAAGCTGTACAGATCTTGCACATAAAACTTGTAGTTACTAAATCATGGTATTTAAATATGTCTTTAGACAAAAAGGTGTATGATAGGTGTTAAATATATTTGAATTCTGGCCTGAATAATATCGGTGTGCTCTCCCACGACGACTACGACGAGTCCAAGACAGGGTGCATGTAGATAGGGTGATATCAGGGTTCCTCAGTTCAGTCTAGTTTAGGAAAACTAGAGGATCCTACTATTGGGATATAGCTGGCAACTGGACACATCTCTGGCCCAAATCGCTTGATTTTTGCAAGGAAAATGGAACATCTCCGGTTACAGAAACTTTCGTTGGTTGTGACTTTGTAGCCCTCGAAATTACCCTATAGAAATAAGAGTTATTTCTCTTTATAAATAAAGTTTTACTATTACTCACCTCTTTCGGAGGGTAACTAAAAAGTAGTAATGGAAAATTTGAAAAAGGAAGCGAACTTCAAAAATTTGTGATGGCTGACAGCATGGCCCTTTCAGCTGCGACCTAACAACCTGGGTCACCTTTTCCACGAAAAGAACGGCCCAAAACGGCAGACACACAATTATAGGTAGTGAAACGGCAAACATCAGCACTCAGTACATGGACTGAATCACCAAAATCACCTTCACAGTGAGAAATGATTTCTCAATCAAAGTAATAAAACCGCAAATGCCAAGATTTGTCTTGGAGACCACGAAGGTGAACTTCACTTCCTGTCTACCGGTCAAGAATGACACAAAATGGGCGATCGATTCATTTATCGACCGACAAATTGAGAATTTGGTACATGGAATGCCATCTATCGGTCACCGTCTCAGTTTGTTTAAGGGAGAACCTACGATTTGTAAGTGAAACAAAGTTTTCTACCAAGGAATGAATGCCGCCTTCTGGCTTAAACTGCTGAGGCTAACTATAACCATTATTTGAATCTACAGAAGAAAACTGTAATATTATTTGAATTTATAAAAGAGAACTTTTATCAGTTTAACTTGGAACAATTGAAATTTCGAACGTTACAGCAGTGTGGTCTCAAAGGAGATTCTGACTGTCGAACAGAAGACTCGCTTAGACAAGACCATTGGAGAATATTTCATTTTACAGGGTGACAAGCTAGGTTGCACTAGTACAGTTCACCATAAAATAGTTACTACATCGGAACCAATTAAACAAAGAGCATACCGCGTATCACCAGCGATGCAGCTTCACATTGACAATGCCGTGAAAGACATGCTGGCAAACGATGTGATTGAACCTTCGGAATCCGCATGGTCTAGTCCGGTTTTGTTAGTCCCGAAAAAGAATGGCGAATATCGTTTCTGTGTTGATTATCGACAGTTGAACCGTGTAACAAAAAAGGACGCGTATCCGCTACCATTTATATCAACTATTCTGGACAAGTTAAGAAATGCCAAATACCTCAGTTCAATTGACATCAAGTCCGCATATTGACAAGTTCCGATCTCACCCGAATCTCGGGAATATACGGTATTTACGATTCCAGGACGTGGGTTGTATCATTTCAAGCGTATGCCATTCGGTTTATGCAATGCGTCAGCTACATTCCAGCGTATGATCGATAAAATATTACGAACCTAATGTGTTTGGACGATGTCATCGAGTTGCATTACCTGGGATGCGTGGTCGACCGTCAAGGCCTTCACGTAGATCCTGACAAGGTATCTGCCATTCTCGATATTCCTCCACCTAAGAACACGACCGAGATTAGACGTCTCGTAGGCGTTGCATCGTGGTATCGCCAATTCATACCGAATTTTTCAACTTCGATAGCGCCTATGACCGCTTTGCCGAATAACAGGAAATGGCTTTGGACGGACGAATGTCAGAACTCCTTCACGGAAGTCAAGGACGCATTAGTCTCGGCCCCAATACTGACCTGTCCGGATTTTACTATTCCGTTTATTGTCCAAGCGGACGCTTCCGCGTACGGTATAGGGGGTATTTTATCTCAGAAGCTTGATGATGTCGAACACGTAATATGTTATGTCAGTAGGTCCCTTACTCGCCAAGAGCGAAATTACAGCACAACGGACCGTGAATGTCTTGCGGCACTGTACACTATTGAGAAGCTTCGTGCCTACCTAGAAGGCTACAAATTCACGTTACTAACCGACCACTACAGTTTGGTATGGCTTCACGACTTACGCGAACCCACAGGCCGGTTGGCGCGTTGGGCGGTAAGATTACAACAGTTTGATTTCGACATAGTACATCGAAAAGGGAAGGACCATGTTATCCCTGACGCCTTATCGCGAGCAGTCCCTGATTGAGACTACTCAGACGGCTATTCAAGATCCTTGGTATGACTTCACGAGTGCGTGAAAATACATTTAAGTTCCCGCAATGGCGATTGGTAGCTGACAAGTTGTACAAGTACGTTAGTTGTAAGCATCCTACCTTAAGGGATACTAGTGACTTTTGAAAATTGGTGGTACCGAAAGGAAACCGCAAGGAAATAATCATCCAACATCATGATAGCACTGTTTTTGAGCGTCTTAAAAATCGATTCTATTGGCCAAAGATGCGAATTGATGTCGCGACCTATGTTAGGAAATGTCTGGTTTACCTCACCCGAAAACCTGTTTTGAAAACACCTCCTGGTGTCATGGGTAAGCTTGGCAGATGATTAGTGTAGAGCTATTTGGCCCACTCCCACGTTCCTCTCAAGGCTACAAATTTATATACGTCGTTACCGGCACCTTCAGTAAATTTTCATCAGTTTTCCCGCTGCGGACGGCCACAGCAGCTGCGGTAACACGTGTAACGGAAGAGCAAATCTTTCTGGTTTTTGGATGTTTACTTTGCGGTAATGGGGTTCAGTTTCGCTCGAACCTGTTTCAGAACTTGTGTAAGACGTACAATGTCACGATCAGATTCACCCTCCTTTATCATGCTCAAGCCAATCTGGTCGAAAGGGTCAATCAGGTACTCAAGACTATGTTGTCCTGCTATATTGAGGATAATCACAAGAAATGGGACATACTGCTTCCTAAAGTGGGTTGCGTAATTAAAACGGCTGTACATGAGACGACTGGTCTTACACCTTTCATCACGAATTTTGGTCGCGAACATGTACCTTCCGGCGACGGATATCGGATACCCGAAATTGATTCCGAAGACACACCTTCCCCTAGTAGGGCTGCCATTGTCGAGGAATACTCAAACATCTTTCGGGACATAGTCGACGGTTGAAATTGGCCCATTCTCGTTCTGCGGTACGGTACAACGTACGTCGACGGCCAGAATCTTTTCCAGTTGGCGCGCGCGTATTTCGAAAGAACTTTGTCTTATCGGATGCGGCCCAAAATTTAACGTCCAAGTTTGCACAGAAATTTGTTGGCCCGTTCATTATAAAACGTAAAATTTCACCAATCACGTACGAGTTAGTAGACTCGAATGGCAAGTCTAAGGGTACTTGGCATGTGAAGGACTTAAAAGCCCATCCACCACATTTAGAACCCGAGAGTTCAGGAATGGATTCTGACGAATAATCGACCACTCATAGTGGATACCGAAAAACTTAGTCTGTGTTGTATTGTTAGGGGTTAGGGGTTCTCCAGCGAGCTTGGGGCATTCCTTTATGAGGGATTATTACTACCACTTTTGTTTCTTTTCCGTAGAACCCGAGAGTTCAGGAATGGATTCTGACGAATAATCGACCACTCATAGTGGATACCGAAAAACTTAGTCTGTGTTGTATTGTTAGGGGTTAGGGGTTCTCCAGCGAGCTTGGGGCATTCCTTTATGAGGGATTATTACTACCACTTTTGTTTCTTTTCCGTAGGGAAATATCACTGATAAGGATTACAGATTGACTACTCGAATACAGGTTGCTCTTGTTGGTGAAGCCGACAATTGGCGTTCTTGTGTGTTGGGGTGAAGGATGGTCATCCCTGGCGTATGCCTAAAGCGACTTGGACTTGGTACGGTCCCCAACCAGTGGCCGGAAATACATTTGGTGTCTTTATGTGTGAATGTATTTTCAGGTCCATGGCAGTAACATCACTGTTTGATTTGTAGTAGATATCAGATGTTAGATGTTACAAAGGAGCTGACCCCTTGGCCTAATCCACTGCGACGTTTTCAGATCTATTGTGGAGGTTCCGATTGCTTATAGCACATCATCTAGCTTCGTCCATTTCATCAGACTGAGCAGATTTGATAATGGCCTTTCGAGATATCTTTCCGCTCTTGGCTTTTCATCTCCAAGTTGTAGAAACCGCACCCTTGCTAGTCCTTCGCACTGGCACATTACATGTATTGCGGTTTCTTCTTCTTCCTGGCAGAACCTGCAGATTGCTTCTGCCTCCAGACCTATAATATTCATATGTCTGTTAAGCCTACAATGGCCTGTCAGCAGACCTACTACTTGTCTGACGATCCTCCTTTTATAACTGAGGAGTTCCGTCGTGAATTTTGGCGAGCGTCTTTTGATGAACTCCTTGGCCTGTCTCAATCCTGGTCCGGTTTTCCATCACTCTTGAGATTTGTTTTGTACCCACTGTTTGGTGTGGGCTTTTGTGGTGGATTTTGCTACGCCGCAGAAGCGTTCCGGCCCAATGAGCGCTGCCGAAGAGCCTTCTCTGGCTAGTATGTCGGCTTGCTCATTGCCCAGGTGTCCCTCGTGGCTTGGCACCCAAGCTAGGGTCACACTGTTACGACTACCCAGCTCGGTCAGATCACACAAACAGTCCCAAACCAGTCTTGATTTGACTTGGTGGGAACCGATTGCCTTGAGCGCAGCTTGACTGTCGGAGTAGATGGCCACTGTTTTGTTCCTTATCTCTCGTCTCAGTATTTCTCCGACACAGTGTTGTATAGCCGTTACCTCTGCCTGAAACACTGTGGCGTATTTTCCAAGGCTAAGCTGGATGTTAATCCTTGGCTTTGCCCCGTAAACTCCAGCGCCGACTCCGTTATCTATCTGTCTTTGACCCGTCTATATACCAGACTGATCTTGCATTCACGGGTGGCCCATTCTCCCAGTCCTTTCTGTCTGGTATCAGTATTTTGAAGTTCTTTTTGAAACTGTATTTGGGAACCATCACGTCCGTTGGCATTCCCATTACTGGGTCTGACCTCAGTTCCTCATGTAGCTTCCGGTAGTCAGCTCCGTGCTTCTGGCTTATTGGAGCTTGACCCTGCATTAGTCTGTGTCTCACGGACCTTGCTTCTTCCTGGAAGTGTATGTGTAGTGGTGGCAGGTCCAGTATGACCTCCATAGCAGCCGTAGGAGTTGTTCTCATGGCTCCTGTTACCCTCAGGCATGCCTGCCTCTAGATGCCATTTAATAGCCTAATGATCCCCGTCTGCTGTGCTTTTGTCCACCACACCACCGACCCGTAGGTTATCATAGGTCTCACAACCATCGTGTATAACCATAGGGTCATTTTAGGGTTGAGCCCCCAGTTTTTTCCGCACATTCTGCCACACATTCCGAGTGCAATGGTGGCTTTATGCGCGATTTTTTAGACGTGAGAGTTTCACGTTAGTCTTTGGTCAAAAGTTACTCCAAGGTACTTGGCCTCTTTAACAAACGGGATCTCTACATCGTTCAGCATTGGTGGTTTCAGGCCTACCAGTGTTCTTTTATTTGTGAATATATTGTTTTTTTGTGCATTGATGGAGAGTTGCTCTTCTCTGCACCACCTGTCAACCGACTCTCCGAGACTATACTTGGAAATCGTCCTCTCTCGACTATTACCAGGTCATCTGCGTATCCTAGGCAGTAATGGCCTTCTGCGGACAGTTTTGTAATGAGGCCGTCTACTAGAGTGGCCCACATTAGCGGCGATAACACTCCGCCCTGTGGGCACCCTCTATTGACTTTGGCTTCTATGATTGCCTCGCCCAGGGTGGACGTAATGGTCCTATTTTCTAGGATGGCTTGGATCCATTGACTTATTGTGGGAGGAACTCCTCTCCTAGTCAGTGCATTTGTCAAGGATATAGTGGATACGTTATTGAAAGCTCCTTCTATATCCAGAAAGGTGGCTATTGCTAGTTATTTGTCTTCAAGTGACTTTAAAAGTAGCCTGGTGAGATCATCCAATGCCAAGTCGGTTGATCTTCCTGGTTGGTATGCGTATTGACGTTCACTCAGGGGTTGAGCCTTGAGAGTGTCGTCTCTGATGTACCTATCTATCAATCTCTCCAGCGTTTTGAGCAGGAAGGACGATAGACTAATTGGTCTGTATGACTTGGGAGTAAAGTCTGAACTCCTGCCTACTTTTGGCAAGAATACGACCTTTACTCTCTGCCACGCAGTTGGTATATATCTCCAGGCCAAGCAGGCTCTCAGGATTTTGCTTCGATGTGGTATTAGTACATCCTGCCCTTTTTGTAACAGAGCGGGGTAAATTCCATCCACTCCAGGTGATTTGAAGGGAGAGAATTTGTTTATAGCCCATCTGATTCTATCCGGTCTGGTAGCCAGCTTCCAGTCTGTTTGCATGGGCCGATTAAGCCTCTTCCTGGAGCTTTCGGCTCCCGTCCAGTCTTTCAGAATCAATGAGCCCGGAAAGTGTGCTTCCGTGAGCATTTCTAGGCTTTCCTCCAATGTTTCTGTGTAGGTTTCATCATGTTTCTTAAGGAACCCAATGTTTGTTGATGATCCATCTTTGGCTAGTACTTTATGGATTCGGGAGCAGGTGGGTGTGTCACTCACCTCCTCACAGAATTTCCTTCATGAGTACCTTTTCGCCTTCCGAATATCTTTGTTATATAGCCTTAGCTTTATTTTGTAAGAGTCCCAGTCCTGGTTGGTTTTGGCTTTATTAAACAGCCTTCGAACCTCCACCCTGAGCTTATCGAGGTTCTTGTTCCACCAGACTGACTTCCCTTTTTGATGTCTTTCTTTTTCTGGACAGTGTTCCTGGTAGGCCGCCAGTATGGCTTCGTTAACCTGTTCCACTGCCAGATCGAGACTTTCTGTGTCGCTTATGGAGACTGTCCCGCCCTCGAGAGCCTTCCCTAGGGAATCCTGATATCCTTCCCAGTTGGTTCCTCTTGGGTTTCTAGACTTTGTAACCATGAGAGTTGGAGTAATAAGGTCAAACCGTATCTGCCTGTGATCGGAGCACGATGGCTCACTCGACACATGCCAGTTACTTATGATATCACTTGTCTTACCAGCGCATAGAGTCAAATCCAGAACTTCGCGGCGGACCGACGTGACGAAAGTTGGTTCTTTGCCTTTGTTGGCTACTACTAAACCTTCACTAGAGATAAATTCTATTAAAGACTCACCTCTTTTGTTGATGTTGGTGCTCCCCCAGCTGGTATAGTGTGCGTTCGCATCACATCCTATGATTAGGTGTAGGTCCCTCTCCTCACAGAAGGCTATTATGTCGTTCAGCTTCTGCGGCGGAAAGTTCTTCTCCTCCCCTTGGAAGTAGGCGGAATATATCACCCATTTCTGCAGTCCTTCTTCCGTAGGTACAGTAAACGTGGCTGTAACAATATCCGCGGTGCATAGCACCGGTATAAGTGTACAATTGACTTTACTGCTGTTGTATACTATGCATGCCCGTGGTCTTTCTATAGACTCTGTGTATAGTACCGTGACTTGTTGTGGTTTGAGGCCAATGACTCTCTTACCACTCAACCAGGGTTCCTGCAGGAGGGCTGCGTGGAGTCCTTCTTTTTCGAATCTCCTGCATAACACAGCCGAAGCGGCTTTTGCATGCTGGAGGTTCACCTGCAGGATCTTGATTTGCTCGTTTAGGAGTTCGAATCGCCAGATTCAGCCCCTCCAGTGGCCGCCCTTTCGTTCATCGGTTCAATCAGCTCTTGGGTGGTGGGCCTTAGGAGCTGACTGACTTCATTTGGAGGTAGTGGTGGGGCCTTGACAATCCTCCCGCCTTTTTTGGCTGGGGCTCTCTCTGTGGTGTTTTGGCCTTTTGAGAGAGCCTTTTTGGCCTTTTGCGAGCTAGATGTGGAAGGGGTTTCCCCTTTGTCCGCGTCCTGCTCTATTGTCTTGTTCCCCGGGTCTTTGAGGCGGAATTTTATTCTCCCTATTCCAAAGAAGGGGCACATGTCCAGTTTTTGGAGTTCTTCCAAGGACTTTTTGTCCATTGAGAACACCCAAATCTACCCTGTCTTTGTAGGGGTCTTACCCCATACCGTCCAGAGCTTTGTGTTCAGGCCGTGGTAGATATTACAGGGAGGGCATTGTATTTTATTATATTTGATGCCTCCTGTAGTGACTATCCTATGTTAGTACCACCCCTTAGTGTTCTGTTGTGAGTGGCTGAAAGTGCATTTGGTTTTCTTATTTTCTAATGCGTTTTCAGGCTCATGACAGAAACATATCCGTTCTGTTTGAGGTTGTACTGCTAGAAGAACGTTGGTTTCCATTATCTTTAATGCCTTCTTGTAAGTACCCTCGGTATAAGTGCATCCATCCATCGAGTGTGCTATTGTTAGTTGAAATCTCGACTAAATCGATTGAGGTTCTTAATAGCTTGAGGCGATTTGTTGTCATGCGTTTCAAGCCTTGTGTGTGTTTGTTTTTATTGCTTGCGAGTACAACAAACTTGAGGCGGTTTGTTGTCATGCGTTTCAAGCCTTGTGTGTGTTTGCTTTTAATGCTTGCGAGTACAACAAACTTGAGGCGATATGTTGTCATGCGTTTCAAGCCTTGTGTTTTTGCTTGCGAGTACAACAAACTTAAGGCGATTTGTTGTAATGCGTTTCAAGCCTTACTTGCGAATAAGAGTGTTAAACTATTTTGGGGTTCAGTAATTTGATACTTTTTTGGTAATTGTGAGCCGCGGGTATACCATTTCTCAGAAGAGATTTATGGGTAAATCTTTTGGGAGTTGAGTTGAGGGGGAGTTGTTACGGGACGATTTCATCTCTGTAAGATGATGCTGCAAATTCAATAAGATTCGAACAATTTGTATACCAACCTTCGAAACACTCGAATACAACTTTAAATTCTGGTATGTGACTGCTCGAGTACTAGACAAATTGCCATTTCTAAACCATTATTATCGCCATGAGCAAATCCTCTTACAACAGGTAGACAGATGATGTACCCAAACGCAGACGCTCGATAAGAGTTCGGTTGTCTTAAGTAAAGTACCTATGGGGCTTCACCGACAAAATCGACCAAATTAACATGTAAAACGCCATAACAGATTTTAATCTCCATCGTGGACCTTTTACGACGGAAAGGCGAGTTCACACCTTCACGAACACGCAGTGACGATGGTATCTCTAAAGCCTCGAAGTCGTGAAATATCAAGTGGGCTTTAGCTTCAGCTCGCTGGTCTGCTGTTAGCGTGTGACGTAGTCGAGCTGATCCGCCGTGGCGATGAAGATTTTCCCAGTACCCAGCGCCAAGTAGTGAAAATGGATTAACATGCATGAAAATAAAATGAAAAAAAGATGAGTGTCGATGTGTGGGATCGAAGTGTAGCGAACCAGCAATCTTCGGATTACGAAGCGCACATAAATAAATAAATAAATAAATAGAGGTTTATTTTACAGAGTTACTCATTACATTGCACAAATAATGACATGACATTACTATCTGTTCATTTTAATCCACCCAGGGGGGAGGAGAAGGGATGAACAGACGGGCGCAGAAGTAGCACCCTCTCGCCCTCGTTCAGGAGAACGGGAGAGCGCCCTGCCAAACCGAGCTTAGAACCCCCAAAAGAGAGGGTGCCTTTGCCCGGCCACGCTGGTGGTAACGTGGGGCCAGACATTTCATTATCTGCGGTTATATTCTGTAAGATACACGCCTCCTGCATAGCTAATGCGTGTTGTTAAGTATTATTCAATGTAGATAATTGCTAGCAGTTGTTTTTGAGGCTGATTATTTCGATGTCAATCCCGGAAAAGGCTGAGGCAAAAAACCGGGTCGAGGTACTTTGGGTTTTAGGTATTCCTTTCGTCTTGGTTCCCTAAGGAACCGGTTCTTCCCTTCGTTCTTGGAAGATATCCAACGCTTGATAAATGAGCCCGCCGTGCTTGCGGGGCTCATTATCGAAGCGCACATTCTACAGACGAGGCTGCGAGACCTCGTTGTAAATGTTCTAATATGAGTTGATTATAGAGGGAGTGTGTGTGTGGACATGTTGATGGAATATGAGAACAATAATAATTGTGAATGAATTAATTCACAGAGTTTGACTGTATGTGTGTGTGGGATGATAACAATAATAATAATAATATATTGTTAAGGAAAAGAAGAAAAGATGGTGGATTGGTATGAGAAAAATAAAGATGGCGGCGTTTGATTGGTCAACGCAGTTGTACAGGGACGTTCCAAAAAATATATATAGGATATCTCAAAATAGCAATAGAAAAAAAATATGGAGGCGTTCGATTGGTCAACTCAGCACATCAGGGTCGCATCATAAATTTCTCATTTGAAACAGCTACTCACCCATACATAGAGATTGAATTACATCTGACATCTATGAGATGTTCTTCGATGGTAGTGTTAGATAGGAGACAGGAGATAGGAGACAGAAGATAGGAGAGAGGAGTTGGGAGACATAGATTGACAGGTAGGCAGACTGACAGATATTCAGTTTGATTGAACCATAATGAATCAACCTTACGTAGGAATTGGGGCACGAAGACAACTACTCACTTATACAGGGAGATTGAATTACATCTGTCTGTATTGCGGAAAACAACTACTTGCCCATACAGAGGGATTGAATACTGATGTTTGAAAAAATTCGAAAAATGGTGGGGTAGTGAGAGTGTAACGTTTCAATATGCGATTCCAATGAGGAACGTATACAGGGTGTTTCATAATGCATAATTTAAGAGAAAAACAACAAAGTGTTTCAAAATAAGTCAAGGGATTCGAAACAACTACTCACCCATACATAGTAATTGAATTACATCTGGCATATATGTGATGATAGTGTTAGATAGAAGATAGGAGACAGAAGATAGGAGATAGGAGTTAGGAGACATATAGATTCACAGCCAGGCAGACTAACAGATTGACTGATAGATTGAAAGGTGGGTAGACTGACAGATATTCAGTTTGATCGAACCAGAACGAACTAACCTCACATATAGAGCATTGAAAAAACCATTAAATTTCATCTGATCTAACCAGAACGAAATAACCTTAGGTATAGCGACTTAAGAACCTCAACGTTGTTAGGAAAAAAGATGCCTGCTGTCATTTGTCAAATATCAGGTGGAAAATGAATCAAAGAAAAAACGTATCATTGAAGATTCGAAACAACTACTAGCTCATACAGAGAGGTTGAATTACATCTAACATTTGTGTAATGTTCATTAAAGAAAAAATATATAGGCGTTCATAGCATACAGCTAAAAATGTATGCTTGGGGATATGAGGACTTGAAAAATAATTGCCCATACAAAGAGATTGAATTGCATCTGTGTGTATTGTTTGTTGAAGAAAAAATCAATGCAGCGTTTATATTTCATTGTTAACGGTATCATGATGGGGTTTCACATTTTGAACGTGGGATACCCATCAGCGTGTGGCGCTCGAAAAACAAAAATTTTAGTCAAAATCCAAAAATATACCTCATCTCCGAAATTACTTGAGGCCACCGAAAATTTCATTTGGATTTTTGTTCAGGAGACTAATATATGCAAGTACCAAAAATAAGTTTTTGATAGCTTGTGGCGCTTGATAAACAAAAAAATCAATCAAAATCCAAAATATGCCGTATCTCCGAAATTATTTGAGACTGCGGAAAATTTCATTTGGATTTTTTGTTCAGGAGATTGAAATATGTAAGTACCAAACATAAGTTTTGATAGGTTGTGGTGCCCGATAAAGAAAAAATACTAATCATAATCCCCAAAATATGCCGTATCTCCGAAATTAGTTGAGACCGCCGAAAATTTCATTTGGATTTTTTGTTCAGAAGACGAAAATGATAGCTTGTGGCGCCCGATAAACAGAATTTTACTAAAGTGTTTAATAAAAAATAGTGGATATCATTGGATCTATATCGATTACGTCACAACTTAACGCAAAGTATCGAGCGATGATAACGTATAACTGGCAACAGCTATATGCACTCAACTTGTACGATTAATTTTACAACTGGCAACACCCAATCAACTTACTATTATTCAAGCCAAACCATAAAATTTTTATGCCTGAAGTAATATCCCAAACCGCAAACGGAAAATGCAATTATTATGCCGGAAGTAATAATCTGCTGGCATTGAAATGCGGTAATCTGAGGTAGTGTTTTCAATTATTATTGGAAAAACCCCGACCGTTATTGTTGCGTATTTGAATATGTTGCGTTGTCACTGACTGCGCGATGATAGAGTGGTAGGAGCGAACAATGTTACTAGGTGTGGAGGGCGTCATTCTGCATTCAAAAATTTACCAAGTTTGAGGCATTCGAATAGCGTCAGTGTATAATTAGTGTTTATTCGAAGATAATCTTCGAATTATAACTATATTTAAGTGTTTGTGCCGTTATATCTAAAAACAATGTAAATTTTTCATTCATTATATTGATGCTGAAGGTTTTGCGGGAAATTTTTGAGTGAAATATGATTGTTGTTTTAATATCATCTAAAATATTGAAATAGTTTTTGAATATTTCTCAGTTATCGATGACAAAACGGTCGACTTTTTCCTACACAAAATCACGACAGGTACCCGAAAGGGGAGAGTATAGGCATTTGGGTCTGTAATTTCTCTCTGCAAAGGGGGTTGTCCCTATTAAAAAAGTTTGGTATGAACAGTGTTTTTTGTAAGGGGGAAATCGTCACCTGAATGGTTATCGAAAAACTGTATTTTCTCTAGCTGTATATTTATTCATTTTAATCCTTAATTTTTGTTCAACTCAGAGTATTTTTATTCATAGATTTGCCTCAAATTAACTCATGTTTCAATACAATATATTAAAATTTTTGGAATTTTTTCATAATGATAAACCTATGTTTTTTATATTTAGTATGGAAAGACGCTAATATTTATTACATTTTTTACTAATCAAGTTCTTTCTCATGTCCAAAAATTACGTAAGTATGAATTTTTAAATTATTTTTTGGGACATAGTCAAATTATATGATTTTTTCAATTATTATTATTTTCAGGTAGATAGTTTTGATTGTGATAGTCGTGTTTCTATATAACATTTTTTCCATCAAAGTTATGTTTCCAACAATATTTTTTAATGATAATAATAATAAATGGTTTTATTGGCGTAGTAATAAAATATATACAAAAAAAAGTTCTTTCTCACACTCAACCTGGAGCAACTCGAAGCATTTTTATTTAAATATTTGATTCAGATAGGCGTGTTTCCATACAATATTTTTTCTCAGTTAAAATAATGATGCCAAACAATATTTTGTATTTGTTAAAAGTGAATTTTTTACATGTTTTCTTTGTTTAATACGCAAATAGTTTGTGATTCCATACAATTTTCCAGATCTAGTAGTGTAGAAGGCAATTTTTCAGATTCAATACTTATACAAAAAATTTGCTCAATAGCGTTAAAATGTGGCTGTTTAGGAGGTCTTTTTTAGCAAACATTCACTAGCAATTTTTAAATGTTTTAGTTGTTTAATACGAAAATAGTTTGCGATTCCATACAATTTTTCGAATCTAGTAGTCTAGAAGGCCATTTTTCAGATTCAATACTTATACAAAAATTTGATTAATAGCGTTAAAATCGGGCTGTTTAGGTCATTTTAGGCAAACATTCTCTAGCAATTTTTACATGTTTTAGTTGTTTAATACGAAAATAATTTGCGATTCCATACAATTTTTCGAATCTATTAGTCTAGAAGGCCATTGTTCAGTTTCAATACTTATACAAAAATTTGATTAATAGCGTTAAAATCGGGCTGTTTAGGACGTCATTTTAGGCAAACATTCACTAGCAATTTTTAAATGTTTTAGTTGTTTACTACGAAAATAGTTTGCGATTCCATACAATTTTTCGAATCTAGTAGTCTAGAAGGCCATTTTTCAGATTCAATACTTATACAAAAATTTGATTAATAACGTTAAAATCGGGCTGTTTAGGAGGTCATTTTAGGCAAACATTCAAAAGCATTATATAAGATTAAATAGTGTATCCACTCACTCAACAAATATGATTTATTAATTTCTATGTGATTCAAATCAGGTGGTTTAGGAGGCCATTTTAGATAAACATTCAATACCGTTATTTAAAAATTTAATCAACAGCATTCAGATTTGGTAGTTTAGGAGGTCATTTCAGGTAAACATTCATTAGCATTATTTAAAAATTTGATTGATTGCATTCAGGTCTGGCGGGTTAGGAGGTCATTTTCAGATTCAGTACTTATTCAAAAAATTGATTCATGCAGTGAGGATTGTTTCGCGTTTCTATACAACATTTTTTCCATCAAACATAGGTTTCCAAACAATATTTTTCAATGAAAATGATAATATTATTTAAAAATTTGATCGATAGCATTCAGGTCTGGTGGTTTAGAAGGCCATTTTCAGATTCAGTACTTATTCAAAAATGATTCAAGCAGTGAGGATTGTTTCGTGTTTGTATACAACATTTTTCCATCAAACTTAGGTTTTCAAACAATATTTCTTTAATGATAATAATAATAAATGCTTTTATTGACGTAGTAATAAAATACATTCAAAAGGAAGAGTTAGCGCTTTTTCATACTAGATGAGAAAGTACTTTCTCACACTCAACCTGGAGCAACTCGAAGCATTTTTATTTAAATATTTGATTCAGATAGGCGTGTTTCCATACAACATTTTTTCTCAGTTAAAATAATGTTTTCAAACAATATTTTTTATTTGTTGAAAGTGAAAATTTTTACGTTTCCTTTGTTCAATACGCAAATAGTTTGTTATCCCATACAATTTTCCAGATCTAGTAGTGTAGAAGGCCATTTTCAGATTCAGTAATTATTCAAAAAAATAATTCATAAGATTCAGTACTTATTTAAAAAAAAATGATTCATTCAACAAATTATTCATGAAAAGTTGTTAGTTTTGATATGAGATTCCTTAGATCAGACAAAAGGTTATTGTTAGAACATGAAATATCGAATATGCTCCAATTAAATTGTCCAATTTCAATTAATCTTCTTGCAAACTCATTGTATTTAAAGTAGGTATTTTCATTGAAAAAAAATGCGATCATCTATATAACGAAATGCTGAGGTGATATCGTTAGGGATGTCTGGGAAACTCATCTTGAATTCTGCGTCTAGTTATAATATTGCCATCCATCTCATCGAATTCTATGAAGGAAGCATTATAATTTAGTCTGACTTGATATTTTTAAAAGAACAAATTGTTGAGAGGTTCGTTGATTGGTTAGCTATTTTTAATTGCACCAAATCCAAAATTTAGGCACTTTTTAAACCGTAGACGAAATAGTCGTTCCCATGTTCGTGGGGTGATATGAGTGTGGGAATCATGTGCCCTGAGCAGACAGAGTGAGCCAAAAGATGACCACCATCCAGCTAAGATTTCTGCCGCATCACGGCAAGCCAGTATGATATTCAGATCAGAGAGCAGCATAGAGTTGTTTTCGAATTCAGACACGGATTATGGTTTTTGGGGTTGATATGAAGTTCATATAAAAGACAAAATGTATTGACTTTTTTCATTAATATATTTGAAAATGATAGGAAAAAATTTATATAGTTCAACAAAAAGCTGTGAAACGATATATTGCGGTTTTTAAAAGGTATCAAGAAGAAAGTTCACACGGTTCAACAAATTATATGAGGTGTTGGAAAACATCGTTTTGTTATTGAGCGAGAAGTGTTAAACGAAATGGGTAAATTTAATAGTGATTGTTTAAATATTTTCAATTACATTTTTTCTCAAAAACACTCATTGAGTGTACCCAAAGACATAACCTGTAGGGGAAGGTTATTATTATTTGACGTGGTGCTCTGAGGTCGGCTTAGTGATTTTTGGTGGTATTTCCGTCAATATGTTTATTGAAAATGATAGATCTTGTTATCAGATTTTGTACAAATCTCATATTGTGACAACGGGGTAGTAGGAGTAGAGAAAATTAGAGGACAATATCTCAAGGAAATGTTTTTTTTTAATCGTTAATTCAGTTTTCTCTTCGCAAACTTGGGCAAACAGAGTAATAATAAACAACAGGAGTCCAACGAAGAAAACATTTAATAAAAACTGTTGACTTATATGTTTATGTAAATTAAAAGATGGAAATGATAGTGATACACCATTTGATACTATATTTTGATCCGCGGTGTAGGAACATAATTTCATTTTCTGATGCAAACGAAACACCATTTTGTACTATATTTCGATCCGCGGTGCAGGAACACACAATTGGGATATGAAAGACTAGATAATGCAATTTTACAAATAAAAAATGAGTTGATTTGATCATACCGTTCAATGGTATAGCCCAAACTTCAAAATTTAAATGTGAATGGAGTGACGTTTGGATCACTGACGAAACGTCAGTGATCTGAACTTTAGCATATTGGAAGCACTAATCAGTTCAAACAGTCCAGCCAGGTTGATGAATTTCGATTTAGATTATACAGTTTTCGAATGGATAAGACATATTCTTACCTCAGCATTAGCGAGCTGCTAAAAATGATACACGAAGCAAAAATGAGTAGTGGGAGGTTAACACATCTAACCGTCTGGGATGGTTGGACGTCTGTCTCACCATAGCGGATACCCCCATTACGCATGCTCATCATTTGAGGGCAATGCTGTTAGGTAGTTGACATATTTTTTAGAGTGGTCAAATAACTAGGTGTTTCAAACGAGTCTTAATGTAGTGTCTCAGAGCAGTAGTTCGTAAGAAGGATATCGTCGACGAGATATATGAAACATGATATTAATATATTTTGATCTAAAGCTTCATATAATTGTTTAATTATAAATTTAATGTTTTATTGGTTGAAAAAATAGATGTTTTTGCATCATCGCATCACAATAATCATTTTAAACACCTAGTTATTTGATAAAGACTCAAAAAAAGATAAAATTAAGGAGACATAATTGAAAAGCTTAAATTTTATTACGGATATCTAAACATTGGACATATTATTTCACCACAATAATTACAACCACATTTCTTGAATAATCGTTCAGATTCTTCATTGCTGCAAAAAGCTGTGAATTCTTCCTGATTCTTAATGTGAGCGATGAGTTTAGCTGCATATCCTTTTCTACGGTATTCCAGTAATATATGAATATAATTGATAGTTTTCGGTTTTGAATGTTTCCTCAGGGAGTCAAAATCCATGGTTGAGAGCAGCGCAAATGCTGTTGGTTTATCGTCAATGTAAATAATATAGCAGCTGATTTTTCTATCATGATACCACTGTTGTATGAAATCGTTGTCAATATTCAACTGCCTAATTTTCTCAGCAGCTTGAGCACCATAAAATAACCTCACTGCTTCCATCTTCAATGTCGAGGATAAACTGCGTGTGATGAGGATTTCCTCCTCTGGATGAACCCTCTTTAGCCCCTCCCCTTTAGATGGGTAGTCTTGCACCCTTATGCCATTTTGAGTTGACTTTTGAGTTGGCTATATGTATTTAGTTACTCGCGATATTGAATGTTACAAATACCTTGATATATGATAAATGCAGCACTTTTATATGTATTTATTTATTTATTTATTTATTGAAATCATATAGGATAACAACAGGCGCTGCCCAAAGGGTTATCCACAAAAACAGTAATGTGTACAGAGTGTATGTCTCCTAAAAATATTAAGTACATTATATATGCAAACAAGTAAATATGAACATGATCTTATCAGTTAGATTTAATGAAATATTTAATTTTCGTTTTAAACGAGCTAAGTTAGGTATTGAATATTTCAATATGATTGAATGTTCGGTTATATAAGTTTACCATTCTGTTTAACGGCGAGTTCTTTCCCAAATTAGTTCTGCAAAAATTTTCGAAAAAAAGAAATTGTTTCTCAAATTCCGGGATGGCACATTGAACGTAATCATTGATAAGATTTCTGCAGAATCAATCAGATTATTCACAATCTTATATAAAATAATTATATCGGATTGTTCTCGACGAGCCCCTAGTGTAGGAAAGTCGTATTTTTTTTTTAAGAGGGATGTACTCGTAGTGTTATTGTACGTGCCAACAACTTTGTATTCTAGAAATCTCAGGAAGTTATTCTGTATGGTTTCCAATCTGGTCCTATATACAGCGTACTGTGGACACCAAATGACAGTCGCAAAATTCAATTTGCTGTAGACATATGAATAATATAATGTTTTCATGGCCACAATAGAAGTAAAATGTTTACATTGTCTTATAATGAACCCCAGAACTTTATTAGATTTTGAAGCAACATAGTCAATGTGTTTTGAGAATGATAATTTTTATCAATTACCACTCCCAGGTCCTTTACATCATCTACTTCATTTAGCACTTTGTTGTTGAAATTGTAATCATAAGAGAATACATTTTGGTTTCGAGTGAAAGTGATAAAACAGCATTTATCTAAATTCAAGAAGAGTTTATTGATTTTACAATATTCATAGAACCTATTCAAGTCACTTTGAATCATAGAGCAATCTGTAATTCTATCTACTTTTGAGAATATTTTCAAATCATCCGCATATAAAATGAATTCACAAAATTCGAAACAGGATTTTCTATCATTCAGGTAACTGATAAAAAGTAGGGGTCCAAGATGTGAACCTTGTGGTACGCCAGAGGTAACTATGTAAGGTGTTGATTGGTGTCCATTAACAGTAATGATTTGCGTTCTATTGTAGATGTATGAGGCAAACCATCGCAGCAGATTTCCATGGACGCCGATTTCAGCTAATTTCGATATTAATATATTGTGATCAATTTTATCGAATGCCTTACTGAAATCGGTGTACACGGAGTCTACCTGAGATTGGTTGTCCATAGCGGATGATATATATTCTGTATACAAGATAAGATTTGTTTCTATTGATCTGCTCGGGAAGAATCCGTGCTGCTCTTCAATTATATGCCTTTTTACAGAGTTAAAAAGCATGCCATGCACGATTTGTTCATGTAATTTGCTGAAAATATTCATTTTACAAATTGGGCGGTAGTTGGTCACCAGATTTTTGTCACCATTTTTGTATATCGGTACTACATACGATTCTTTCCACCTTTTCGGAAAAGTGGCTTCTTTAAATGATCTGTTAATGATAATAGTTAGTGGCACGTATATACTTTCTGAACACTTTTTTACAAAGAAAGATGGAATTCCATCAGGGCCATTCCCTTTGTTTTCATCTAGCGTAGATAGAGCATTCTTTACTTGTATTTCATTGACCGTTATGTTATTGATTGAGTGAATGTTATTTTCATTATGTGCAATTTTGGTCTGTGTATAAGGCTGATGAACACTTTGGAAGAATTTTGAAAAAAGTTTACAAACTTCCACTCCCTCTGCAGATTCATTGTTCAATTTCATTAGATTGGGAATGCCATTATTATTGTTTCTTTTCGATACAAAATACCAGAACCTCTTAGAATTGTTTGGAATATCTTTTTCAACCGAGTTCAAAAAATTTTGATAGTCACTTCGAATGAGTTGTTTAGATCTACGACGCAGCTGGCAGTAAAGATGATAATCAAATTGTGAATTCGATTTTTTCCACGTTTTGTGTGCCTTCGACTTCATGTCTATTATGTTTATGGTTTTTTTAGAGAAATATACTGGAAACTGATTGAAAATTCTCTTCTTAGGAACAAAAGTGTTTATCAAGTGATTAATTATTTCGTAAAACTTATCTAAGCAATCATCTACTTCATCACAGGATTCAAAAATTGAAGGCCAGTCTGTTTTCGAGATTTCAGAGTTGATGACAACGTAGTCACATTTCCTGAAGTCACTAGAGAACCTCAAGTTAGACTTAAGGTCTGTATGAGTAAGGAATTTGAGGTTGAATTCGATACTTCTATGATGTGGATCTTCCGCTACTAGAGGCTCGCCTAGTGACAAATTTTCAACAATAGAATTATTACACAGGGTTAGATCTAATATAGTATTATTGTTGTTTTTAAGGTAGTTGAATTGCATGAGTCCATGGAAGCTAAACATATCATTAAGGTTTTTGAATTTTGATTCAATAGAAGAAGGAATTAAAAAATTACAATTATGTTTCATTTTCCACTGCGTATTTGGCATATTGAAGTCTCCACAGATCACAACAGTATCATCCGAAAGTTCATTGAGAAGTCTGTACACATTATTTGTAAAGTAACCCAAAGCATCATCGTCTCCAGGTGGCAAGTAAATACAACAAAGATGAATTTTACCTCTGTTAGGAGTGTACAAAGTAACCCATACGTCCTCCGCGTCGCTCTGCCAATCAGGATGTTCGACAACATGTATATCCCTACCAATGGCAATAAGAACTCCACCTCCTTCACTTTTTCCACTTTTAGAACTTTGTCGATCCCTACGAAAGACACTGAACTCATTACCAAATAGCTCTATATTCATCACACCACTATTCAGCCATGTTTCAGTTAAAAAAATTAGGTCATAGTCACAGTTGTGTGTATTCAATTTGAACTCTAGGGTTTTTGATCGCAAACCTCGTACATTTTGTACGAAACATGTTAATTCAGAGAAAAGGTCAATATGGAATATAAAATTGAACTATTATTTCTTCCGATTTTGATATACTCATTGAACTTTTTGATAGTGGCTTCAAAGTCGGTTATTTTGTCTGAACAAAAGCTTAAACTGTTAGCCAAATCATCCTGTTTATTCCGAAAATCCTTCATTTCGCATTTGATTTCTTGCATGAAATTCAGAATAGTTCGATGCAGCTGGGATTCCTCAGTTTTTTCTCCGTTGTCCGAGTCATCTTAGTCATTCTTATGCTAAGTGGAGCACATATCACTTGAAAACTGGGGGCCTTCTGGAATCAGTTCAGTTTTTCATCTGAAAAAAAAATGTTTACCCTACACTTTTATTTGACATCACTTTTAAGTTGGCTATAAATGTATAAATGTATAAATTTTTCTCGTTGTCAAGTATTGTAGCTATAACATTATGAATATTTTTACGTATTTTCAATAAACTTTTTGGAGCTCCATCAAAGTACTCTGTTGTGGACTTGGTTTGTTTGACATTACGATAAATATCGATCATTTTGGTATCTTCAGCAGTATGACGCATAAACATACCCTTCTTCAATGGAAATTCGTATTCATGAGGAAAATAAAATTTTGTGATTGCATCAGTAGGATCATACACTATTTGATTATGCTCAATCCAAAAATGCGGTGTAATTGTAACCCCATTCGAATAAAACTTCGTTCCGACACATAACTTTACTGTAATTCCATACTTCTTGACTAACTCATTGAAAATTAAACTTGCCGGCAATAAATGCTTGTTCAATACATGATTTATTCAAGTTTAAGTGAAATTGGTGGAACATGGGATTGGACATATTTGCTAATGAAACTGTGCAGAGTGAACGTTAAATGGTGAATGAAATTTCCAAATCATTTTTTAAATATTTTACCACCCGACAGATTTTTTTACCCCCACCCATTTTATTAGGCGTCTGAAACATTATTTTCTGAAAATTTAATTTTTTCAATTTCCTGTTTCAACTGATATGTAGCATTTTGTATGCATTCTTATGAGAATAGCAACATAAAAATGTTATAAATATCACGATATATGGTAAATGCAGCACTTTTATATGTATTCGTATGTTAATTGAAACACAAATTTTAACAAACTGGGGGTCTATTTACAACAACTGAATTTTTTTCTCTCAAAAATTTTCTTTACCCCCACCCTTTTATAAAGCGTTCAGTCTTCCGTCCGACCTAAGCTTACATTATGCTGAGCTATGTTAAATTGTAATAGCGTACGTTCGGGTTCGATCTCAGAACCTCCTCGTTGGCCGGCCCCTAGTCCCCTCTCGGACACGTCGCGCCAAGATTCGCGTTCCAAGAAGTCGCCCGAAACAACGTATTCCTGGTGCCACACAGCTAGACCCGCGTCCATCTAGTCCTCTTCTCCGTGGTTGGGGAAGCGCTCGGCCCGCCCCTCCAAGGATATTCCCGCCATACGGCGACAGGAAACTCCCTGGGAGAGCCTTCCACCACCCCTCACACCTTCTCGTGAGTCCTCACGCCTTCTAACCACGTGGAACTCCTCTTCATCCTCCAGCGACGCGGTCTCTTCTTCAGCGGGCCCCAGGTCGTCTCCTACGACGAACTGGTCCCTCATCTTCATCTCTCTTCTCTGAGACTCTTCCGACAAACTCAACTCATTCATTTCCTCTAGATAGGCCGACAATTCGGCCGTTTGTTCCCTATGGCGACGAAGAAGTTCACCTAGTGCATGGTCAGACCCCTGTGGCTTGCGAGTAGTCCTGGAACTTCTCTCACTACAAAAGTCCCTCTCGGGGGCCTGATCTAAGTCGCATTGACCAGAAATTCTACTTGGGGCACTTGCCCGTACAAAACGCGAGTCCATCCTGTCCCCGCGCTGTACACCACCAAGTTCTCCCCTAAGTTCCAGAATTTCCTCATTACGCCTTTTATTCCTAAAATCCCTATCCACAAAAGCTTGACTCGAAATCGGGGTTGTTTTGACAGAAACCACTGTTTCTGTATAAGGACGTGACAAGCTATCGCGAACATTAGATGAAACCACACTCCTCGGGCTGAGACTATGGTGATGGCTTCCATCCTCGGGTTGGGAATTTGGAATTTTTCCCACGGAGTTTGAAAAACTCAAAGTTCGTCTCGGGGAAGGCGATTGCGCTCCCAGGCGAGCCGCAATCGTCGGGGTTCTCCGAAGTTGTCGACCGACAACTGGCACCGCCTCCTGGAGGCCTGTGTGACTAAGAATTTCCTGGGGGGTGAGAAAATGATTTTTCTCAATAATGGGAGGCGTGGTTTCCTCTAACATTATTTTCCTATCTCGTGATGCCATACTACGTGTGTAAGGCATCATTTCCCTAACTTTCAAAATGGCCTGAACTGGGATTGTTCAGGAGGAAGGATCACGGTTCCTAACTTTAAAAGCTAGCTAAAACCTAACCAGGGCACTAAAAGGATAGGACCTAATCGTTGGCTGCACTTCCAGGGCAAGGAAGCGGCCGCAGGAAAGGATAAAGACTTTTTAGCTACCCCCATGGGACTCACGGACAGTGAGCTCGACAATAGCAAAGCTAAAGTCTAATGATGTCTTGACAGGTCAGGACTTTAAACGTAAAACGAGCTGGCTTCGTAAAAACCCACGATGGGTCCGCCCAGAGACAAGTCTCCTTTATAACTGACCACGTGCCTGTTTATTATCACCTGACCCCTCTTCTACGCCGGGGATTTGGGTTTAAACGCGACTGGTCTTCGGCGAAGATAAATCCGTTGATTTACTCCGCGGAGATGAGGTTTCTTTACCTCCAGCTCCTCTTCACACTCTTGAAGTGACTTCACCGCTCCCACAATCCTCTTCACACTCTTGAAGTGACTTTTCTTGGTCTCTTCTTACTTCCGTGTTCCTCTAACCGAGAGCGAACACTCTTCTCGAAATTCGGACGAAACTTTAATAACCCTAACTCGGAATTTATTAAATTTCTCCACGTCAGACACCGAGAACCGCTCGATGCCTCCTAACCCCAAGTTTAATCACAAAAACCGAGTGTCTGCACAGAGAAAACCGTATTGAAAAATACGCGAGATCTCTAATTCATGTTGAAAAGGGGAACATTCTTCATGAAAATTGAAATATGAAAAATGTGATTTATTTGTAATATCTAACAGAAAACAACTACTTCCCCGGCACAAGCCACGCTGGACATTGAACTACATCTGATAGATATTGTGAAAAGACTCTAACTGAAAAGAAAAGAAAAAATCTGAAAGTGAAAATTTGCATTTTCATTCAGATAGCTGACTTTTTTAATTCTTTCTATTTTTCCTTCAAAAAATCATTAAATAAATTAGATAAGGAGAATGTTATTAAAAAATATCACTCACAGAAATCGTTCATTTCATTGAAGCAAGGTCCGCTTCTCTAGCATTTAATCCCCAATACATTTTGGTCGACAAAAATCTATTTCGCTTTCCCAAGCTCTTCAGGAGGATTGATATAGGATTGGAATAAAACAGGCTCTTCAGAAGCATACACATCAGGGATGGATATGAGAGAAACATTTCTTCTGCGGTGACACTTTGAAAATTATTTTTTGACATAGACCTGTTATGAGCATTTTGATTTTAGTTCGAAAATATGAATAGGAAATTCATAAAATCTATTGTGGAATCATCTGCGACTGAAAGACAAACTTTAGTCGCTATTTTCCATCGTTCAAGATAACCTCTTGGGAGGTATTCATGTTGAAAAGGGGAACATTCTCCATGAAAATTGAAATATGAAAAATGTGATTTATTTGTAATATCTAACAGAAAACAACTACTTCCCCGGCACAAGCCACGCTGGACATTGAACTGCATCTGATAGATATTGTGAAAAGACTCTAACTGAAAAAAAAAGAAAAAATCTGAAAGTGAAAATTTGCATTTTCATTCAGATAGCAGTAAAGGAGCTATAGGCATTCTGGGACCAAATCGACCAAATTAACATGTAAAATCCCATTTAAAATTCTAAGCTCCCGTCTGGAGTTTTTGGTTCCTTTCAAGGTCACGCGCTCGCTGGTCTGCTGTCAGCGTGTGACGTAGTCGAGCTGATCCGTATCAAAGATAAGAGTTTCCCAGTACTCAACGCCGGATAGTGAAAATGAATATTTGATATATATGCAATGAAATGAAAAAAAGGTTGTTAGACTGAGGGATCGAAGTGTATCGAACCAGCAATATTCGGATTACGAAGCGCACCTCTACAGACGAGGCTATGAGACCTCTTAGTGAATGTAGGTTGAAATGTTGTTTATACAGCGCGAGCCGCCGATCAGCGAAGTCGAGCGGCGTTATCTACCGCACTCCGGGTTCTATCTACCGCAGATCAGCTTCGAGCGCTCGAATATTAAATAAAAAGAATAATGATTGTGAATGAAGAAATTCAAATTGTTGAAGTGGTATAATAATAATGATGTTTGAATATAAACCGTTAAGTGAGAGAAAAAACATAGACAGGGTGTTTCATAATGCATAATTTAGGTGAAACAACAGGGTGTTTCAAAATACTCATTGATTAAGAAAAAAACCACCGACATCATTTATGGAAAAAGAATATGGCGACTCATAAAATTTCTTATTCAGGAAAAACAGTAAACAGGGTGTCGTAGAAAATGTCATCCTTGTAAGAAAAAAATATGGCGGCGTTTGATTGGTCAACGCAGTTGTACAGGGACGTTCTGTTACGTTTAGGAAAAAATATATATAGGGTATCTCAAAATAGCAATAGAAAAAAAAAATATGGAGGCATTCGATTGGCCAACTCAGCACATCAATGTACAGGGTCGCATCATAGATTTCTCATTTGAAACAGCTACTCACACATACATAGAGATTGAATTACATCTGACATCTATGTGATGTTCTTCGATGGTAGTGTTAGATAGGAGACAGGAGATAGGAGACAGAAGATAGGAGATAGGAGATGGGAGATAGGAGTTAGGAGTTAGGAGACATATAGATTGATAGGTAGGCAGACTGACACATATTCAGTTTGATCGAACCATAATGAACTAACCTTACGTAGGTATTGGGGCATGAAGACAACTACTCACCCATACAGGGAGATTGAATTACATCTGTCTGTATTGCGGAAAACAACTACTTGCCCATACATAGAGATTGAATACTGATGTTTGAAAAAATTCGAAAAATAGTGGGGTAACGAGAGTGTAACGTTTCAACGTGCGATTCCAATGAGGAACGTATACAGGGTGTTTCATAATGCATAATTTAAGAGAAAAACAGGGTGTTTCAAAAATAAGTCAAGGGATTCGAAACAACTACTCACCCATACAAAGTAATTGAATTACATCTGGCATATATGTGATGATAGCGTTAGATAGGAGATAGGAGACAGAAGATAGAACATAGGACATGGGAGGCAGAAGATAGGAGATACGAGTTAGGAGACATATAGATTCACAGACAGGCAGACTGACAGATTGACTGATAGATTGACAGGTGGGTAGACTGACAGATATTCAGTTTGATCGAACCAGAACGAACTAACCTCACATATAGAGCATTGAAAAAACCATTACATTTCGTCTGATCTAACCAGAACGAACTAACCTTAGGTATAGCGACTTAAGAACCTCAACGTTGTAGGGAAAAAAGATGGCTGCTGTCATTTGTCAAATATCAGGTGGAAAATGAATCAAAGAAAAAACGTATCATTGAGGATTCGAAACAACTACTAGCTCATACAGAGAGGTTTAATTACATCTGTGTGTAATGTTCGTTAAAGAAAAAATATGTCGGCGTTCATAGCATACAGCTAGAAACGTATGCTTGGGGATATGAGGATTTGAAAAATACTTGCCCATACAAAGAGATTGAATAACATCTGTGTGTAATGTTTGTTGAAGAAAAAATCAATGCAGTGTTTATATTTCATTGTAAACGGTATCATGATGGGGTTTCACATTTTTAACGTGAGATACCCATCAGCTTGTGGCGCCCGATAAACAAAAATACCAATCAAAATCCAAAAATAGACTGTATCTTTAAAATTACTTGAGACCGCCGAAAATTTCATTTGGATTTTTTGTTCAGAAGACGAAAGTGATAGCTTGTGGCGTCCGATAAACAGAATTTTACTAAAGTGTAATAAAAAAAATAGTGGGTATCATTATATCTATATCGATTACGTCACATTTTAACGCAAAGTATCGAGCGATGATTTCGTAACACTCACAACAGCTATATGCACTCAACTTATATGATTAATTTTACAACTGGCAACACCCAATCAAATTACTATTATTCAAGCCAACGTTATCGCAAACCATAAAATTATTATGCCGGAAGTAATATCCCAAACCGCAAACGGAAAATGCAATTATTATGCCGGAAGTAATAATCTGCTGGCATTGAAATGCGGTAATCTGAGGTAGTGTTATCAATTATTATTGGAAAAACCCCGACCGTTATTGTTGCGTATTTGAATATGTTGCGTTGTCACAGACTGCGCGATGATAGAGTGGTAGGAGTGAACAATGTTATTAGGTGTGGAGAGTGTCATTCTGCATTCAAAAGTTTACCAAGTTTGAGGCATTCGAATAGCGTCAGTATATAGTTAGTGTTTATTCGAAGATAATCTTCGAATTATAACTTTATTTAAGTGTTTGTGCTGTTATATCTAAAAACAATGTAAGTTTTTCATTCATTATATTGATGCTGAAGGTTTTGAGGGAAATTTGTGGGTGAAATATGATTGTTGTTTTAATATCATCTAAAATATTGAGATAGTTTTTAAATATTTCTCAGCTGTCGATGAAAAAACGGTCGACTTTTTCCTACACAAAATCACGACAGGTAAACGAAAGGGGAGAGTATCGGCTTTGGGGTCTGTGATTCCTCTCTGCAAAGGGGGTTGTCCGTATTAAAAAAGTTTGGTATGAACAGTGTTTTTTTTGTAAGGGGGAAATCATCACCTGAGTGGTTATCGAAGAACTGTATTTTCTCTAGCTGTATGTTTATTCATTTCAATCCTTAATTTTTGTTCAACTCAGAGTATTTTTATTCATAGATTTGCCTCAAATTAACTCATGCTTCAATATAATATATTAAAATTTTTGGAAAATTTTTCGAGTAATTTTTTCATAGCGATAAACCTATGTTTTTTATATTTAGTATGGAAAGACGCTAATAATTATGACATCTTTTACTAATCAAGTTCTTGCGCATGTGCAAAAATTACGTCAGTATGAATTTTTCAATTATTTTTTGGGACATAGTCAAATCACATGATTTTTTTTGATTATTATTATTTTTTAGGTAGATAGTTTTGATTGTGATAGTCGTGTTTCTATACAACATTTTTTCCACCAAAGTCATGTTTCCAAACAATATTTTTTAATTGGCGTAGTAATAAAATATATCCAAAAGGCAGAGTTAGCATCTGGTTATACTAGATGAAAAAAGTACTTTCATATACTCAACCTGGAGCAACTCGAAGCATTTTTATTTAAATACTTGATTCAGATAGGCGTGTTTCCATACAATATTTTCTCTGAGTTGAAATAATGTTCTCAAACAATATTTTGTATTTGTTAAAAGTGAATTTTTTTTCATGTTTTTTTTGTTTAATACGAAAATAGTTTGCGATTCCATACAATTTTTCGAATCTAGTAGTCTAGAAGGCCATTTTTCAGATTCAATACTTATACAAAATTTGATTAATAGCGTTCAAATCTGGCTGTTTGAGAGGTCATTTTAGGCAAACATTTACCAGCATTATATAAGATTACATAGTGTACCCACTCACTCGACAAATATAATATATTAATAATTGGTTTAGGAGGTTATTTTAGGTAAACATTCAATATCATTATTTAAAAATTTAATCAACAGCATTCAGATTCGGTAGTTTAGGAGGTCATTTCAGGTAAACATTCATTAGCATTATTTAAAAATTTGATCAATAGCATTCAAATCGGTCTGTTTAGGAGGTCATTTTGCGCAAACATTCAAAAGCATTATATAAGATTACATAGTGTACCCACTCACTCAACAAGTATGATATAATAATTTCTATGTAATTTAAATCAGGTGGTTTAGGAGGCCATTTTAGGTTAACATTTAATACCATTATTCAAAAATTTGATATATGCGATGAGGATGGATGAAGGCCAGCTATCAATTGCATAACATACATTATCGTTAATGAAACAAGCATTTTTCCAAAAAAACCTTTATTCATAGATGGAAATCACTTTCGCAAGTACAGTTTTTAATTGGGATAGTAAGTTTTTATTGGGGCACGGCACTCCAAACATATTCCAGTTGAAATCGCCAACTTGAACAAGTTTTCTTTGGAATTCATTATATTTGAAATATGTCTTCCCGCGGAAAAAGTACATATGTCCATCGATATATCTAAACGCTGTCGTAATATCACCAGGAATACCAGGAAACATATCGCTAATGCGACCTCTATTAGTAACTTGGCTATTACTTTCACTAAATTCGATAAATGAGGAATTATCATAAAATAGATAAGTTGTTCCAACATATGTTTGGAAAAAAGCATTTATTCGTGCACCTCTTGGTATTTGAATATCTACGTCTTGATCGATTTGTAAGTTCGGAAACGAACCCGAGTAAAATTTATTACTACTCTCGGCAAATAATTGACCAGGATAACTCTGAAAAATATGATTCACGCTACCAATTTCTATGGGTAAATAATTTCCAAGTTTTTCTGGTTCTGGTATGGTTTTATCATTGTTTATATCCAATTTCCATATCAGATCTTCATTTATGATGTAGAGACGATAATTTGGGAAAATAGGTGCGAACGCTAGGAACATTACATCGGGAGGCTGGTCAATCTGACATAAATTGGTGAGCGGTTTGGTGGGCGCTTTGTCCATAATTGAGACGGTATTCATCGTCGTCGTACGAGGAGTGCTTTGAGCGGGTTTCGGTATACGCGCGAATTTTTGTTTACGTCCATAGAGAGCTTCAATTCCATTTGAATCATCTTGTTGGAGAGGTATTGTTGTTGTTTGATAAAATCTATACATAATTGCTGATTCGGCATGTGAATGTCCCAAACCTAAAGCATGTCCGATTTCGTGTACAAGGGTCATCAGCAGATTGTAGGCATCATCTGGGGGTGTTTTGTCATCACCCAAATACCATTCTTCGTCATCATCCACATGAATTTCAACACATGTCGAACCTTTTGAAGGAAAGTAAGAGTGTCCCAACATTCTTCCTGGTCCATCAAGAGTGCTGCCGTATTGGTGTTTACCCATACAGGTTGCTCGAAAATTATGTGTCCCGTTTACGAATACTATTGTAATGTTTGGCTGTTGTTTAAGTTTCAGGTTCACTTGTTTGAATTTTAAAACAGTAGCGTCTTGCCATATATTGAAAGCTTTTTGAACAAATTTTTTGTATGTATTATATTTCCCTAAATCCATATTGATAGAAGGAAAGTACCAGTAAAGTGACGTTTCGTTCCATTTCCCTTGTACAATGTATGAGTTTTCCTTGTATTGACATCGGGGTTTTTTGATCAAGGCTATAGTTTCATAGTTCAGAGTGCCGTCTACAGGAAGATTGTTCTCTTCTTTTGAAAAGAATATAACATCGCTGAGGTCTGTTTGCGAAGTATTAGTTAAATACCCAAATTTAACAAAGTAATTTTTCGCATCACCTTCAGTCACTCGAAGTTTTTCAATCAATGCTACAGTTTCATTGTTCAGAGTGCCGTCTACAGGAAGATTGTTTCGTTCTTGAAAAGAAACTATAACATTACTGAGGTCCGTTTGCGAATTGTTTGACATATAACCATATTTAACAAAGTAATTTTTCGCGTCATCTAGATTCGCTGACGATGCAGCCAATAGCATCAGAGGTAACAACAGTACAAACGATCGCATTGCGAGTTCAGCGTTGAATGTACCATCGAACCTTCGTATGTTTATTTAAGGGATTTTTGTTTCTCCCTCCACCCCTCTACCTCTCCAATGGTTGTTTCACAGCAGCCATCTCTCATATAAAGTTCCTTTGCTAATGAGCAATCAGTATTATGTTTCAATATTTGATATAACTATATCATTTGAACCCAGCTTCAGATACCATCTCCAAAATGGTAATGTAAATGATAGTTAATTTGACATAAAATATCAACGTACCACAGATCAAAAAGCGAATTGGCATCTATACACCTTTGATTGGTTTATATAAAAATTAAATTCATATTCAAATCAATACATTTTGAGGCTAATATTCAATCAATAAATATCCTGGAATTTTTTTAATAGTTTACGAATCTCGGTATTTAAGCAGATATTTTCAGGTACAATGGGGGAACATACATACGTTATTGAAAGACTTAAATTTTTTAATCATTTTATTACGGATATCTAAACATTGGACATATTATTTCACCACAATAATTACAACCACATTTCTTGAATAATCGTTCAGATTCTTCATTGCTGCAAAAAGCTGTAAATTCTTCATGATTCTTAATGTGAGCGATGAGTTTAGCTGCATATCCTTTTCTTCGGAATTCAAGTAATGTATGAATATAATTGATAGTTTTCGGTTTTGAATGTTTCCTCAAAGGGTCAAAATCCATGGTTGAGAGTAGCGCAAATGCTGTTGGTTTATCGTCGATGTAAATAATATAGCAGCTGATTTTTCTATCATGATACCACTGTTGTATGAAATCACTATCGATATTCAACTGCCTAATTTTCTCAGCAGCTTGAGCACCATAAAATAACCTAACTGCTTCCATCTTCAATGTCGGGAATGAACTGCGTGCGAGGGAATTTCCTCAGCTGGATAAAACTTTTTACCCCCTCTCCTTTTTTTTTGATTAGTCTTGCACCCTTATGTCATTTTTAAGTTGGCTATATGTATTCAATCATTCGCAATATTAATTTTTTTCGTTGTCAAGTATTGTATCTATAACATTATGAATATTTTTACGTATTTTCAATAAACTTTTTGGAGCTCCATCAAAGTACTCTGTTGTGGACTTGGTTTGTTTGACATTACGATAAATATCGATCATTTTGGTATCTTCAGTAGTATGACGCATAAACATCCCCTTCTTCAAAGTAAATTCGTATTCATGAGGAAAATAAAATTTAGTGATGGCATCAGTAGGATCATACACTATTTGATTATGCTCAATCCAAAAATGCGGTGTAATTGTAACCCCATTCGAATAAAACTTCGTTCCGACACATAACTTTACTGTAATTCCATACTTCTTGACTAACTCATAGAAAATTAAACTCGCCGGCAGACATGCTCCACAATAATTGTTTTTAATGAATGCTTGTTCAATACATGATTTAATCAAGTTCAAGTGAAATTGGTGGAACATGGGATTAGACATATTTGCTAATGTAACTGCGCAGAGTGAACGTTAAATGGTGAATGAAACTTCCAAATCATTTTTTAAATATTTTTCCGTCCAACAGATTTTTTACCCCCACTCCTTTTATTGAACGTTCAATCTGAAACATAGTTTTTGAATATTTCATTTTTTCAATTTCATGTGTCAAACGATATACAACATATTACATGCATTCTTATGGAAAATGAAGAATAAAAATGTTACAAATACCTCGATATATGATATATACACCACTTTTATATGTATTCTTATGCTAACTGAAGCATACATTTTTATAAACTGAGGGCCTTTTGAAACATTAATATTTCCGTCTGAAAAATTTTGTCTATCAAATAAACCATTGATATATACCCCCACCATTTTAATTAGACGTTTAAAACATAGATTGTAGAAAATTTCATTTTTCAATTTCATGTGTCAAGTGACATGCAGCATTTTACATGCATTCCTATGGAAATCGCAACATAAAAATGTTACAAATGGCTCTATAGATGACCAATGCAGCACTTTTATATGTATTCGTATGTAAATCGTATGTAAAAAAGTAGTGAAAATGGATATTTGATGCATGAAATAAAATGAAAGAATGATGAGTCGATGGAGGATCGAGTGTAGCGAACCAGCTATCTTCGGATTACGAAGCGCACCTCTACAGACGAGGCTGCGAGACCTCGTTGTAAATGTTCTAATATGAGTTGATTATACCGGGAGTGTGTGCGTGTGGACATGTTGATGGAATATGAGAACAATAATAATTGTGAATGAATTAATTCACAGAGTTACAATGTGTGCATGTGATAATGATAATAATAATAATAGATTGTTTAAGAAAAGAAAAAAGATGGTTATTGGTATGAGAAAAAAAGATGACGGTGATTATTCACCAAAAAAATGTTAGGTATACCGGGTGTGTAGCAACACATGTAATTTGAGAGAAAAAAGTAGTATACAGGGTGTTTTCGTTAAGCGTGTTATTGACACGGAGTGAGAGACGGACAGACAGATTGACAGAGATTGCTAAATGAAATATCGTTCAGTTCCCATACTATCTTATGTTACATGAAATATGATCTAGTTCCCATACTATGGAACATATTGTTTTTGTTTTTGAAGTTGTTGATACAAAAAGTCTGTCAATATATTTTCAAGAGAATAGTCAACTACATTTTTACACCAATTTTCTTGGTCTTCGAGCCGAACGTTAAGGCAATTTTGGTCTATAGGAGCTAGGAACGAGAAGAAGTGATCCAGTTTAACGAATAATAGCAACGACGTAAGCAGCAGATGAGCTGAGGTCAGTTCCCGTCCTACCCATCCTTCCTTTTCCTCATATTCAGATATATGCAACCACTTGGTTTTAGCTTCATTGATATTTAAACAAGCATACACATTCAAATAATATTAGCGGCAGTACCAGCAATTAGTAACTTCATATACATCTTTCAATTCAATTTTCCATTGATATTTCATATTTTGTAATAAATTAATTACACCATGGCTGATATTAGGAAGTTGATATCACGTCGCGGTGTTCTGAAAGCACAATTAACGAGGTTCAACACATTTTTAAATGCATTTGAGAATAAACAAGCCACATTTTTGCAACAATTGCAAGCTCGTCTTGATACAATCACAAGTATTTACTCAGAGTATGATAATGTTCAATCTGAGATAGAATTTTTGTCGTCAGATGATGATATCGACGTAAACAATGAAGAACGTAATGAATTTGAAACTAAATATTTTGATTCAGTAGCTCGTGCGAAAAAACTTTTATCAAATCTAGAAACACAGCATGATAGTGCAAACACTGGAATTTCTCAAAGTACTTCTATAATTCACAATCTACTTGATGTTAGAAACTCAAATGTAAAATTGCCACAAATCATTTTACCAGAATTTTCAGGATCTTATGAAAAATGATCACAATTTCATGACACTTTCGATGCACTCATAAACAAAAATGCAACTTTGAGTAAAATTCAGAAATATTATTATTTACAAGCTTCTTTGAAGGCCGAAGCAGCTCAAGTTATCAGTTCCTTATCGGTTTTAGATGCAAATTATGAGGTTGCTTGGAAACTTCTGAAAGATAGATTCCAGAACACTAAAGCTATCATTTCTTCCCACATCAGAGGTATAGTCGAACTTTCAAACAATACTAAAGATTCATATGAAGCTTAAAGGGTATTTTTGGACACTTTTTTGAAACATTATTTTTTAAATTTTAAAAACTTGAGCCTGACTCAAAACATTGGGATATGTTATTAATATATTTATTGACATCAAAGTTAGATATTAATTCAAGGAAAGAGTGGGAAAGATACATAAAAGACAATAAATCTCCAAAAATTGAGGATTTCACCAAGTTTTTATTAGAAAGGTATAATCTTTTAGAAGCTGTCGATGTGAGAGCAAATAAGAAACTGAGTTATCAACATGCATTCATTAAAAAATCTCCTGATGTGAAACAGAGTATTCGACACATGTCACGACAAGCAAAATACATGTATTTTATGTCAGGGTTCTCATTACTTATTTTCTTGTAAGACGTTTTTAGACATGCCAGTATCAGCTAGATATTCAGAAGACAAACGTTTGAAATTATGCACAAATTGCTTAAGGTTGGGACACACAAGTTCTGAATGTCAAAATTCTAGCTCATGCAAGACATGTTTAAAGATGCATAACTCACTTTTACATTTTCCCTCTACAAATTCTTCAAGTCTACAGTCTATTACTCGTGATAACGAAGTGGGTAGCCAACAAGGTAATTCTACATTGCAAGCAGAAAGTTCACATAATAATGATCAGACAAAGTTACAAACAACAGTTTCAAATTTAGCACAAAACAATTATAGTTTGAATTCACATAATAATTGCTCTAATTCAGATTCCTTCGTTTTTCTTCCAACTGCTATAGTGAGTGTTTGTGATTCAAATAATCAATATATACAATGTCGAGCTCTTTTAGACAGCGGATCGCAGTCAAATTTTGTCACAAGCGATTTGATTCAACGTTTAAGACTTCCTACATCTTCTATAAACTTACCTATTTTTGGAATAAATCAATCTTTAACAAACATCACCAAACAAACTAATATAAAATTAAAATCATTATTCAATGACTATAAAACAAAATTGTCTTGCTTGATTATATATAGAATAACTGACACCATACCCCAGCGAAAGATGAATATACAAGAATTCAAAATATCTAATAACATAAGTATGGCAGATTCACACTTCTATAAGCCTGGTGAAATTGATCTGTTGTTAGGAGCGAGTATATTTTTTGAGTTACTTTGTGAAGGTCAAATCAAATTGGGAAAGGATTTACCTTGGCTTCAAAAAACTCAATTAGGTTGGATCGTAGCAGGTCATATGTTCATTCCACAAATAAATAAACAATCATCTTGCTTCTTGGTGGCTAATTCAGAACTACAAGATCAATTAGAGAGATTTTGGCCAGTTGATGAAAATTTTCCACAAGTAAAAGTTTCAAAGGAGGAAGATGAGTGTGAAAAACATTTTGTTAAAAAGTACAGTCGCGATGATTCAGGTAGATTAGTACAGGTGCTATGACAGTTCTAGAATCAAATCGACCAAATTAACATGTAAAACGCCATAATTTCAAGCTCCATCGTGGATCTTTTACGACGGAAAGGCGAGTTCACACCTTCACGAACACGCAGTGACGATGGCATCTCTGAAGCCTAGAAGTCGTAGAATATTAAGCGGGCTTTAGCTTCAGCTCGCTGGTCTGCTGTCAGCGTGTGACGTAGTCGAGTTGATCCGTATCAAAGATAAGAGTTTCCCAGTACCCAACGCCAAGTAGTGAAATGGATATTTGATATATGCAATAAAATGACAAAAAGATGAGTGTCGATGTGTGGGATCGAAGTGTAGCGAACCAGCAATCTTCGGATTACGAAGCGCACATTCTGCAGACGAGGCTGCGAGACCTCGTTGTAAATGTTCTAATATGAGTTGATTATACAGGGAGTGTGTGTGTGGGCATGTTGATGGAATATAATTAACAGAGTTTGACGGTGTGTGTGTGTGTGTGATGATAATAATAATAATAATAATAGATTGTTAAGGAAAAGAAGAAAAGATGGTGGATTGGTATGAGAAAAATAAAAATGGCGGCGTTTGATTGGTCAACGCAGTTGTACAGGGACGTTCCAAAAAATTTCCACTTGGTAAAAATATATATAGGATATCTCAAAATAGCAATAGAAAAAAAGTATGGAGGCGTTCGATTGGTCAACTCAGCACATCAATGTACAGGGTCGCATCATAGATTTCTCATTTGAAATAGCTACTCACCCATACATAGAGATTGAATTACATCTGACATCTATGTGATGTTCTTCGATGGTAGTGTTAGATAGGAGACGGGAGATAGGAGACAGAAGATAGGAGATAGGAGATAGGAGACAGGAGATAGGAGATAGGAGATAGGAGATAGGAGATAGGAGATAGGAGATAGGAAATAGGAGATAGGAGATAGGAGATAGGAGATAGGAGATAGGAGATAGGAGATAGGAGATAGGAGATAGGAGATAGGAGATAGGAGATAGGAGATAGGAGATAGGAGATAGGAGATAGGAGATAGGAGATAGGAGATAGGAGATAGGAGATAGGAGATAGGAGATAGGAGATAGGAGATAGGAGATAGGAGATAGGAGATAGGAGATAGGAGATAGGAGATAGGAGATAGGAGATAGGAGATAGGAGATAGGAGATAGGAGATAGGAGATAGGAGATAGGAGATAGGAGATAGGAGATAGGAGATAGGAGATAGGAGATAGGAGATAGGAGATAGGAGATAGGAGATAGGAGATAGGAGATAGGAGATAGGAGATAGGAGATAGGAGATAGGAGATAGGAGATAGGAGATAGGAGATAGGAGATAGGAGATAGGAGATAGGAGATAGGAGATAGGAGATAGGAGATAGGAGATAGGAGATAGGAGATAGGAGATAGGAGATAGGAGATAGGAGATAGGAGATAGGAGATAGGAGATAGGAGATAGGAGATAGGAGATAGGAGATAGGAGATAGGAGATAGGAGATAGGAGATAGGAGATAGGAGATAGGAGATAGGAGATAGGAGATAGGAGATAGGAGATAGGAGATAGGAGATAGGAGATAAGAGATAGGAGATAGGAGATAGGAGATAGGAGATAGGAGATAGGAGATAGGAGATAGGAGATAGGAGATAGGAGATAGGAGATAGGAGATAGGAGATAGGAGATAGGAGATAAGAGATAGGAGATAGGAGATAGGAGATAGGAGATAGGAGATAGGAGATAGGAGATAGGAGATAGGAGATAGGAGATAGGAGATAGGAGATAGGAGATAGGAGATAGGAGATAGGAGATAGGAGATAGGAGATAGGAGATAGGAGATAGGAGATAAGAGATAGGAGATAGGAGATAGGAGATAGGAGATAGGAGATAGGAGATAGGAGATAGGAGATAGGAGATAGGAGATAGGAGATAGGAGATAGGAGACATATAGATTGACAGGTAGGCAGACTGACAGATATTCAGTTTGATCGAACCATAATTAACTAACCTCACGTAGGTATTGGGGCCCGAAGACAACTACTAACCCATACAGGGAGATTGAATTACGTCTGTCTGTATTGCGGAAAACAACCACTTGCCCATACAGAGAGATTGAATACTGATGTTTGAAAAAAATTAAAAAATGATGGGGTAACGAGAGTGTAACGTTTCAACGTGCGATTCCAATGAGGAACGTATACGGGGTGTTTCATAATGCATAATTTAAGAGAGAAACAACAGGGTGGTTCAAAATAAGTCAAGGGATTCGAAACAACTACTCACCCATACATAGTAATTCGAAACAACTACTAGCTCATACAGAGAGGTTGAATTACATCTAACATTTGTGTAATGTTCATTAAAGAAAAAATATGTCGTCGTTCATAGTATACAGCTAAAAACGTATGCTTGGAGATATGAGGATTTGAAAAATACTTGCCGATACAAAGAGATTGAATTACATCTGTGTGTATTGTTTGATGAAGAGAAAATCAATGCAGCGTTTATATTTCATTGTAAACGGTATCTTGATGGGGTTTCACATTTTAAACGTGAGATACCCATCAGCGTGTGGCGCTCGATAAACAAAAATTTCAGTCAAAATCCAAAAATATACCTCATCTCCGAAATTACTCGAGACCGCCGAAAATTTCAGTTGGATTTTTGTTCAGGGGACTAAAATATGCAAGTACCAAAAATAAGTTTTCGATAGCTTGTGGCGCTTGAAAAATCAATCAAAATCCAAAATATGCCGTATCTCCGAAATTATTTGAGACTGCGGAAAATTTCATTTGGATTTTTTGTTCAGGAGATTGAAATATGTAAGTATCAAACATAAGTTTTGATAGGTTGTGGTGCCCGATAAAGAAAAAATACTAATGAAAATCCCCAAAATATGCCGTATCTCCGAAATTAGTTGAGACCGCCGAAAATTTTATTTGGATTTTTTGTTCAGAAGACGAAAATGATAGCTTGTGGCGCTTGATAAATAGAATTTTACTAAAGTGTTTAATAAAAAAAATAGTGGATATCATTGGATCTATATCGATTACGTCACATTTTAACGCAAATAGCTATATGCACTCAACTTATATGATTAATTTTACAACTGTCAACACCCAATCAACTTACTATTATTCAAGCCAACGTTATCGCAAACCATAAAATTATTATGCCGGAAGTAATATCCCAAACCGCAAACGGAAAATGCGGTAATCTGAGGTAGTGTTATCAATTATTATTGGAAAAACCCCGACCGTTATTGTTGCGTTGTCACCGACTGCGCGATGATAGAGTGGTAGGAGTGCACAATGTTATTAGGTGTGGAGAGCGTCATTCTGCATTCAAAAGTTTACCAAGTTTGAGGCATTCGAATAGCGTCAGTATATAGTTAGTGTTTATTCAAAGATAATCTCCGAATTATAACTATATTTAAGTGTTTGTGCCGTTATATCTAAAAACAATGTAAGTTTTTCATTCATTATATTGATGCTGAAGGTCAAGGGCGTCACCAGCTTATGAATAAGAGGGGGGCAATGGGGCAATATTATGGAGAATAGAAAATATGAACGCCTGGTACAGTCGAGAGCATGAAGCGTTACACTTTGGAAGTCTTTACCTCGATGACGATTGTAATAAGAATGGTTCTAATATCAATATCAATGTATAAAACTTCACAAGCCCTTGACAGTACAATAACTAAATCAAACTTTCAAACACAGTAATAATTATTTATTTTAACAAAAATAATGTTTAATTAAAACATAACCTGCGGGGATTCTTTGCAAAACTTTCAAGCACTTTATCATTAAAATTATTTGGGTTTTTATTTATTATAGCTCTGTGTACACTCATCATGGCCAGACCATTAAGGCGATCTTTTACCATGGTGCTTCTTAGCCATGTTTTTAGTCTTCTGAGGCTGCTAAAGGATCGCTCTACTGTACAGGTCGTGCATGGTAAAGCGATCAAAATTTTTAATGCTTTTTCCGTTTCGGGAAAGAAGGAATTTGTTTCTTTTAGGGCATCAACAACTGTTAGATTTGTTAAATTAAGCCTATCGTGCCACAATTGCTGCCAAAGTTCGATTTCATTCTTTATGTTCGGTAAGTCATAAAACTGGGCAATAGATTCACAAGTTTGTTTTAGATTTTCAGTTGTCATTTTTTGCATCTGCGTTGGGTGTAACTTAAATAATGCGAATGATGGCGTGTTTTCTGCAGCAAAACGTACTTCAAGGGAGGTGATAATTGAATCCAATCCAGTATTCTGAAGGACTTTCTGCTGGATGATTGCTTCTATGACGTTGTTTCCCCGTAACATGCGGCTTTGATGTTGTAATGTCCTCCTCCAGCCCGACTTTCTCTTTCTCTGCAACAGCAGTAGCTTCCTTTATAATTTCGCCTGTCACTTTTTCCGGATTTTTACAGTGGTTTTTGATTGAAAGTAAAATCGTTTTAACGTGTTCCGAGGCTTTGACCACGTCCAAAGCTACAGATTGGAGTACGTTGACAACAGGTTCCATCAAAGCCGAGTATTTGGCTACCAACATAATCCCGAGAATGAAAGAAATTCTGGAAGTAGCCGCATGCAGTTGGAAGGCCCTTTTCCGAGTTGCACTATTTCCTTCCTGAGATAATGTTTGTAAGGCTTTCAGAATTACTGAAAGATTTTCTTTGAAAACTCTGATGGTTTTGTGTTTCTCACTCCCTCTTGTCTCGCAAAGTCTGGAAATATTAGGAACCAACTTCCTCCTCAAAACTGATTCCCGAAAAAAGTTTATAGTATCTTTAGTGGTTCCCATGGCATTTCTAATTTCAGGAAGTGAATTCAGATCATTGATAACTACATTCAGTTTGTGGGACGAGCAATGAAAGTAGAGGGCTTTGGTGTACTTTTTGCGTAAGATCGCTTGTACCCCTCCGTCTTTTCCTGACATCCCATCAAAACCAACTCATTTATTTATATTCAGATCTTCTTTTGTCAAAAACTCATCTATGCTTTGTGTAATCGATTTCGCATCCAAATCTTTCAGCTCAATGAATCCGACAAACATTTCTTGGACTACCTGTGATTCTTCATCAAAATATCGCATCCCAATCGATAGTTGTTCAGTGCCAGAAATATCAGCTGTTTCGTCTGCTAACACACTATCAGCCTCAATAACGCTTCCACAAATGCCAAAAATAATAAAATTAATATTTGTTCAGTTGCAAATCAACAGGCACACCTTCGAGAAAAGATTTAGCAGCTTTCAGTGCCTCCTTATGGAAGTGGGTTTCAATGTGCTTTTTGCACTGTTCGTGAATATCTTTGAACTTACAAAAGGGCCTTATAGTAAATGATCCCAATATGCCTCTAAATGAATTTGGATTCGGTGGGAACAACGTACAATATTTACAAAATGCTCCTTTTTGGCGCCTGGAATATACCAACCATGGAGAGTATGTTTCCAACCAAGAATAATTAAATTCTCTCTTCAAATGTTTTGCATCGTCCGCAAAGTTATAGGTCGCGGAAGGGGACCAACAGTTTTCAATCAATTCCTTCTTCGTTTCGGTTGATAACATGTGTGCCCGTCCAACATATAGCCCGATATCATTTTCATTGCAGTCATCTGAGGCATCCATCAATGAATCAGGATTCGGCGCCAGATATCTAGAGAAACTTGGTCTAGGTAGTTCCTGCGGCTGAATATAACTTGTTGTGGTGACCGATGAAGATACATGCGATATTGTCGTTACTGACGTTACTTTGTCCTGTTCATCGCTGTCGCTACTTGATTCATCAGTTTTTTTTCGTTTCAAACTTCCTGCAAAACAAAACGCTTTGATAAAACTTTATGTAATTAATTACATTTTTTTAGGAGAGCAGTTTTGTATTGTATTTTTTAGCTTTACTTATATCAAGTTTCTGTTTTAATTTGTATTTAATTTAATTAAACCCCAAATATAATTTACGTTTTATTTTCATAATTAATTACTGAAATCGAAGCCACTGTTTAGTTTTTAGTTAACGTTAAATTCATAGAGATTGAATCAATAAACTCGTTTTTAATAAAATAATAGTTTTTCTTGGCATTTCCGTTCCACGACCACATAATCGATCGATCCTTTCTTTCTACATCAAAAATATGCAAGATAAAATTAAAAATGATATTCTTAGCGATTATAATACGGTAGTAGTTAATATATCCGTTACCAAAGAGAAATAAAATAAAAATACTAGGCCCTAGTCCAAGATTAAAGCAGTACATAACTTACCAAAGAACTTTCTGATGTCCATTTTGATAAGATGATGAATGGAGACACACTCAGAAACTTCACAACTCCAAACGCAATACTGAGATCAGTGAGATCTTCTTATTTAATAAATATAAATCAATATTGACTAACACAGGCAAGCCGGTAGTCTTATTTTCGCTTCTTTCGTTGATCGCTTCCAATTAAAAAGTGACTCGTTCGCAGCGGCTCACGCCTTCATATACCCAAACGAACATCATACTAACAAGAATGTACGATGTACGGTAACTGGTCTAGTAACTGCTATCAAATCCCAGCGAGTTCATTGAACAAGCGCCGCCATCTAGCGTCGAGTAGCAATATTAGGTTTTAGAAGGAACGGCTGTCGTGCATTATCTAATTTGACAATGCACACACCATTGAGTCATTGCACACACCATACCTACCTACATATTTTTACACTGTTTAATGGCCTTGCGTTTTTGCAAATCTGATATAGTCGCGATAAAATGGGGGCGACTTTAAGAACGGATGTCAAAATATTAATGTTATTCTGAATATTTCAATACTTTCTACAATATACTTTAAACATATTTACGTTTTGTCATGCGATGCGGAATTTATTAATAGGTAAGGAAGTCAATTGCTCGGGTGAAATATGATTGTTGTTTTAATATGATCTAAAATATTGAGATAGTTTTTAAATATTTCTCAGCTATCGATGAAAAAACGGTCGACTTTTTCCTACACAAAATCACGACAGGTACCCGAAAGGGGAGAGTATCGGCTTTAGGGTCTGTAATTCCTCTCTGCAAAGGGGGTTGTCCCTATTAAAAAAAGTTTGGTATGAACAGTGTTTTTTTGTAAGGGGGAAATCGTCACCTGAATTATTATCGAAGAACTGTAATTTCTCTAGCTGTATGTTTATTCATTTTAATCCTTTATTTTTGTTCAACTCAGAGTATTTTTATTCATAGATTATCATAGATAAATTAACTCATGTTTCAATACAATATATTAAAATTTTTGAAACGGACAAATTTTTCGAGTAATTTTTTCATAATGATAAACCTATATTTTTTATATTCAGTATGGAAAGACGCTAATATTTATGACATCTTTTACTAATCAAGTTCTTGCTCATGTCCAAAAATTACGTCAGTATGAATTTTTCAATTATTTTTTGGGACATAGTCAAATTATATGATTTTTTCAATTATAATTATTTTTAGGTAGATAGTTTTGATTGTGATAGTCGTGTTTCTATACAACATTTTTTCCATCAAAGTTATGTTTCCAAACAATATTTTTTAATGATAATAATAATAAATGGTTTTATTGGCGTAGTAATAAAATATATAAAAAAAAGAACTTTCTTACACTCAACCTGGAGCAACTCGAAGCATTTTTATTTAAATATTTGATTCAGATAGGCGTGTTTCCATACAATATTTTTTCTCAGTTGAAATAATGTTCTCAAACAATATTTTGTATTTGTTAAAAGTTAATTTTTTTACATGTTTTCTTTGTTTAATACGAAAATAGTTTGCGATTCCATACAATTTTTCGAATCTAGTAGTCTAGAAGGCCATTTTTCAGATTCAATACTTATACAAAAATTTGATTAATAGCGTTAAAATGTGGCTGTTTAGGAGGTCTTTTTTAGCAAACATTCACTAGCAATTTTTATATGTTTTAGTTGTTTAATACGAAAATAGTTTGCGATTCCATACAATTTTTCAAATCTAGTAGTCTAGAAGGCCATTTTTCAGATTCAATACTTATTCAAAAATTTGATTAATAACGTTAAAATCGAGCTGTTTAGGAGGTCATTTTAGGCAAACATTCAAAAGCATTATATAAGATTAAATAGTGTATCCATTCACTCAACAAATATGATATAATAATTTCGATGTGATTCAAATCAGGTAGTTTAGGAGGCCATTTTTGGTAAAAATTCAATACCATTATTTAAAAATTTAATCAACAGCATTCAGATTCGGTAGTTTAGGAGGTCATTTCAGGTAAACATTCATTAGGCTTATTTAAAAATTTGATTGATTGAATTCAGGTCTGACGGTTTAGAAGGTTATTTTCAGATTCAGTACTTATTCAAAAAATTGATTCATGCAGTGAGGATTGTTTCGCGTTTCTATACAACATTTTTTCCATCAAACTTGGGTTTCCAAACAATATTTTTTAAAGATAATGATAATATTATTTAAAAATTTGATCGATAGCATTCAGGTCTGGTGGTTTAGAAGGCTATTTTCAGATTCAGTACTTATTCAAAAAATGATTCAAGCAGTGAGGATTATTTCGTGTTTGTATACAACATTTTTCCATCGAACTTAGGTTTTCAAACAATATTTTTTTTACGATAATAATAATAAATGCTTTTATTGAAATAGTAATAAAATACATTCAAAAGGAAGAAATAGCGCTTTTTCATACTAGCTGAGAAAGTACTTTCTTACACTCAACCTGGAGCAACTCGAAGCATTTCTATTTAAATATTTGATTCAGATAGGCGTGTTTCCATACAACATTTTTCTCAGCTAAAATAATGTTTTCAAACAATATTTTTTATTTGTTGAAAGTGAAATTTTTTACATGTTTTCTTTGTTTAATACGCAAATAGTTTAAGATCCCATACAATTTTCCAGATCTAGTAGTTTAGAAGGCCATTTTCAGATTCTGTAATTATTCAAAAAAATAATTCATAAGATTCAGTACTTATTTAAAAAAAATGATTTATTCAAAAAATTATTCATGAAAAGTTGTTAGTTTTGATATGAGATTCCTTAGATCAGACAAAAGGTTATTGTTAAAATATGCTCCAATTAAATTGTCCAACTTCAATTAATCTTCTTGCAAACTCATTGTATTTAAAGTAGGTATTTTCATTGAAAAAGAAAATGCGATCATCTGTATAACGAAATGCTGAGGTGATATCGTTAGGGATGTCTGGGAAACTCATCTTGAATTCTGCCACTAGTTATAATATTGCCATCCATCTCATCGAATTCAATGAAGGAAGCATTATAATTTAGTCTGACTTGATATTTCTAAAAGAACAAATTGTTGAGAAGTTCGTTGATTGGTTAGCTATTTTTAATTGTACCAAATACAAAATTCAGGCACTTTTTGAACCGTAGACGAAATAGTCGTTCCCATGTCCGTGGGGTGATATTGAGTGGGGAAATCATGTGCCCTGAGCAGACAGAGTGAGCCAAAAGATGACCACCATCCAGCTAAGATTTCTGCCGCATCACGGCAAGCCAGTATGATATTCAGATCAGAGAGCAGCATAGAGTTGTTTTCGAATTCAGACACTGATTATGGTTTTTGGGGTTGATATGAAGTTTATATAAAAGACAAAATGTATTGACTTTTTTCATTAATATATTTGAAAATGATAGCAAAAAATTTATATAGTTCAACAAAATCTGTGAAAGGATATATTGCGGTTTTTAAAAGGTATCAAGAAGAAAGTTCACACGGTTCAACAAATTATATGAGGTGTTGGAAAACATCGTTTTGTTATTGAGCGAGAAGTGTTAAACGAAATGGGTAAATTTTATAGTGATTGTTTAAATATTTTCAATTAAATTTTTTCTCAAAAACACTCATTGAGTGTACCCAAAGACATAATCTGTAGGGGAAGGTTATTATTATTTGACGTGGTGCTCCGAGGTCGGCTTAGTGATTTTTGGTGGTATTTCCGTCAATATGTTTATTGAAAATGATAGATCTTGTTATCAGATTTTGTACAAATCTCATATTCTGACAACGGGGTAGTAAGAGTAGAGAAAATTAGAGGACAATATGTCAAGGAAATGTTTTTTTTTTTTCAATCGTAAATTCAGTTTTCTTTTCGCAAACTTGGGCAAACAGAGTAATAATAAACAACAGGAGTCCAACGAAGAAAATATTTAATAAAAACTGTTGACTTATATGTTTATGTAAATTAAAAGATGGAATTGATAGTGATACACCATTTGATACTATATTTTGATCCGCAGTGTAGGAACATAATTTCATTTTCTGATGCAAACGAAACACCATTTTGTACTATATTTCGATCCGCGGTGCAGGAACACACAATTGGGATATGAAAGACTAGATAATGCAATTTTACAAATAAAAAATGAGTTGATTTGATCATACCGTTCAATGGTATAGCCCAAACTCCAAAATTTAAATGTGAATGGAGTGACGTTTGGATCACTGACGAAACGTCAGTGATCTGAACTCTAGCATATTGGAAGCACTAATCAGTTCAAACAGTCCAGCCAGGTTGATGAATTTCGATTTGGATTATACAGTTTTCGAATGGATACGACATATTCTTAACTCAGCATTGGCGAGCTGCTAAAGATAGATACACGAAGCAAAAATGAGTAGTGGGAGGTTAACACATCTAACCGTCTGGGATGGTTGGACGTCTGTCTCACCATAGTGGATACCTCCATTGCGCATGCTCATCATTTGAGGGCAATGCTGTTAGGTAGTTGACATATTTTTTAGAGTGGTCAAATAACTAGGTGTTTCAAACGAGTCTTAATGTTGTGTCTCAGAGCAGTAGTTCGTAAAAAGGATATCGTCGACGAGACATATGAAACATGATATTAATATATTTTGATCTGAAGCTTCATATAATTGTTTAATTATGAATTTAATGTTTTATTGGTTGAAAAAATAGATGTTTTGCATCATCGCATCACAATAATCGTTTGAAACACCTAGTTATTTGATAAAGACTCAAAAAAAGTTAAAATTAAGGAGACATAATTGAAAAACTTAAATTTTATTACGGATATCTAAACATTAGACATATTATTTCACCACAATAATTACAACCACATTTCTTGAATAATCGTTCAGATTCTTCATTGCTGCAAAAAGCTGTAAATTCTTCGTGATTCTTAATGTGAGCGATGAGTTTAGCTGCATATCCTTTTCTACGGTATTCCAGTAATGTATGAATATAATTGATAGTTTTCGGTTTTGAATGTTTCCTCGGGGGATCAAAATCAGAGAAGGGTTAAGGCAATGAGTGAAGGGGATGCGCCGAATTGGCATCATCTGGAGGCTTGCTTGCGAAATATCAAGACTATGAGGGTGCACTTCAAAGCGGCGCAGAAGAAGGGGGCAGGGCATTCTTCAGGACCTGAAGGAGCGAGAAAACGTGTGCACTGGGATGATACCGACTCAGCCTTCAATAGTCGTATCAGGTGGTGTTATTTCCAACCTCAAACACAAGGATCCACGCTCATTCCTGATTGATTCCAAAGCCATATTCAAAAGGAGAATTCACAATGCCCCAAAAAAACGATGGATCGGTGAAGGTCAACATGATATTCGGCGGATAATTCGAGGTGCTGAAGGGTGCTAGTGTACTGAAGGAATACAAGTATTTCACGACCGCCAACTCTCCGATTTATCAAGACACCAATCTGGATGAATGGTTTGATTCCAAGGTTATTGCTCCAATCATGAAAGACCTTGAGGAGTTCCAGGAACGCGATTCAGGCTGGGCGTTGAAAAAGGTGGTTAACTTGGGAGTCAACATCAGCAAATTCACACCCCAGCTTGGATCTTCCTTCATCGAGTTGCCTGAAGAAATCAAAAGGAAGCATACCTGCGTCAAAGTGCAAAATGACGATCAAACTTGCTTCGCTTGGGCAGTAACATCTGCTTTGTATCCTGCGCAAATGAATATTGGTAGAGCTTCATCTGTTACGTAATTTTTTTGTGCGAATACAAAAATATTGGGGTGCGCCGACTTGCAACAGTGGAGTCGGGAGTGGGTAAGATAAAAACAAAATATAAAGTTATTAGGGAGGGCGCCAAGTGATTTGGATGAAGCTCACCCCAATCAAAGATTCGAAGCCAAGAAGAAAACCACTAAATAAAATGACCTATTACCACAAAAAAATAGCAATGCTCAGATAATGAAATAAAATCATTTATTTATGTAACAAATTTATTATAAAAAAAAATAGTACGTGAACATAGAAGGGCTATGGCACAGTAAGAGGGGGTAAGGGGAGGTATATTAAGACCTACGTAACTCTCGAGAGCACGGTGTTAACAAAAAAAAACACCTAGAAATAAATGTATAGGTAACGGACGAATATCTTAAACTACGGTAAAAGCACTTGACACGGAGAATGTCTGGGTGACACCTGAGCAAAAGCTCCAAGAATATTTCACGGAAAATAGCCACCAGACTAACGGCAAATATCTTGAAAACTCTGGTCACATGCACGAAAATGAAAAACAAACCACTATGTGGTACTTATCCTTCTCCGGGTATGATTATTTATATTTTTCCTCAAAAATACTTCTGTCTTTAGTTTGCTGTCTTCTAATGCGACATACATATGCTTCATATACATATACTTTTGGAATATCTACTGGAATTTTCTAGCATTCGATTGGGCAGTTTTAGAGCGGAATTTATACCAAGAAAAATGCCTGAAAGTAAATCTAAACTTATTATCCGGCTGATAGCAAACGCATATTATTGACACCTGATTCATGTGAAACTTACCTCTAAAGCAGAATTCCCGATGCTTTCAGAGACGTTCAATAAATCGAATCAAATCACCCAAATTATATCCGTAAAAGGCTCAAAAAGACAATCAAAATCAACATAAAGCCATAATCCATAAAATGATCGTCTTCATAAATGAACTTGTGGAAGAATCCGTAGAACGATTACATCAAATTGTGATTATCCACAAGTCACTTTCGGTGCGAGCATTCAATAATATAAAAATTGCTAGTGTCAGATATCTGCTAGCCGAGATCGCAGTTCCTGACCGTCGAGTCGTTTTTTTTTTTCTTCCCTGCCAAGTTCTATGCATTAGAAAAAGCGAACTGTTCGAGAACGAGCATACCGGGTGTACTGTTAAAATTCAGCAATTCGAATATAAAAGTAATTGAAGTGGATTCGGAAATAACTAATGGAAATCGTAACAACTCCCCCTTTACCAAAAAAAAAACATAGATGTTAACTACATATTTTTTCGCATTATGGTTCCATTTTGATATCTTTCACGTGCCAGTCTCCTAAAGAGCGCCGTGTTTGAAAATCTAATAATTCATAAACGTTTGGTGACTTCCTCTTCGCCACTAAGCACTTGACAAATTTTGGTGCTAATCCTGAAGCGTAATACTCAGCTCCCTTTGACAACGTATAGTTTCGTTTCCAGACTACTTGTCCTTCATTCAAAGAAAGAGGGCGTCTCCTCAAATTATATCGATTAGCACTTTGGTCGTAAGCTTTATCTAATCGCAGACGCACCGTGGTCTCAATTTCTCTCAGTTTTTTGACATGATCTGATAAATCTTCCCTATTAGAAAAACTTATATTATTATCTTCCTCAGGATGTGACATTCTTCTGTGTAATCTACCCGATAAATGGATTTGTCTACCGAAATTCAAGTAAGCTGGACTGTACCCAGTAACTTCATGAACAGCAGTCCGAAGAGCATACCCAAATTCATGTAGATGGACATCCCAAGATCTATGATCTTGATTAACATATGATCTGATCATAGTTTTTATGACACGGTTGACCCTTTCGGTTGGGTTTGTCTGGGGGTGGTAGTTAGCATTGAACAAAATTTTACTATCATATTTCGCGGCTAAGTCCTTGAATTTTTTACTAACATACTGCCTACCGTTATCACAAATAATGCGAGCAGGGGCTCCATAAATCATAAACACGTCTTTTTCGATATGGTTGACGATTGCTTCACTCGTAGCAGATTTTATAGGAAAGAGGAGGGTATACTTGATAAAAACATCACATACTACCAAAATGAATCGATTTTTCTTTTTGGAAACTGGAAACGGTCCCATTAGATCCGTACAAATGAGTACGAAACGAGCGATATCAGTGTTCATCCCCGGCCAATAATACAAAGAGTCGATTCTTTTCTTGGTTTTGAAGTAACCCAAGTGTCCGGCCGTAGGAGCCTCATGATATTCGAGGAATGCCACGGTTCTAAGCGATTTGGGCAACACCAACCTCCAATTATCCTCTGAATTCAAAGAAGGATACCCGGATGATACCAACTTATATAATTTACCCTCGCGAATGGTCCATTTTGGAAACCTTTCTGTGGTTCTAGAAACATCGTTCACAAGGCGGGAGTACCAGTTGTCCTGATCATGCTGGGATACTTCAATGTAATTAACCCCGCGTGATAGAGCGTCGGCTACAACATTAGATTTACCCTTACGGTGAATAATTTCAAAGTCGTATCCTTGTAACTGCAACGACCAGCGTGCTAGACGACCTGATGCATTCTGCAACTTATGCAACCAAAGTAATGAGTAGTGGTCTGTTATTACGCAAAATTTTACACCCTCGATGTAAGGGCGGAACTTCTGAATGCTCCATAAGACACTTAAACATTCTAGCTCGGTTGTGGAAAACTTTGCTTCCTGGCTGGTAAGTGACCTGCTAGCATAGGCGATGACGTGCTCGCCATCGTCAAATTGCTGCGTCAAAACACAACCTAATCCCACCTGGGATGCATCGCATTGTAAGGTGAATTGCTTAGAAAAGTCGGGGCAGACAAGTATAGGAGCCGACACAAGGCACTCCTTAACTCTCAGGAAGGCGGCATCAGCTTCCGACGACCAAAAGAATTTTTGATTTTTCCTCGTTAACTTTGTAAGAGGGTTGACAAGACTAGCATAATCCTTGATGAATCGCCGATACCAAGAGACTAATCCCACAAATCTGCGAACCTCCTTCACACACTTAGGAGTGGGAAAGTTCAGCATGCTTTCCACTTTCGCAGGATCGGTCCTCAATCCATCACTGTCGATCAGATACCCAAGATACCTCAATTCATTTTTGACAAAATCACACTTGTCCCTATTAACTGTAAGCCCAGCCTCCAAAAGCCGATCAAAAACCTTCCTCAACACCTCCAGGTGTGAATCAAAGTCCCTAGTAGCGATGATAATGTCATCGAGGTAAACAAATACCGAATCTTCCAAGTCGCATCCTAGGATATTATCCACGAATCTTTGGAAGGTGGCAGGCGCATTATGTAAGCCAAAAGGCATACGATTGAATTCAAACAAGCCCGTACCCTGAACGGTGAAAGCTGTAACCTCTTTACTAGCTTCTTCAAGTGGGATTTGATGGTAGGCACTTTTGAGGTCGATGGACGATAAAACACGAGCGCCGCGTAATCGGTCCAGTATACTGTTTACATAGGGTAGTGGGTACGCATCACGAGCTGTAACCTTGTTTACTGCTCTATAATCGACACAAAACCGGTATTCATTTCGTTTGTTTGGTTTTGGTATCATAACAATTGGAGTCGACCAAGCAGATTTAGAAGGTCGTATAACTCCAGATTTCAACATATTATCGACTTCATCATGAATTATTTTCAACAAGTAGGGTGACACCTGGTAATACCTCTGTTTAATCGGAGGGTGACTACCAGTATCAATTTTATGGAATACAACCTTGGCACATCCCAACCCTGAACCCATTTTATTGAAAACTTCTGCTAATAAATTGTTTAGTGTATCTTGTTCCTTGGAGCTAACGGATACCAAACCAATTTGAATATTCGAATTAGAATTGCCAAATTCCCAAGTATTATTAAAAAATGATGGAACAATATCCATATTCCTCCAAAAATCAATACCAAATATTATATCTACATCTATCTCTAATACTACTAGAGCTTTAATAACCTTTACTACTCCACACAAATTTATCGGTAAACAAACTAATCCTAGAGCGCGACATTTATTGCCGTTTGCAACGCTAACCGAATAATGAACCTTCTCTAAAGGTAGATTCAATTTTTCTAACCTTTTCCACCCGGGTCTACCAATAACCGTTTGGGTTGCACCGGAATCTAAAAGTCCACAGAACTCCAAATCAAAAATCTGTACTTTCAGATAGGTACGCGAATCATTTTTACGATTTTCAAAAATAGCGGATATTTTAGCTTGATTGGTTCGAATTCTAACAAAATCTAACCAAGCCTGCCATGAGTCATTGACCGGTTTTATGGTTGAGAGCGCTCCCCGGCTACAAAGCGTTCTCCTTGGGCGTTTCCCTTTTTACAAGAGCACGAATATTTGGTAACGTTCTGTTTACCACACCGAAAGCAAAACGACTTGGTCCTTGGTCGTTTACAATGGGAAAAACTATGCCCTGTTTCCTGACAATTCCAGCAGGTGAGACTAGAAATATCGCGTGTTCCGTGACGCTGGATACGCGAGTGAGAACTATCACTACAAGTGTCATTAGAAAAATGTGTTCCAGTCCTATACATTGGATCAGCTAAGTCTGGCTCCAATAAATGTACGCGAGGAGTCACGGATTTTGGAAGAGACGCTAAATATTTATTCTCCTCAAGTTTTCGGCAAGCTAGTTCCAGCTCGTCTACCGTTTTGGGTTTCGAAAGACCCAAACCATGAATATAATACGCAGAAATATTACTTTGCAGAATATCTAGTTGTTCTTTTTCGCTGAACGGGGTAGACAAACGTTGAAAATAAGATGCCATGCGCGAGAAAAAGTCACCAACGCTTTCATTTTGACATCATACTGGACTCAATTTCGCGTTTGAGTTGCTTTTCATACCCGAGAGGCAAGTATTCTTGTTTAAGATAACTTTTGAAATCCTCCCAGGAATTAATTTTAGACTTAACTTTATTGAACCACATTTTAGCGGGACCTTTGACTAAATCAATTATTGATGACATCATATCTTCTTCAGTACACCCCCTAGATATCCTATATTCCTCAACGGTTTCCAGAAAGGCCATCACACTCATCTTATCCTTATCTCCAGTGAAGGTAATTCCCCACTTATAAACAGGAACAAAATTTTTGGAATTACTACTGGTACTCGGTTGTGAAACAACGGCAGCCTTACTATTAGAAATCCCTGAATTTGATGAGTTAGTTTTGACATCATCAAGCTGTGCATCTAAGTTTGTTTCTATTTGTCCCAGCTGATCCAATAACTGAGAAATAGAAGACTCATTTGCTTTTTTATCTTCAGCACTACCCCCCAAATTCAATCTTGCCAACCTACTATATAAATGTTGGAATTTACTATTTATAGTTCTTTGTTCCTTACTGGTGGCCTCAAGGTCAATACTAGAACTTAACAAGGTTTCTAACTCGCTGACCTTTTGCCGACAAGTATTGATTTCCTAAGAAACATCGGGTTTAAATTTATCATTTGTCTTCAGTTCCCCCAAAGATTCTGATTTCAATTGATCCCGCAGTAATTTTCTTAAATTTGCGAGAGTAATGGATTCTGTGTTTGCGACACCTCTAACTTTTAGTTCGTATTCCAGCTCATCCCGACTCAAACGATGGGAGTCCATTTTAAACCAATCAAATTCTTATGCAAAAAAAAAATTATCATGAAAAAAAAATGATAATGAAAACAAAACAAATTATGAACCAAAAAGGTTCGTCGAATGCTAGAAATTCCACTCTGTATATTGTAAACGTACAACAAATAACCAACACCAGGTATCTGAATAAAAAAAAAAAATTACCAAAATAAAAGTGTCACCCTGTAAGCGAAATTGTTACAAAATGTTTTTTTTTTAACATCCACTGTATCTTTTATGTATCCAGCAAAATTTGATAAATAGTGTAACCAAATAATACTATCGTGACACCTCGTATATTATCTGTAGTTTTTCTTTTATATATAAAACTAAGACTGATCCAAAAATTCGAACTAATTATATTATATACAGTACCTATATAAACAATCAGCTGTACTTTTGTCAGTACATACACTAGCTGATAACACAAAACAAAAAAAAATTAAAAAAAGTGTGAAAGATTTGCCTGCAAAGAATGAAACACTGGCCAGTATTTAATATCAATATCAAAAATTTTGTTTTAATTTTTGATTCATTATCTGAGCTGATTTTCGAACTTAAAAAAAATGTTTATATGCCATGAAATTTCGGGCCCTACGTTCAGGGTGCCAAAATCTGTTACGTAATTTTTTTGTGCGAATACAAAAATATTGGGGTGCGCCGACTTGCAACAGTGGAGTCGGGAGTGGGTAAGATAAAAACAAAATATAAAGTTATTAGGGAGGGCGCCAAGTGATTTGGATGAAGCTCACCCCAATCAAAGATTCGAAGCCAAGAAGAAAACCACTAAATAAAATGACCTATTACCACAAAAAAATAGCAATGCTCAGATAATGAAATAAAATCATTTATTTATGTAACAAATTTATTATAAAAAAAAATAGTACGTGAACATAGAAGGGCTATGGCACAGTAAGAGGGGGTAAGGGGAGGTATATTAAGATCTACGTAACTCTCGAGAGCACGGTGTTAACAAAAAAAAACACCTAGAAATAAATGTATAGGTAACGGACGAATATCTTAAACTACGGTAAAAGCACTTGACACGGAGAATGTCTGGGTGACACCTGAGCAAAAGCTCCAAGAATATTTCACGGAAAATAGCCACCAGACTAACGGCAAATATCTTGAAAACTCTGGTCACATGCACGAAAATGAAAAACAAACCACTATGTGGTACTTATCCTTCTCCTGGTATGATTATTTATATTTTTCCTCAAAAATACTTCTGTCTATAGTTTGCTGTCTTCTAATGCGACATACATATGCTTCATATACATATACTTTTGGAATATCTACTGGAATTTTCTAGCATTCGATTGGGCAGTTTTAGAGCGGAATTTATACCAAGAAAAACGCCTGAAAGTAAATCTAAACTTATTATCCGGCCACCCTGATAGCAAACGCATATTATTGACCCTGATTCATGTGAAACTTACCTCTAAAGCAGAATTCCCGATGCTTTCAGAGACGTTCAATAAATCGAATCAAATCACCTAAATTATATCCGTAAAAGGCTCAAAAAGACAATCAAAATCAACATAAAGCCATAATCCATAAAATGATCGTCTTCATAAATGTACTTGTGGAAGAATCCGTAGAACGATTACATCAAATTGTGAGTATCCACAAGTCACTTTCGGTGCGAGCATTCAATAATATAAAAATTGCTAGTGTAAGATATCTGCTAGCCGAGATCGCAGTTCCTGACCGTCGAGTCGTTTTTTTTTTCTTCCCTGCCAAGTTTTATGCATTAGAAAAAGCGAACTGTTCGAGAACGAGCATACCGGGTGTACTGTTAAAATTCAGCAATTCGAATATAAAAGTAATTGAAGTGGATTCGGAAATAACTAATGGAAATCGTAACACATCATACCCCCACTACTCCGAAGTCTTGAAGCTGAAAGGAATTCACTGGCCGATGACGATGAAGCAGATCCCCAACTTTGAGAAACAAAATAACGTCTCAATTAACGTATATGTGTTGGAAAAAAACAAAAAGCTGTTCAAAACCCTTCCTGCATATCTGACTAAGAATAAAAAGGAAAAACACATCAATCTTCTCTTGGTGCAGGATCAATATTATGTTGAGGGTAAAGAGGACGGTGAAGCTCCATCAAAATTCCATTTTTTGTGGATTAAAAATGTCGAGACTTTTATTAAGGCAGTTGAGTAAACATGATGGTCAAAAGTTTTTTTGTGACCGATGTCTCCACTACTTCTGCTCAGAAGAAAAATTAAATAAACATACCGTAGACTGCGTTAAATTAAATGAGACTGCCATTAAGATGCCCGAGCCGGGGAAAAACACCTTGAAATTCAAAAATTTCCTAAATAAAGAAAAGGTCCCATTCGTGGTGTATGCCGACTTGAAAAGTGTTTTAAAACCGGTGGTTCCTAAGAAGCCTCAGCACCACGTTCCAGCTGCCGTCGGATACTTTTTAAAATGTTCCTATGAGATTCCCTCTCGTTTTACCGGTGTCATCGTGGTCAGGACTGTATGGCGTGGTTCGCTGATGAGATGGCACAACTAGCTGAAGATTTGGCTACTGTATTCTGGTGTCCTTATATAATTGATATGTCTTGGGTGCAAGAAGCACAATTCAAACTCGCTTCCCATTGTCATATTTGCGAGCAGCCGTTCACTGCAGAATGTAAGAAGGTTAGGGATCATAACCACCTGATTGCCGGAAATAACTATCGTGGAGCAGCTCATGAAGGTGCAATATTAACTATAAAGACTCCCACACTCCCGTCATTTTCCATAATTTGAGCGGATATGATGCCCATTTCATTGTGGCAGATATCGCTACAAAAATAGCCGGGAAAGTTGATCTGCTGCCCATCACCAAGGAGAAATATATCTCTTTCACGAAGCACGTTGGTGATACACCGATTCAATTTAGATTCATCGACAGTTTCCGTTTCCTCAATTCTTCCTTGGATAAATTAGCATCGTATCTTCCAGAATTCCCCAATTTGAAATCTCAGTTTTCCAGCCTTTCTGAAGATCAATTGAAACTGCTGACGAAAGAAGGAGTCATGCCATATGATTATATTGACTCCTGTGATCAATTTAATGAGCCAGCTCTGCCATCTCAAGGTAAATTTTACAACAAGCTGGAAAATAAGCTCTGCCCCCGACGTCTTTACCAACGAGCACAGAATGTTTGGGCCACATTAAATTGCCAAAATTTGGGTGAATATGTGGACTTGTATATGAAGACTGACATTCTCCTGCTGGCTGATGTCTTCGAGATGTTTATTGTTTGGACTGAACAATTTAATACTATTTCAGTTGAATGCATTTACAATATTATTCATCCTGTATTACTTCATATATATGAACAACTGATGTATTCGTTTTGTTGATAACAACTGTCAATCAGATTTTGCAATATAAAAAAAAAGTATACAATTTTCAAGTAAAAGCATTGGGTTTTTCTTGATAACAAATACATTTAAATAACTGGAGTTCAAAAGCGGATAAATATCCCAACAAATTGGTCCTTCGAGCCGGATAATCCCAGAAAGATAGTCGAAGCATTGTACGGAGAAGTTTTGTGGATCATAGGCGAAAACAACAAATAAAGGTGGTGAGTCGTTCAATCTATCCTTTCTTCCCATTATCCTTTTGTCAGTTCCGGTTTGTGTAAGCATACGTGGCAAGTTCAGTCATGAGTGAATCAGAATTGAAAATTTTGAAGCGAAAAAGAGGAACTGTCAAAAGTAAATTGACAAATTTCATGACATTTTTAGAAACTTTTATTGAAAAACAGAAAGATAAATCAATTAACGATGATTCAATTACGGAATTAGAAACCAGATTAGATAGGGTTCATGATCTGTTTGGAGAATTTGATGAGGTTCAAAAGGAAATTGAATTGATAGTGAGCGATGAGAATTTTGAAACACAATTGATCGAAGATAGATTCAAATTTGAAGATCTTTTTTACAAAGGTACAGCAAAAGCAAAAATGATTCTTACTGGTGTTAGGAAACTCTCATGTAATGTGGATAATGAGAGTGTTCATAATGGTAGTTATACTGCAGGAACGTCTGAAAATATGATGGCTCGTCCAGCTAGACCACGTTTGCCAGCAATTCCGATCCCCTCTTTCGGTGGTGATTTCGAATGTTGGTTGGAGTTTAGGGATACTTTCGAGTCACTTGTTCATAATAATGAATCAATAACTAATATTGAAAAATTTCATTTTTTGAAAGGTGCTTTACAGAGAGAAGCCCAAAAGGTTGTTGAAATGGTGAAAGTTTCTGCTGGAAATTACGAGGTTGTTTGGAAACTACTCTGTGAAAGATATGACGATAAACCAATGCTAGTTAATTATCATTTGAAATCATTGTTTAAATTTCCTTCAATAAATAAAGAATCGGGAACAGATTTACGGAAGATGTTAGATACAATTATCAAAACAGTGTTTGCTTTAGAAAAATTGGGAATCAAAACTGATTCTTGGGATCCGATAATTATTCATTTGATGACGGATAAATTGGATCAAACTACATTTCGTGTGTGGGAAGAACGTAGACCAAAAGGTGAATTAGCTGATTTAAAACAGTTCAAAGATTTTTTGAAGGAAAGGGTAGATATGTTGAAAAATGTTGAAATAAACAAAAATAAAGATGAAAACAAAGTTGACATTAAATTTCAAAACAAGAGTAGATTCAACAAAACATTTTTGGCCACTTCATCATTGCCAGATTGTGGCTATTGCAAGAATAAACATTACATTTATAAATGTCCTGATTTTCTGAAATTGACAATTCATTCTCGATTTGAACAGGCAAAACGTTTGGGTCTTTGTCTCAATTGTTTAAAAAAAGCTAATCATATTAGTAAAGAGTGTGGGTCTGGGGGTTGTAAGAAGTGTGGAGCAAAACACAGCACACTTCTACATTTTGAAAATAATTCTCGTGAAGTCCACTCAACAGAAGGGCTAAGTGCATCTGGTAGTACTGTTCGTCAGGTAACTCAAGACAATCAAATGTTAACTATTGATGATAAAACTGTATTATCAACTCAGGTGAGATCATTTTACTTGGACACTGGTGATTTTTCCAGAAATGAGGTGTTGCTGTCAACAGCAATTGTGCAGATTTTGGATTCAAGTGGTTTTTCACATATTTGTAGGGCATTATTGGATAATGGATCTCAGTCTAATTTGATAACCACTGATTTCTTTGAACAATTGGAAGTACCAAAACAAAAAGTTGATGTTTCAATAATTGGTATCAATCAAGCGGTTACAAATATTCGTTATAGATGTAATATTACATTCAAAGCTCATTGTAATGATTTCAAGAAGCAAGTATCTTGTTTAATCGTACCAAAAATAAGTGATTCGGTTCCAAGTCAACCACTTCATATTTCACTTTTCAACATACCGCCACATTTGAAGTTGGCTGATCCAGGTTTCGCTCAACCGGGAAAAATTAACCTCCTTATTGGTGCTGAAGTTTTCTATAGTTTGTTGTCAGTAGGTCAAGTCATTCTTGGAAATGGTCAACTCACACTGCAAAAAACACGCCGTGGTTGGGTTGTGTCAGGTACTGTTGGTTTGAGCAAACCTCAAGCACCTTTGAGGTGTAATGTAGGCTTGGTTGATATACATTCCCAATTGGAAAAATTTTGGGAAGTAGATAAACCTCCTATGTTGAACCCAATCATTTCAAAAGAAGATCAGGAATGCGAAAAAATCTTTTCAGAAACAACTAAAAGATCTGATGATGGAAAATTCATTGTTCAGATACCATTTGAAAAGTCTCCACTTGAACTGGGAGAATCAAAACAATATGCTATCGATCGGTTTTTAGGATTGGAAAAAAGATTAGCAAAAAATACCAAATTAAAAGAAATGTACATTGATTTCATGGAGGAATATCATAGGATGGGACATATGTCATTAACTGAAACTCCATCAGGTGAAATATCATATTTTTTACCACACCATGGAGTACTTGATGAAAATCGTGTAACCACAAAATTGAGAGTGGTTTTCAACGGTTCATCAAAAACGAGTTTAGGGTTATCTCTGAATGATATTCAATTCACAGGACCTAAGTTGCAGGATGACTTATTTAACATTTTGTTACGATTCAGAAAACATGCAGTGGTTTTTTGCTCAGATGTTGCCAAAATGTATCGTATGATTTGGGTCGATCCGAAACATAGGACACTACAGAAGGTTATTTGGAGATCTAATCCATGTGAACAACTTAGAGAATATACCTTGAATACAGTGACGTATGGAACGCGATCAGCTCCGTTTCTAGCAATAAGGTGTCTAAAACAGTTAGGTTTGGATAATAAAGAAAGTTATCCTAAAGCTTCTGAAGTCATTCTGAAAGACTTCTATGTTGATGATATGCTTTCCGGTGCTGAATCAACAGAGGAGGCACTCAATTTGTGTCGAGATGTTTCATCTATTCTAAAAACAGGAGGTATGATTTTAAGAAAATGGGTGTCAAATGATTCAGTAGTTCTTCAGCATTATACTGATGCCAAATTTGATAATGAACTCGTTCAATTGGGAGATAAGGATCAACATAAAACATTAGGTCTTCATTGGTCTTTTCGTCAGGATATGTTGATGTTTTCTATTAACTTTTCACTTGGCAAAAGTAAACATACCAAACGTTCGATTTTATCAGACGTTTCAAAAATATTCGATCCCCTAGGTTTGGTGAGCCCTTGTGTATTGAAAGCAAATATTCTTATGCAAAGATTATGGTGTGAAAAATTGGATTGGGACGAATCACTACCTCTGGATCTAGAAACACAGTGGAGGAAATTGAGGTTTCAGTTCTCAGCACTGAATGACTTGAGGATTCCAAGGCATGTGATATGCAACCCCACTCAAGTGGATATTCATGGCTATGCTGATGCATCACAACAAGCTTATGGGGCATCTATATATTTGAGGAGTATTGGGGTAGAAGGTGATATAACAGTTTCCCTTCTATGTTCAAAAGTGAAAGTTGCTCCTCTCAAGACTCTCACAATTCCCAAATTGGAATTGTGTGCAGCTCTCCTTCTCGTTAAATTGGTAACAAAAGTAAAAGAAGCTATGACACTTGGTCATGGTGATACCTATTTGTGGTCAGATTCAACTGTGGTGTTAGGTTGGATAGGACTTTCTCCTCATTGTTTGCAAACTTTTGTGAGTCACAGAGTGGCACAAATTCAAAATCTTTCAGTTCCAGGAGAGTGGCATCATATCAAATCGGAATATAATCCAGCCGATATTCTATCTAGAGGAATGTTTCCAACAGATATAATTTCATGTAAGAAGTGGTGGAAAGGGCCTGAATGGCTTTCTCTCAATTCATCTAAATGGCCTATTTTGGCAATACCGATGAATAACAATGATTTACCAGAATTGAAGAAAATCATACAATCATGTCAAGTGCAATATGTGGATTCATTTCCATTTCGAGACTTCAGTTGTTTGAGACGTTTGAAAAGAGTAATTGCTCGTTGTTTGAGGTGGGCAATGAAAATCAAACCTGAAATTATTTCAAAAAGTTATTTGACCGTGGAAGAATTAGATCACGCAATGACCATCCTCATAAAGATGGCTCAAAGGGAATCATTTATAAATGAAATTTTAGATGTTCAAAAGAAGCAACATGTTTCAAATAAAAATTTACAAAGGTTGAGTCCTTTTCTTGATGAAACTGGTCTGCTCAGGGTGGGAGGCAGATTACAATTATCTATGTTATCCTATTCTAAAAAACATCCTATTTTATTATCAGGAAAACATCATTTAGCATTGCTCCTTTTTGAAATGGAACATAGAAGATTACTACATGCAGGACCTCTTTTATTATTAAGTTCAATTCGTGAAAATTACTGGGTAACAGGTGGGCGAAATTTGGCTAAAAAAGTCACTCATCAATGTATCATATGCTTTCGAGCTGATCCAAAACCAATTCAACAAAGTATGGGTGTACTTCCAGAAGCACGAGTGACACCAAGTGTTCCATTTCACACAACTGGCATTGACTATGCTGGACCATTTTTAATCAAACTTAAACAGGGAAGAGGTGCTAAACTGATTAAATGTTATGTTTGTTTATTTATATGTTTCTCAACAAAAGCAATCCATTTGGAGGCAGTAACAGACCTGACTACTGAATCTTTCATTGCTTCTTTTCGCCGATTCGTATCCCGAAGAGGTAAACCTAAAGAAGTTTATTCTGATAATGGCTTAAATTTTGTGGGGGCCAATACAGAACTGAAACAATTGGGTGATTTTCTTAAAAACCAGTCAGAATCATTGGCAATCAACTTTGAAAATGAAGGAGTTTCTTGGAAATTCATCCCAGCAAATTCTCCCAACTTTGGAGGTTTATGGGAAGCAGGTGTGCGTTCATGCAAACACCACTTGAAAAGAATTTTGGGTAAAAGTTCACTCACGTATGAAGAATTTTCAACATTGCTTGCACAGATTGAAGCTGTTCTAAACTCCCGACCCCTTTCTCCTTTATCCCCAAGTCCTGATGATATGGACGTCCTTACACCTTCCCATTTCCTGATTGGACGACTGTCAACTTCACTACCTGATCCAGATGTTCGAGATATTCCAATAAACAGACTTTCCAAGTTTCAACATATTCAGATGCTTTTCCAACATTTCTGGTCACGTTGGTCATCCGAATACATAACTGAGTTGCAACAGAGGTGCAAGTGGACCAAAGAAAGTGCTGATCTTCAAGTTGGGCAGTTAGTTTTGATCAAGGATGATAACTTAGCACCGATGCATTGGCGTTTAGGAAGAGTCAACAAAATATATCCTGGTCCTGACAATAAAGTTCGTGTTGCTTCTGTACAAACTCAAAATGGAGAATTGAAACGATCCATAAGAAAACTCTGTCCATTTCCTGGGATAGAACCAGCCGTTCCATAGTGCAATCCCTGTCAGTGAATGAGTGACCGAGGGTCATTAAAAACGTTCCGTTATTAAAATGGTAATTTCCCCATATATTGTGACTCTATTGTTGACTTTTTTGAAAAAAATCTTTCAAGGTTGGGGGTATGTTTGGACTGAACAATTTAATACTATTTTAGTTGAATGCATTTACAATATTATTCATCCTGTATTACTTCATATATATGAACAACTGATGTATTCGTTTTGTTGATAACATCTGTCAATCAGATTTTGCAATATAAAAAAAAAAGTATACAATTTTCAAGTAAAAGCATTGGGTTTTTCTTGATAACAAATACATTTAAATAATTGGAGTTCAAAAGCGGATAAATATCCAAAGTCTCATAGACTCGATCCCGCCCACTATTTCACGCTACTGGGCTATACATAGGACGCTATGTTGAAGTATACTGGGATTGAGTTTGAACTCCTCACCGAAGTCGATATGTTCCTCTTCGTAGAGCGGGGGATACGAGTAGGACTCAGCCAAGTATGCTCCAAACGACGAGCCGAAGCCAATAATAGATACATGCCAAATCGCTATGACCCATCCAAACCCTCAACCTTCTTGATGTACTTTGACGTTAACAATCAATACGGTTGGGCTATGTCTCAGTACCTTCCCTATGGAGGGTTTGAATGGGCTGATACGAATATTGACGTCACCCAAATTCCCGATGATGCCGATGTGGGATACATGTTGGAGGTGGATTTGGAATATCCCAAACACTTGCACGATAAGCATAAAGATATCCCCTGCTCCCATCATACAAACCCTAAAACTGGCAAGCCTCCTAAGTTCCCCAAAGAACTTACAAAATTGATGTCCACTTTACAGTCGAAGGAGAAATATGTTATTCACTATAGAGCATTGAAACGAGCATTGGAGCATGGCTTAGTATTGAAGAAAATTCATCGCGTTTTGAAATTTAAACAATCACCATGACTGAAATCATATATCGATTTGAATACGGAGCTTCGCAAAAAAGCTACTAATGACTTCGAAAAAAACATATGAATTGAGGAATAACGCAGTCTTCGGTAAAACTATTGTACGCCAGAATTTGATTCGCTCCAAAAACACGAACTGCACTCATTTGTACAAGATAAAATTGCGCTGTCTCCAAATGATGACAAACGCTACCTGATTCCGGGGACTAATGAAACATTGCCTTGGGGACATTATTTAATCCCGCTAGAAGAGGCGATGGATGTTGATAGCACTCTCTAATATTTTTTATCATGACGATGTTCGATATAACATAACATTTAGTCTGGGAGACGATAAAGATATCACATTCCTAAGATTGAAACTTTGCTTTAGTAAACTCATATAGCCCTTCTTTGTAGTTTGCCGTATTTACTCAGATATAAACTTACACGTCATACTCAAACTTCCGCTCAAACAGTAGTCCTTTTCAAAAGTACATGCATTAAAGGTATCTATTTTGACTATTCAGATATTACTATCGATTGATGTAAAGTAAGTACATGAATGATGGGAACCTGTGTGTTCACTCCTTGTATCCCCAAAAAAGAAAAAAATATATTCAAGGTTCGAAGAATATCTCCTAACTAAACTTGGGAACCTGTGTATTCACTCCTTGTATTTTAACTACACCTCATCATGATATTTCCGTTAACTGACCACCATTGTTTCATCATTGATGTACTTACTTTACAACAATTCGATATAAATATCCAATTGAATGAACTTATCCTATAACATGAACATTGAAAATGACTGCTGAATAAAATTTTATTACCCATATGCATAGTTAATATTAGTATTTCTACTCACTCCGACGATGACAAAATTTTTATTGGCTACATAAGCAATAACTTAAAAATGATTTGGTCGTTATGATAGGCCTACTGGGACAACTTCCACAATAAAAAAAGGAAACGCATTGGCTGTCCTACCTCCTGGGTGATGTGGAAACGGACTTGTCATCATGTGGAATGAGTACATTTTTTCTAGACATAATATCTAAAATGGGATATTGGACAAAGTTACCTTCATCAGTAGGATTACTAAACTAACTGTAAATAGGCATACCAGTCTTTTTTATATCAAATAATTAATTTCCATGGGTTAATCTGTGTACTGGAAGGTACCCTACCTGATGGGTAGGTATAGCCCACCCAATAAACAATACACCATAGGCACTTAATTATTCCTTTACTGGTATCAAGTCAAATAGTTTGGAATTTAATGGACCATTATCATTATTGAGCAAGGGTTTCGAGCCCCTTTTTCTAATAGCGATACTCTCATAGCAATCTAATTTTCTGTAATCATCAACAGGTTTTATTAATTTTAAATTTTGGATATTAATTTTGTGATGAGTTTCTAATAAATGATCCGCAACACTCAATTTATTTTCTCGTGAATATTTAGCATGTGCCAAATGTTCACGGAAACGAACATTCGTAGATCTTTTGGTTTGGCCATAATATACACTATCGCAGTTTTGACAGCTAATTTCATAGATTCCTGATCTCTCCAAAGTTGGAATTTTATCTTTCGGATTACCTAACAACTTCTGGAGATTGTTCGTACTGCTATGTACTAGCTGAAGGTTTGCGTTTGGGTATTCCCCGAAAATGGTAGATAATTTGTTGAAAAAGAAAAAGTTCAGAACGTCCTTAAGACAAATAACCACACTAGAGCAACCTAAAGACAGGAAAAAGTTCATTAAAATCACACACGATACACGGCTTACGAGAGGTCTCAACTCTATTTTCCGAGACGCAAACCTTCAGCTAGTACATAGCAGTACGAACAATCTCCAGAAGTTGTTAGGTAATCCGAAGGATAAAATTCCAACTTTGGAGAGATCAGGAATCTATAGAATTAGCTGTCAAAACTGCGATAGTGTATATTATGACCAAACCAAAAGATCTACGAATGTTCGTTTCCGTGAACATTTGGCACATGCTAAATATTCACGAGAAAATAAATCGAGTGTTGCGGATCATTTATTAGAAACTCATCACAAAATTAATATCCAAAATTTAAAATTAATAAAACCTGTTGATGATTACAGAAAATTAGATTGCTATGAGAGTATCGCTATTAGAAAAAGGGGCTCGAAACCCTTGCTCAATAATGATAATGGTCCATTAAATTCCAAACTATTTGACTTGATACCAGTAAAGGAATAATTAAGTGCCTATGGTGTATTGTTTATTGGGTGGGCTATACCTACCCATCAGGTAGGGTACCTTCCAGTACACAGATTAACCCATGGTAATTAATTATTTGATATAAAAAAGACTGGTATGCCTATTTACAGTTAGTTTAGTAATCCTACTGATGAAGGTAACTTTGTTATCGAAATGCGCATCTAGGAATTAAATTACTTGTGTGGTGAAGGGGTAAAATACTTTTTGTATTATACATCATTACATTTCACGTGCGATTCTTTTAATATTTTAAATTATTATTATTTAAGCAAAGTGTTACTTAAATAGTACATAAATGAAAGTTGATTAGAAATAAAACACACATATATTCATTATATATTGAATACAAGAGGACCTCTACATAATCTATAAGCTTCATCTAGTTTTCTGTCGAAATATTCGAGTTGTCCCATATCACGTTTCATTGCTCCATTGTTATCAATATAGAAGGGCGTTTGGATATTGCTGCTGCTGCTGCGATGTTCAAGCTGGGTATTGTATAATAAATGCTTATTTTTTCTTCTTTTAGGTGGAAACATTATGGATATAATATTTCGATATTTCCATGAACTATTAGCGTTCAAAGGTTCGTCTGATTTATATATTTGCTTGTGAGCATTGGTCATCATTAAAATATTTTTATATGCTGTCAAATCTGCATTGTAATGCTAAGGTACTCGTTTCAATAACAATTGGAGTAATCCGGCCGTTAGAACGAAACTTTTGTCATGTACAACCACTCTATCTTTTTCATAACGTACTGGGGTATTACCGATAACATATCCATCCTTGAATCGTAGACCATAAGTATCACACTCGATCATTCTTTGCTGTTTCCCATGATTACTACCCTCCACCTCTATATTTTCACAAACTGTTAGGTGCAACATATTGAATACAACTAAATTGTCTAAATTCCATCAAGTCTTTATATAACAACGACATACTGCACCATACTGCGATATACCGAACATACAATCTATATGTCTCCTAACTCCTATCTCCTATCTTCTGCCTCCTATGTCCTATGTTCTATCTTCTGTCTCCTATCTCCTATCTAACACTATCATCACATATATGCCAGATGTAATTCAATTACTATGTATGGGTGAGTAGTTTTTTCGAATCCCTTAACTTATTTTAAAGCACCCTGTTGTTTTTCTCTTAAATTATGCATTATGAAACACCCTGTATACGTTCCTCATTGGAATCGCACGTTGAAACTTTACACTCTCGTTACCCCACCATTTCTCAAAATTTTTCAAACATCAGTATTCAAACTCTCTGTATGGGCAAGTAGTTGTTCGCAATACAGACAGATGTAATTCAATCTCCCTGTATGGGTGAGTAGTTGTCTTGTGGCCCAATACCTACGTAAGGTTAGTTCATTATGGTTCGGTCAAACTAAATATCTGTCAGTCTGCCTATCTGTCAATCTATATGTCTCCTAACTCCTATCTCCTATCTCCTATCTCCTATCTCCTATCTCCTATCTCCTATCTCCTATCTCCTATCTCCTATCTCCTATCTCCTATCTCCTATCTCCTATCTCCTATCTCCTATCTCCTATCTCCTATCTCCTATCTCCTATCTCCTATCTCCTATCTCCTATCTCCTATCTCCTATCTCCTATCTCCTATCTCCCATCTTCTGTCTCCTATCTCCCGTCTCCTATCTAATACTACCATCCAAGAACATCACATAGATGTCAGATGTAATTCAATCTCTATGTATGGGTGAGTAGCTATTTCAAATGAGAAATCTATGATGAGACCCTGTACATTGATTGCTGAGTTGACGAATCGAACGCCTCCATATTTTTATTTTCTATTGCTATTTTGAGATATCCTATATATATTTTTACCAAATGGAAATTTTTAGGAACGTTCCTGTACAACTGCGTTGACCAATCAAACGCCGCCATCTTTATTTTTCTCATACCAATCCACCATCTTTTCTTCTTTTCCTTAACAATCTATTATTATTATTATTATTATTATCATCACACACACACACACACCATCAAACTCTGTGAATTAATTCATTCACAATTATTATTGTTCTCATATTCCATCAACATGCCCACACACACACTCCCTGTATAATCAACTAATATTAGAACATTTACAACGAGGTCTCGCAGCCTCGTCTGTAGAATGTGCGCTTCGTAATCCGAAGATTGCTGGTTCGCTACACTTCGATCCCACACATCGACACTCATCTTTTTGTCATTTTATTGCATATATCAAATATGCATTTCACTACTTGGCGTTGGGTACTGGGAAACTCTTATCTTTGATACGGATCAGCTCGACTACGTCACACGCTGACAGCAGACCAGCGAGCTGAAGCTAAAGCCCGCTTGATATTCCACGACTTCTAGGCTTTAGAGATACCATCGTCACTGCGTGTTCGTGAAGGTGTGAACTCGCCTTTCCGTCGTAAAAGGTCCACGATGGAGCTTAAAATCTGTTATGGCGTTTTACATGTTAATTTGGTCGATTTGATTCTAGAACTGTCATAGCACCTTTACTTAGATTCACTGTTAAACTTCCTTTAAAAAATCACATTTCAGTATTAGGTAATTCATTGGAAATGGCAATTCGACGTTTCCATTCAATGGAAAAGAAATTTGCTAGCAATTGCAATTCAAAAAACGAATACTACAAATTTATAAAAGAATATGAATCTCTTGGTCATACGATTCGAATTAATTCCGATCAAAACTTTGAAAATAACAGGTATTATTTACCACATCATTCCGTAGAAAGAGTTGGCAGTTTGACAACTAAGCTCAGAGTTGTATTTGACGCATCTTCAGAGACTTCTACTGGATGGTCATTGAATGATATTCTGAAAGTTGGTCCAAGTATACAGAGTGATCTTTTTTCAATAATTATTCGATTTCGTCAGCATAATGTTGTATTAATTGGAGATTTGACAAAAACGTACAGGCAGATAAAGGTTCATAGTTCTCAACGAGATCTTCAGAGAATCGTCTGGCGAGATAGTCCTGATGAAAAATTGTGTCATTTTCAACTTCAAACTGTTACATATGGCATGGCACCATCTTCATTTTTAGCAACGCGTTACCTCAAACAGGTTGCGTTAGATAATCAAACTCTTACCCAAAAGAATGTAAAATCATCTTATCCGATTTTTATATGGATGATGTTTTAACAGGTTCACATGATATAGAAAGTGTTATTTTTTATCAGACAAAATCTAACAAATATTTTAGGAGATGCTTGTTTTGAATTACGCAAGTTTTCTTCGAATGAACCAAAGGTTTTATGTGATTTAAAAGACAATAATCAAAATATACCATATCTTAAACAGATAACGAACATACAAAGACTCTCGGAATTTTGTGGAATGCTTCGGCTGATGAATTTGAATATCACGTTCAGAATTATAATCCATTGAACAATATTTCGAAACAAACCATTTTATCGTATATTTCCAAAATATTTGATCGTCTTGGACTGTTGGGTCCAATAACCATACAGGCAAAGATAATTCTACAAAAGCTTTGGCAATATAACATTCATTGGGATGAATCTATCCCTTCAAATTTGCATACTTCATGGAAAAAGTTCTACAGTAAGTTGAATGAAATGGATACTATTCGAATACCAAGACAAGTAATTTGTCCAGGAGCATCAAATATACAAATTCACTGCTTTTGCGACGCCAGTGAATATTCGTACGCAGCAGCCATTTACATAAGGTCTAAGAATTGAAGTAATATAAGTGTAAGGCTATTGTGTGCGAAGTCACGGGTGGCGTCTCTTAAATCTATTTCCATTGCCAGGTTAGAATTATGTGGGGCTTTATTATTAGCAAAATTGAAAAATAAAATAACATCTAACTTGAATGAACTACCTATAGCGGATATTTATTATTGGACTGATTCAACAATAGTGTTATCTTGGTTATCAGCTGAACCTTATACATGGAAAACTTTTGTGTGCAATACAGTTTCTCAAATTCAGAAACTAACACAGTTAAAAAAATGGCATCACATACGTTCAACAGACAATCCTGCAGATATAATATCTCGCGGAATAGAGCCCACTGAGCTTTCTAAATCAACTTTATGGTGGCATGGCCCTTCTTTCTTAGCGTTAGAATCTGAATTTTGGCCAGAAAATACACATATATCTAATTTTGCTCGTCAACACTCAGATTTACTAGAGTTCGAACGTAAGACATACGTACTCATGTACTATATCTTTTGATTTATTTGATAGTTACTCTAGTTTCACGAAACTTCAGAGAGTTGTAGCATATTGTCTTAGATTTTTAAGAAATTGCAAGTCAACTCCTGAACGAAGACAACATGGAATTTTAACCATTGATTGAGTTATCCAATAGTACAAATACTTTGTTATATCTAGTACAAGCCCAAGCTTTCTCAGATGACCTAAAATCTCTTCAATCTCATGGTAGAGTGAAAGCAAACATTTGTGTGATTGATGACTTGTTTATTTTGTGAAAATTCATGATCACTTTGATGAAACGAAAGAGCACTCTTTTGTCTTATTTCCACTAGATTTTTATTGTTACGACCGGTTTCGGGTTTTATCCCATTATCAAGTATAAAAACTAACTAATACAATTGAACTCTAAGCCTAGTTATATAGGGAGTTTGCAGGTAGGCTGGATGTAGAGGTAATTAAGTGAAACAATATAAATTTAAACCCTGGAGGTGATGGAAATTACCTGGGTTGTCAAATTTATAAATTCAAAAGTGGAGACCTACACAAATCGAGTTGCTCGTTGAGGGTTCTAAATTTCGGGTTTTTAATTGATTTATTAATTTCCATGGCTTCCAACAGATTCATTGTCTTCCCTTTATTACATGTGTGTAGAATTTTGGGGTTATCTTTACTTATCTTGTGTTTGGATTCTTGTAGATGTTCGTACATTGTTGATTTTTTGTCTAAACCGACATGTTCACGGAATCTTACGTCAAAATTTCTACCGGTTTGGCCTGTATATACTGCAGAGCATTCCCCGCATTCTAATCTATATATCCCTGATTTTTTCATTCTGTCTCGTTTAGGTTTTGCATTGAATAGAATTCTGCCTAAATTATTATTACCTATAAAAGCTGTTGTTATTTTGAATTTATTCATGGCAATATGTGTGAAGGTTAATAATTTCGAATATGGATGTCGGAACAGAACCGAATGGAAATCGATGCGTTCCACAATAGTCAGTGAGTGTCAGTTACCAGTTTTGCAAGCACACTTCCAAAGAATGCAGCATTTAAGTATAAGTTGAAGCTGATATTCCAAAATCTTCGAGAAATAGACACAAAAACCATTGAATTTGTTTCTCCAACAGGGCGAGAGAAAAACAAGGCGCAAATGGAATTTAACATTTATAGAATTTTAATCATAGTTTCTACTATACTTGCATGCATTTTGATTAGGATATAATTGGAAATAATTATGGAATTTGAGAAAAAATATGTATTTTAGTTTGAATGAATTTTCAAATAAAAATTCGAATATTCCATTTCATGAAAATATACAAGCAAAGTTCTTGACATGATTTTTTGGGTTTATGACCTTCCACAATCTGAAAATGAAAAAAAATTCAATCCAAAGAAATCTGTACAAGTGTAGAAGGGCAAATTAATTAATTTGCCCGATAAGTTACTGCGTTCACAAGACTGCTGTCTTGAAAGAAATTTTTGTCAGTAACGTACCTTACACTGAATTTGCCTATTTGAAAAAATGAGATCGAATTAACAAAGAAAACTTCTCTTTCAATATTTACAAGCAAAGTTATTGTTATCAGTTGGCATTGGAGCTCGGTCTCCGAGCCAGCGTTATCGTCAATGGATAAGCTATTTGCAATTGACTTGAGGTTAGCATAACATGAAATTACAAAACCACACACTAACAACGACTTTTTTGGTTTCTAAATGCATACGTGAGAACTGAGAATTTTTGATGGAGTGGTAGGAGTGGGCAATCTTATAAAAACAATTTTGGGTGTGGCCGACGTTAGTCTGCATTCGAAAGTTTATCGAACCAGCTTCTCCTCATATTTCAAGTGTTTTTTTTGTGAAGTCTCAGAAACAAAGTAGGTTTTTTCTATTGTGTGAGCAAATTCAGTATTTATTTTGGGAGGATTCAAAGAGTTTTTATTGCAAATTTAGTTGTTCAAATGCATATTCATTTTGAAAAAACGGTCAACTAATCGATTGTATTGTTGCGTCTTCGGGTTCAAAAATAAGTGTACGCTGGTATAGACTTGCCTTTATTATTCAAACTTCACTTGACAACACTGTAATACAAGTCACTGTCAAAACTGATACCAAAATACTAGTTTCCAAGGTAACTCAATGTAACTTTCGAACTAACTTACTTCAGTTCACAAATGCATTGCTTTTATATACAAATAAAGATCTAGAAAACTTAAGAAATCAATAGAACACAAATAGAATGTTCGACGATTGATCCAGAACAAAAGTTAGTGCTTCTAGATTTTTCCATCTAATTCATCGAACGATCTCGAACAATTCGAGAAGTCTTTATCAAATTTCAGGTCTGTAACACTGCCTCCTCCTTTAGGTTATTCCGTCCCGGATAACACCATCACCATTTTGGTTGTCCCTCTGGAACCAATTTGGGGGATCGTGGCCTCGGTATTCTGGTAACCTCTCGATGTGAACAACTTTGGGTTTACTCCTTGGGTTGAGCTGGATGCGGTATACCAAGTCGTTGATCTTCTTTATGATGACGCAGGGTCCTGTCCAATTTCTCTGTAGCTTGGGGCATTTTCCTTTCTTTCTCTGAGGTTGGTATAGCCAAACGGCATCACCTGGCTCGAACATAGTCCCTGGACTCTTCCTGTCGAACCTCTTTTTCATTTTATCACTGGAGATTTGAAGACGACGTCTGCAGAATTCATGAACTTGGTCCAGTCTTTCTCGCAACTCTTGGACATATTCTGGTAGGACTTTGTCCTCTGTACTTCTGGGTGGCATTCCAAACAACAGATCGCATGGTAGTTTCATTTCTCGCCCAGTGATCAACATTGAAGGGGTATATCCGGAGGACTCATGCTGGGAACTTCGATAGGATAGGAGAAATAGTGGTACCAACTCATCCCAATCCTTTTGATTTTTGGAGATGAACATCGACAGGTACTGACTGATGGTTTTATTATGTCGTTTAACCATACCATCTGATTGTGGATGTAGGGCTGTGGTACGAGTCTTCTTCACACCTAGAATATTCATCATTTCCTGCCATAATTCAGATTCGAAGTTTCGTCCTTGATCAGTATGTAATTCTAGTGGGACTCCATGTCTGGCTATTACATTTTCTATGAAGGCCTTTGCAACGGTCTTTGCCTCCTGGTTTGGAATGGGCACAACTTCAGGCCTCTTGGAGAAATAGTCCATGGCTACCATCAAGTATTTATTTCCTTGCTCGGTAACAGGAAACGGCCCAAGAATGTCAACTGCTACTCTTTCAAATGGTTCACCAGAAAGATACTGAGCCATTTTCCCTCGACTTCTAGTTTTGGGTCCCTTCTTTGAAGAACATAGGTCACATCTTCTGCACTATTCTGCTACATCACGACGACAATTCACCCAATAGAATCGTTCTCGAATTCTAGCAAGGGTCCTCTTGATTCCGAAGTGTCCACTTGCACGACTACTATGAAGTTGCTCGAGCACATCTTTAGTAAGTGCTTTCGGCAGGACCAGTTGGTACACGACAGTTGCTCCATCTGAGCTCTCCCATTTGCGATGCAATAGGTCATCACGAAGACACAGGGAATCCCATTGAGCCCAGTATCCCTTGGCAACTGCACCAAACTTGGATACTTCCTGCCACTCAGGTCTAACTCAATTTTTTAGCCAGCTTAGGACTAACTTTAAATTGTTGTCTTTCTTCTGATTCTTCCTCATATCTTCTGTGGTCCATAAATCAGATTCTTCAGACTCGACTCTTACGGTGGTAACTTGCAGAATTTCCTTGCAATGTTCATCATTGTAAAAATTGACTTCTTTGTTTTCGAGTTTCTGGCAATATCGGCATTGCTGTTCCAAGCATGGACGTCTTGATAATGTGTCTGCATTTCTGTGTTTCCTGCCACTGCGATGAATAACTTTGAAGTCGTATTGTTGGAGTCTCTCTAGCCATCTCGCAACCTGACCCTCAGGTTTCTTAAGTTCATTATCCACTGCAAAGCGCTGTGATCAGTTCTTACGAGAAAACGTCTGCCATAGAGGAAGGTATGGAAATGTTCAATGGCTTTGATTATCGATAAAAGCTCCTTTCTTGTAACGCAGTAATTCTTTTCGGATTTGCCTAGAGTTTTACTAAAGTAGGCTATTACTTTCTCTTCGCCATCCTGTTCTTGGGATAAAACTGATCCAATGCCTTGCTGAGACGCATCACAGTCCAAAATGAAATTGCCTTGTTCTCGTGGGTAAGCCAAAATAGGCGCAGTTGTCAATTTCTTCTTCAGTTCAGTGAACGACTGTTGGCAATCAGGGCTCCAATCAAACTGAACGTTGTTCTCAGCTAAGCGGTGGAGTGGCTTGGCAATTTTACCAAAGTCTTGAACAAACTTCCTGTAGTAGGTACATAGCCCCAGAAAACTTCTTACTTCATGTTTATCCCTAGGACGTGGCCAACTCCTAACAGCCTCGATTTTAGCAGGATCGGTCTTAATTCCTTCGGCCGAGATGACATGGCCTAAAAAATTAACTTCTTTTTGAATTAAATAACACTTCTTTGGGTTCAGTTGCAGGTTAGCATTTTCTAACCTCAAAAATACTTCTTCCAAATTATCCAGGTGTTCGTCAAATGTCCTTCCCATTACTATGACGTCATCCAAGTAGACTAGACAAATTTTCCATGTCAAACCTCTCAATACTAGTTCCATAAGTCCATAAGGGGTATACTAATTCTTTTCTTTTCTTCTCTCCTTTTCATTTTATTTTATTATATTTATATATTTATATTTATATTTATAATTGATGATTGAATAATTTCGTGACTGTGACAATGTTATTTTCAAAAATATTTGGGTAGCAGTCAGTTGACTAGTTCAGTTATATATTCTTCGTTTTTTTAAATCGAGCTCACGGAAATCTTTATTTTCTTTGTCAAGATTTCAACTACAATATAAAATGGATGAATAAATGGTGTTTTAACAGTTGATTAATACTTACTAACGTGAAATTAAAAGAAATTTACATTATTAACAAACATGAAGAATTAGTGACACTTGAAAAATACAGACAGGTAGGAACGCACTGACAGAAAGATGAGTGATAAATATACATATATAGGATGATAAAAACATAAAAATTGTGAAGATGAATAAAATCTAAAAAATACAAAATAAATTCAAGGTGGGCGACTATTGGAGAAAATCTGTTTACTTCTGTGTAAAATGTAAGTGTATATAGAACTCAAATCTTTTATGTCAGTTCTTTTGTTGAATGTATTAGTTTTGTTATTGATGTGAACCATTTCCAAAAAAAGTCTTTTTCTCAAATTGCTTTCTACATCAAGAACACTCGCATTGTCATAGTCAATACGATGGTCTTTGTCTATGGTATGTTCAGATAATGCACAAGATCTTATATTCCTCTTAGAATCACTCTTAGGTGAAGTAATGCGATCTTTGAGCATTCGTTTAGATTGGCCAATATACACTTGATCACAGTCTTTGCAAGGAATTTCATAAATAATATTGGATTTGAAAATGGTAGGTATTGGAGTTTTCAATTTTGAATATAAATTCGAGATTGTGGTGATATTTCTTTTTGCAATCTTTATTTCTTCATTTCTAAAAACATTTATTAATTTAGGAGTCAAATCGTGGATGTGTGGTAAGCTCTTATAATAGATCATGTTAGTGGAATTTGGTGTTCTTATATCCGGAATATATCTACATTTATATTTATTTCTCTTTTATCTAAAGCTATGCGCGTACTACAAATAAATGTAGACAGGAGAAGGGATGCACATAATATATTAAAAAAAGTAATGGAAGAAGTAGACGCAGACATCGTTTCGATACAGGAACCCAATAAGGCCATGACCAGAAACAACGCAAATTGGATCATGGACCTGGACGAAAACGTAGCAATCATGCCAAGAAACAGAAACTGTGGAATAGTCAGCCACGAACGGAGGAGAGGATATATCTGCCTCAACTTCGAGAAATGGACCCTCTATAATGTGTACATCTCACCCAACATACCACACGAGGTAGCCGCTACGCTCATAGACGAACTTGGCCAACACATCAGAAACGGCAGAAAGGAAGCCATAATTACAGGGGACTTTAATGCCAAATCCTCACTTTGGACTACCAGCACACCCAACCGGAGAGGGCTATATCTGGAGGAGTGGATGGGAGCAGCGGACATGGTGGTACATAATACCCCAAATATACCGACATTTGTGAGAGGCACTCAGACCTCGACTATAGACCTAACGTTTTCCACTGAGGTGATAGCCAGGAAAATTACAAAATGGAAAGTCTCGGAGGCCGAAAGCTTGAGCCTCCATAGGCATATATTATTCGACATTATGGATACTGGGAAAAAAAGGTTCCAGTGGCCAGGGAAGAACTACGTGAATATAACAGGCAAAAAACAAAGTTTTCTCCAGATACAAAACGAGATAGAGAACCCGAGACAACTAACCAGAGCTGCACAGAAGGTTCAAAAAGAGAACATACAGACAAGCCGAAATGGTCACTATAGAAATCAGCCGGTATGGTGGAATGAGAACATAACACTCCTCAGGGAGAGATGCAACCGAAGCAGGAGGGAGATGACAAGAATGAGAGCAAGGACAGCAACCCCAGAGCATCAACGTCAGAAAGAATCGGAGTACAAAGAGCATAGGAAAGCCCTAAGAAGGGAAATTAGGAGGTCACAAAGAGAGGAATGGCGCAGCATGTGTGACAGGTTGGAGGATGAACCATGGGGACAGGGTTACAGAATAGTTGTGAAAGGCATAACAGGTACGCGCACCCCGTATGAGCTACACCAAAAAAAGAAAGCCAATATTGTGAGAGACCTATTCCCAACATACATAGGAAACCACCCATGCATACAGGAACCAGCAGATCCACCACCACCTTTCACGATCGTAGAGATGAAGGATGCCGCAGCCAAAATTAAAGCTAGGAAAGCCCCAGGACCGGACGGCGTTCTCCCAGAGGTAGTGAAGGCTATGGTAGAGGCGATTCCGGAGACAGTATTGAGAATACTAAACCAGCTCTTCGAACAACACTCCTTTCCGGAAGAATGGAGAAGGGGCAACGTGATATTAATACCCAAGAACGGCGCGGATGCAGACACAAAATATAGACCAATATGCCTGCTGGATTGCGCGGGCAAACTATACGAGTACTTGCTTAAAACGAGGCTCGAGTCAGAACTGGATTTAGGCAAAAGAGATCAACCGTGATGGCGGTCAAACACGTGCTTGAAAAAGTGAGAGGAAGGACCTTAACGTGGGGCACTATAATAACAATAGACGTGCGCAATGCCTTTAATACCGCCAAGTGACATCTAATAATGGAAAGGCTAAGAAACATCGGAGTCAGCGGGTACCTAATAAACACAATTGGCAGTACCTTTCGAGGCGCGACATAACATGCGGAGAATACAAACAGGAGATGACCCAGGGTGTTCCGCAGGGATCCGTCCTTGGACCGACTCTGTGGAACATCCTGTACGATGGAGTCTTGAGCTGAGTGGATAACTGACGAGAATAATGATGTTGCAGTTATCTGTAAAAATAAAAAAATTGGAATCCAGGCACCAAAAATGGAAAAAGGATACGTCATTTTGGAATTGAAACATTTCAGTATTATATCATGTTACTTGTCACCAAATATCAATATAGATAGATATACAGCATTAGTAGATGAGATCATGAATAACGCTAGAAGAATCAGAAGCTGTGTCATAATGAGAGATATAAACGCAGCATCCCCTTTGTGGGGGGCTCAAACTACAAACCGAAAGGGTGCTTACTGGGCCGAGTGGATTGCAACACTAGAGCTGGTCGTTCACAACAGCGGAGATACACCAACTTTCCAAAGAGGAAATAGCAGATCCTTCATAGATGTAACAATGTCAACTACGGACTTGGCAGGGAGAATTAAAGGATGGACAGTGTCTGAGGAGGAGTCTCTGAGCCTGCACAATCATATACTCTTCGAAATAATAGAAAACAAAGTACAGAAAAGGAAGAAACTAGAGCTCAGAAAGAAGGTTGCGATAAATGAAGAGGTGTTTAGCGACACTCTGAAATTGCTAACAGTAGATAGGAAATGAGAGAGCAAAAGGAATCAAGGTCAAAACCTATGAGAGAGCAAAAGGAATCAAGGTCAAACCCTATGAGAAAGTAAAAGGAATCAAGGTCAAAACCTATGAGAGAGCAAAATGAATCAAGGTCAAAGGTCAAGAAGTGCACGTGTGGGATTTCCTGGAAATTGCTGACATCCAGTTACAAACAAGTCTCAACAAGTTAAAAAAAATTTAAAAGTGTTCAATGACCGTTTTCAAGGTCAATATATGGTTATCAGAAATCCAGAATGAGTTACAAATCAAATTTCTCAAATGAATCCCTCTCAATGACATTTTCATACAACCATTAAGTAGTTTCAGAAATATATTTTAATAATCGTGCGACAACCTGTAATGAAACATTTTCACACTACCAATAGTTTCAGAAATGAATCTCAATGTACCTTGTATGTGATTACTAAAATGAAACTTTTATACCCACAATAGTTTTAGAATTATATATTAAAAATCATGTAAGGGATTACTGAAATGAAACTTTCATATTACCATTACTTTCAAAAACATGTTTTAATAATTATTAGGCACATCCTTTAAATGATAACCATAATGAAATAGGGATTACTGAAATGAAACTTTCATATTACGATTACTTTCAAAAATATGTTTTAATAATTATTAGGCACAACCTGTAAATGATAACCATAATGAAATACCTCCTGAATAATTTTCATAAGTTATAAAGATAAATTCGACACCCAAGTGTCTAGTGACAAAATTCCATATTTTTAATTCCCATGTTTCAAATATTCAGAGTGATAAATAATTTGCAGACTTGCATACATTTTTATCAAATCACATGAACATGATTTTATTTGAGAGCATGTCTCTTCTTTCATTGCAGGATATTGAAATTTGAAGATGCTCTCAGATTGCAAGTTGGTGTGCAAAAAATTTGCGAGAAACATTATTTTATGGAAAAATGTTTATTCGGAATTTTTCGGCAAATATTTCATGGGAAATTTTGAGAAAATCCCTTCCACTAATGCACAAATTTAGTTATTGTTCTGGGAGGAGTGATGGAGTGTTTCTATTGGTTGAAAACTCAAAGGCAGAAGCAAATTCATTTTGAAAATGCTTCATTGGTACACTTATTGAAAATGGGATTATGAGGGGGTAGGAATATGTAAAGCCAATATCACTGTCTTAAATTATTAGTACAACTTTTTTATTGAAGTAATTAAATCAAACAAACATAACATAAAACTTAAAAATGAAATCGCGAGTTGGAAGCAGCAAAAGTCAGTTAGCACCAGTCAAGAAGCTTAGGTTATTGTCACATTTTAAAAAGCTTCCGAGTGATGGGGGCTTCGGTTAGTGAAAAGTGGATCTTCTTCTAGTATTGGCAGTGATATTGAAATACTGGACGGAACCTTTTCGAACTTGAGGCCAATAAATGCTGCGAGGAAGGGTTTCGTACCAGCGTATACGTCAACACCAGCTGCCATATACGAGGACATAAGTGAAGCAGAGAGCCCCAGCAGCTCGGAGAGTGATGATGGGGAAGACATCAAAATGGAGACAATAACCCAAGAAGATGAAGGAAGTGAAGATGGCGAACAGGACAACTCCATCCAAGAAAAGGACGAAAAGGATGATGGCGAACAGGACCCAAATGAAACTTCAGATTACTCCCTCGAAGGCACTCAGGAGAATAACTCTCATCTCGCTGAGATAAACAATTTACTGAGTGCCTTCATACAGAAGAAGAGAGCAAGGGGGGCAGAGTTGGAGGACCAGTTGGAAAAGAACCAGAAAGAAATTGAAAGGTTGCTTCGTGACAACAAAAAAAAACAAAGGTAGATTGAAGATCTGGGTCGTGCCATTATGTTAGGTGTGGATAAACTAACATAGTGGACTGAGTGATATTAGAACATTTCTTTTGGTGCATATTCCTGGATACATTTTTAACATTTTTCTGACCTACAAACTGAGTGATATTCGAATATTTCTTTGGTGTATATTAATGGCGTTTTTTATATTTTATATATATATATATATATATATATATATATATATATAAAAACGAAATATGTGACATATATAGATATATATAGATATATATATATATACATCAGGGACAAGATAAAATTAAAAAATTCCGATTTATGAAAGTGAGTGAAAAACGAAATATGTGACATATATAGATGCACACATAAGCTCCTGTGTACACAGGAGCAGGAGCTTATTAATAGAAAATATACTGAATAGGGACGTAAAAAATGTAAGGTTGGCACAGAAAATTTGAAAATTTACTGGTGTAGTCAAAAACTGAGAAAATATTTGAAATGTCTAGTGGCCTAGTCCGTAAACTACGTTCAGGGGAATTCGGACCTTTATGTTGATTCAAACCACTGTCAAATATGAGTATGAGTATTATGGGGTGACCGAGGGTCTTGCTCTTACCAAGTGTAATGAATTTTCAGCAAGGATCACATAATCTTGTAAATTCAGGGGCACTGCAGTTGAGCTTACGGGTTTGTTGAGTTTACCTACGAGTTATTTAGCAAATATGTCACCATTAATCAATACTCAGAATCACGATAGATAGTATCAATAGTTGTGTAGACTCAGTCTTTTGTGATTCCTCAATTTGAGAAATCAAAACTAGTGGTGAAATTTTACTTTTTCCTACAAAATGATCTAGTCACACTCATGCTTGAAGTTTCAATACACATCTATGGTGGGGGTACTCAGTGGGTCAACCATAAATAACAATTTTTATGAGAATGTGTGGAACAAGGAGAATATTTGAATACACCTGTAGTTGAATGCACAATTATTTGCCCAATATCAAAACAGATGATTCCGTATTTCGTTCTTGGTGAAAGTGGTGGTTTCTACACATTAGTTTCATTGAAATCGATCCAATTAGCCCTGGCTTATTTTCACCCGTTATTACGCATGCGTCAAGCTTGACACTAACCGCACTTGCAGAAATTCATGTGTAACAACCTGGCTACTTTGAAAGTAGTAGAATTATTATATTTCCTATTTTTTAACTGTTTTTTATATCAGCTCCAAATGTTTGAAATATTGCAAATAATTCCACATTCATTGTTTTCATTGAAATCGACTCGACTAGCCCTGACTTCCTACCCTTCATTTTCCACACGTCAAACTCATCAGTAACCGCATTCGCATAAATTCACATAACAACCTACCTATCTGCATTGTAGCAATCAGCAATACCATCTCTCAGTCCCATTCCTAGAGAGCCACCATAGGCCATTGGCCGCAGTGGAGAGCCTGACATGGGCTCACTCACATTTAAACCTAACCCATTCCTAGAACTGTTTATATATCAACTTCAAATTTTTAAATAATTATGCTCAATCATTGCACGATCAGTAGATTTATTCTACTCGCCCCAACTAGCCTTGTCTTTTCTCCCTTTATTAGCCACACGACAAGCTTGTCAGTAACCGCATTTACATAAATTCATGTAACAACTTTTCTACCTGTAATGTAGTATAACTATCATCTTTTCTGTTCAACAATCCCATTTCGACAACTGTTATTTATACCAACTCCAAATGTTTGAAATATTTTCAGTCATTCCACACTCATTGGTTTCATTGAAATTGACCCGACTAGCCCTGTCTTTTCATCCTTTATTACTCATGTTTATGTTTGCTATTTACGAACGTATATGCATTGATTTAACATTGTGATTGGAAGTGTATCAGCATTATTCCATTTGTTTTCTCCTGTCATCCTCAATTGAAATATTTTCAATCCGCTCTCAGTAGTTTCATTGAAATCGAGCCGAATACCTTAGTCATTCCAACCCTTCACATCTTTTTGTCATGCTCGATAGTTGTGAAACAAATATTAATTCAGTGTACTACTCTCGAATATACATATGAGAGTACAAGGGAGTCAAATATGTATGTAGAATATCTTGTTGAAACAAATGTAATAATAATGATTATTAAAGTAGGTGTGCCCTATGAGTTTCGAAGAACGTTGATGCTTGAAATATTTTGTTGTAAATAATAATTGTGGGTGGTTTCAAGAGAATATCAGAAAATACAGGGTGGACAGAAAATCTATCAAATTGAAAATGCAACATGGATTCGAACAAAATAATAAAATATAATGACAGGGCCAAAGATGATTGAAAAACACGGGGTGAAATGGTTTAGGAAATATACAGAGTAAATTAAAGAAAATGATTAACCTGCATAGACTCAATGATAGTAGAAAATGCTAATGATATACACAGGGTTGATCGAATGACGAAAAGACATTGTTATATCACAGTGAAATGGAAAATGGAAGATGAAGTGAGGAGAAATTACAAACACTAATCAGATATATTTATTTTTATTTAAGAAATTGAAGAGGGTACGGTTGACTGAGAAATTGAAGTAGGTATGAGATAAATGTGGAATATCTGAAAAAATTAAGAAAGTTACATGTAGATATATGCATAGGGTTAATTATTAAAAATATGAAAGATAGAGATTTATCAAGTAAATTAATTGTAACTGACTATGAAAAATATGACCTCTATCAACTGAGAATAAACTCTATCAGAAATTCATTATGAAATACACAGGCAAAAGGTGGAAAATAAAAATATTGATATTTATTCTGACAGTCATGCAGCTATGAAAGAGTTCAACACGTATCAGATTCACTTTCTGCTGGTATGGCAGAATCTTAAACGATTCGGGTAACCACTACGGCATTTGCTACACGTCACCTCTTCGGTTGCAGAACGGGCAGTGATATTCTTCAAACAAAAAATTTAAGTAGTTGATAGTTTTATGAAAAAAAAAGTGTCCACAAGTTATTTAGAAGCAATTGAATTGAGTGTTGTTTTAATCAATAATAGCTAGTGTTTTTTGATGTGGAATGTGAGTGCTGAGTTTTTTATGACTATTGATAGGATAACTTATAATTCTGGTGAGTTTATATATTTTTAAACATATTGGACCAATTTATGCACCATTGCCATAGTCATAGTCCTAATCACAGTCACTGTCTTAATCATAAAATCAAATTTTACTGTACATTTCAGTTCTTATGATTACAATTAAGATAGTGACTGTGATTAGGACTATGATTATGGCAATGGTGCATAAATTGATCCTTATTAATTAACACTGTGATTATCTTAAACATATTTCAGTAATGAACGTGGCTCCCAAACAGCTGAAAGACTAGAAATAATAATAAAACAATAAAGATACCTTGAGTTTTCTTTTATTTTTGAAAGATGCAAAATCTAATAATAAAAAATTGTATAAATAGGTATGGTATAAAAGAATATTATATAAAAAATATAAAAATATGCACATGAACATACACCAAAGAAATGTTTGAATATTACTGAATTCACTTGGCCAATTGTACAGGACAAGTTCAACAACGGCTCAAGTGAACCGAGTTCAGCTGCTAGAGATTAGCCAATCAAATTTCTAGTTCCTCAGCAACCGAATTAGGTTCACTTGAACAGTTGTTCAACTTGTTTTGTACAACTAGCCCTAGGTCAGAAAAAATGTAAAAAATTAAACCATGAATAAAAAACAAAGAAGAAATATGCAAAAGCTAATAATAAAAATTGTATAAATAGGTATGGTATAAAAGAATGTCTATATAAAAAGGTATAAAATATGTACATGAATATACACCAAAGAAATGTTTGAATATCACTAAATTCACTGGGTCAATTGTACAGGACAAGTTCAACAACGGCTCAAGTGAACCGAGTTCAGCTGTTAGGAATTAGCCAATCAAATTTCTAGTTCCTTAGCAACCGAACTAGCTTCACTTGAACAGTTGTTGAACTTGTCTTGTACAACTCGCCCTAAGTCCGAAAAAATTTAAAAAATTAAACCATTAATATGCACCAAAGAAATGTTCGAATATCACAAATTTCACTGGGCCAATTGTACAGGCCAAGTTCAACAAGTGTTCGAGTGAACAAAGTTCAGCTGCTAGGGATTAGCCAATCGAATTTCTAGTTCCTCAGCAACCGAACTCGGTTCACTTGAACACTTGTTGAACTCGTCTTGTACAACTCGCCGTAGGTCAGAGAAAATGTAAAAAATTAAACCATGAAGATACGCCAAATAAATGTTTGAATATTACTAAATTCACTGGGCCAATTGTACAGGACAAGTTCAACAACGGCTCAAGTGAAACGAGTTCTCCTGCTAGGAATTAGCCAATCAAATTTCTAGTTCCTCCAAACTCGGTTCACTTGAACAGTTGTTGAACTTGTCTTGTACAACTTGCCCTAAGTCAGGAAAAAAACTAAAAAATGCCATAAATATACACCAAAGAAATATTCGAATATCACTCAGTTTATAGGTAAGAAAAATGTTAAAAATGTATCCAGGAATATGCACCAAAAGAAATGTTCTAATATCACTCAGTCCACTATGTTAGTTTATCCACACCTAACATAATGGCCCGACCCAGATCTTCAATCTACCTTTGTTTTTTTTTGTTGTCACGAAGCAACCTTTCAATTTCTTTCTGGTTCTTTTCCAACTGGTCCTCCAACTCTGCCCTCCTTGCTCTCTTCTTCTGTATGAAGGCACTCAGTACATTGTTTATCTCAGCGAGATGAGAGTTATTCTCCTGAGTGCCTTCGAGGGAGTAATCTGAAGTTTCATTTGGGTCCTGTTCGCCATCATCCTTTTCGTCCTTTTCTTGGATGGAGTTGTCCTGTTCGCCATCTTCACTTCCTTCATCTTCTTGGGTTATTGTCTCCATTTTGATGTCTGATGGGGCTCTCTGCTTCACTTATGTCCTCGTATATGGCAGCTGGTGTTGACGTATACGCTGGTACGAAACCCTTCCTCGCAGCATTTATTGGCCTCAAGTTCGAAAAGGTTCCGTCCAGTATTTCAATATCACTGCTAATACTAGAAGAAGATCCACTTTTCACTAACCGGAAGCCCCCATCACTCGGAAGCTTTTTAAAATGTGACAATAACCTAAGCTTCTTGACTGGTGCTAACTGACTTTTGCTGCTCCCAACTCGCGATTTTATTTTGTTTTGTTTGTTTGATTCAATTACTTCAATAAAAAAGTTGTACTAATAATTTAAGACAGTGAGATTGGCTTTACATATTCCTACCCCCCATATTCCTACCCCCCCATAATCCCATAAGTGTACCAATGAAGCATTTTCAAAATGAATTTGCTTCTGCCTTTGAGTTTTCAACCAATAGAAACACTCCATCACTCCTCCCAGAACAATAACTAAATTTGTGCATTAGTGGAAGGGATTTTCTCAAAATTTCCCATGAAATATTTGTTGAAAAATTCCGAATGAACATTTTTCCATAAAATAATGTTTCTCGCAGATTTTTTGCACACCAACTTGCAATCTGAGAGCATCTTCAAATTTCAATATCCTGCAATGAAAGAAGAGACATGCTCTCAAATAAAATCATGTTCATGTGATTTGATAAAAATTTATTCAAGTCTGCAAATTATTTATCACTCTGAATATTTGAAACATGGGAATTAAAAATATGGAATTTTGTCACTAGACACTTGGGTGTCGAATTCATCTTTATAACTTATGAAAATTATTCAGGAGGTATTTCATTATGGTTATCATTTACAGGGTGTGCCTAATAATTATTAAAACATATTTTTGAAAGTAATGGTAATATGAAAGTTTCATTTCAGTAATCCCTATTTCATTATGGTTATCATTTACAGGGTTTGCCTAATAATTATTAAAACATATTTTTGAAAGTAATGGTAATATGAAAGTTTCATTTCAGTAATCCCTTACATGATTTTTAATATATAATTCTGAAACTATTGTGGGTATAAAAGTTTCATTTTAGTAATCGCATACAAGGTACATTGAGATTCATTTCTGAAACTATTGGTAGTGTGAAAATGTTTCATTACAGGTTGTCGCACGATTATTAAAATATATTTCTGAAACTACTTAATGGTAGTATGAAAATTTCATTGAGAGGGATTCATTTGAGAAATTTGATTTGTAACTCATTCTGGATTTCTGATAACCATATATTGACCTTGAAAACGGTCATTGAAACCTTTTAAAATTTTTCTAACTTGTTGAGACTTGTTTGTAACCGGATGTCAGCAAATTCCAGGAAATCCCACACGTGCACTTCTTGACCTTTGACCTTGATTCCTTTTGCTCTCTCATAGGGTTTAACCTTGATTCCTTTTGCTCTCTCATAGGGTTTGACCTTGATTCCTTTTGCTCTCTCATAGGTTTTGACCTTGACTCCTTTTGCTCTCTCATTTCCTCTCTACTGCTAACGATAGGAAAACAAATATACTGCAAGAACCTCATAAAGCACATGAAAACCGCGCAAAAAGTAAGCACGATAGAAAACAACTCACCCACGACCGGCCCCCAACCATACTGGTGAAGCGAAGAGATCGCTCAGAGGAGGAATGAAACAAACGCGGCTAGGAGGATCGTGAAAAGGCGACGAAAAGCACGAAACTGCAGTGAACGCGAGCTACAGTCCATGGAGACAGAATATAAAGAATTAAGGAGGCTATACAAAAAGGCCATAAATGACTCCAAAAGGACTGGAATAGGATCTGCGACGAACTCGAAAACGATGTATATGGGCAGGGCTACAAGATAGTTACAAGAGAACTCAAACATCAAGGCTCCAAATTTGATCTGGACCCGAAAAGGAAGAAAGAGATAGTCCGAGAACTATTTCCCCAAACGGTGGTCACACCTTATTCTAGGGCAATTACAAATGAAGGCATTCCTTTAACACAGGAAGAGCTAAGAGAGGCAGCTAGAAGAATAAAAACTGGGAAGGCAGCAGGAAAAGATGGAATAACACCGGAAATAGTGAAGCTACCGATCGAGCTCCAACCGGAAATGGTACTAAACATCATGAATAGGCTGATGAATGAACAGAGCTTCCCTGCAGAGTGGAAAAACGCCAAGGTGATTCTCATCCCGAAGGGGAGCGCAAATGATACAACGGTCAAGTATAGAACTATATGTTTAATAGACGTGCTAGGTAAGGTGTATGAACATTTGTTGAAAAACAGGATCGAAATCGAGCTGGAAGAAAAAGAAGCACTTGCCCAAACACAATATGGCTTTCGGAAAGGTAAGGGGACGGTCGATGCTGTAAGGAAAATACCTGGATTCTCAACCAAACTCAAATGGGTGGCTCTCATCCTGCTAGATATTAAAAATTTAATACTGCCTCCTAGGGAATTTTTAACATCAGACTAAACGAAATGGGAATTGACCCGGCTATCGTAGCAAACTATTTAAGCCATAGGAGTATCATCGTGGAGGATGAGAGTATGGAGACAATGCAGGGAGTACCACAAGGGTCGGTTCTTGGACCCACCTTATGGAATGCTTTATACGACACCGTGTTGAAGCTTAGGCTTCCAGCAGAATGCCACACCGTGGCATATGCCGACGATCTCACACTAATCGTGGGGGCCGATAAAGAGCACACCCTCATTGAGAGGGCAAATGAAGCAATTAGGAGGATCTCGGACTGGATTGAAAGGAACAAACTGGAACTGGCTCCGGAAAAACGGAGGCAGTGATTATAAGAGGCCCTAGGAAACGAGACAACATAAAATTTAATGTAGGCGATAAAATTATATACCCACAGAAATCTGTGAAATGCCTCGGTATACACATAGATGATAAACTGATCTTTAACGCTCATATAAGGGAAGTGACAAAAAAGGCGCAAAAACTGGCATCCGCTTTCGCGAGGCTGTTGCCGAACGTCAGAGGTCCTAGGAGTGACAAGAGAAGAGTTATGTACGGGGTGGTGCAATCTATAATTTTATACGGGGCACCAATATGGAGGAGGGTAATGCAGGTACAAATATACCGCAACATGCTGCCTAGTACTCAGAGAACTGTGCTTCTCAGAGTAGCCAGCGCTTATAGAACAGTGTCCACGGAGGCGGTGTGTGTTATCACCGGAGTTTGCCCAATAGACCTATTGGCAGAAAAGAGTGCAGAGTTATACGACAGGAAAATGGAGGGACCGGAAGGCAGGGAAATTGTAAAGGAGGCTACGAAAGACAAATGGCAGACAAGATGGGAAGACAATGAAGAAACGGGACAGTGGACTAAACAACTCATTCCCAGAATAGAGGCGTGGGTCAACTGCCAGTTCCGCCAAGTGAACTACCACATAACGCAGTTCATCAGTGGACATGGATCTTTCAGATCTTACACTAAGAGAATATGCAAGGCAGCGGACGATCTCTGCATTTACTGCCGGGCTCGAGACACACCAGAACACACCATACTGGAATGCAACAGGTGGATATAGGAAAGAAATAACTTGGAATTGGAAATAGGAAAATTGCAAAATTACAAAATTGGAAAAGAATCGCAAATTTCATAACGATAGTAAATTGCAAAATTACAAAATTGGAAAAGAATCGCAAATTTCATAACGATAGTTATGAAGCAAAAGTAACTGGATGAGAGAAGGGAGCAAGACCTGGAGCGATGAAACTGAGTAACCCCAAAGCCCTGGATGATGTCTACGATAGTACCGGGCCTAGAGGTATAACCAGAAGGACCGGGGGGGTTTTAGTCGGAGTGGCGCCCGACACTACCTCGGCCGATCGACAGAAAGGCTGTGATGTCAAGCGATTTCCCCCCCCCCGCAAAAAAAAAGGTTAGGTTAGGTTAGGTTAGGTTGGGCTCGGGGGTCTTCTCAGGCGAGTGTGAAGCGTACATTATAACATATAGCCTCTCCACAAGCAAGACTGTTGGGTGCCTACTCGTGGCGGGCCTGTCTCTTACTGAACCCTATGGATCTAGAGGGGAGAATACCTCGATAAAAAGGCCCTCCTAGAGACACACACCTAGTATGCAGGGATGGCGATCCTTGGAAGTACTACAGCTTGGTCCTACTTTGTTTCATCTAGACTGGAGCAAGACCACTCTCTTCTCTTCTATCGGTCTCACTTGACCAACTCTTGCTTTCTTCCGTCCCCGACCCTATTAAGGTTAGGGGCCACTCCTTTCTCACTACTAGGACATAGGGGAGGCGGCTATGCCCTCTCACCTTCCAGTCCCATCTCGTCTCCGTGTCCCACACTGGGGCATCGGAGGCGAGTGGGGCTACCGCGTCCTCCAATCCAACGGTGTAGCAGCACCATCGTGCCGCAGGGATGCATGGCACAGAAATGACAAAGTGTATCGAAAGCGATGCCTGCCGGATCAGCCAACCCGGCGGGGTAGATGCCTTACCCCTGCATGCGGGGCTCTGCAGGGGTGGACCGATTCTTCTCTAGCTACTCGTGGGACTACAAATGAGTTCAAATAAAAATAAAAACAAGGAAAAACTGGCTGCGGAGACAGCTAGTGAAAAGAGGGCAAGAGAGCTGTTCGAGAAGAAACTAGAGGCTGAATTGAAGAAGAAAAAGAAAGCGATATCAGTGTTAGGGGATCTTAACACCACAGACCCGGACGGGAAAGTCCACCGAGGAAACAGTACAGAAAAAGTTAGAAAAAGGAAAGGAAGATCTTCATCTTCATATGAATAGAAGAAAAGGAAACCGATGACATATTCAGGACCCCGAGAAAGAGCACGGCAGAGTCTCCGGATGCTTTCCAGGATGAAGAGCTTGGAGGAAGCCCTATCTTTGCACTCCAGACAAATAAAATAGGACTTGAAACAAAAAAATAAGTCCAGTTGTCACCTCAACTGGGGTGAACTATAGCGCCACCAACTGAAATAGTGAAACCACTAATAACAAAAAATACAAGGTTCGGGATACTCTCATCCTTGGCACTGTGACCAAGTCCTCAGATGCAACAGATCAGTGGAGCTCAGCAGTAACACAGTAGCCTTACCCAGCTGCCATTTAAGGGCTTGCTATGCTCACCCGTAGGCGCACCGCTCACCCAAGTGGGACCCCCCAATGCTCTCCCTTCCAAAGATCCCGCTAGTAAACCAGCTGTCGCATCTGAGCTGAGCTCACACCTCACCAAAGTGAGTTCCTAAAACAAAAAAGTTAACCATCCTTTTTTTTGGAACAAGAAAAGGGTGAAAAACTTCCAGAATAACTCCTTCATTGGAGTGTCTATTGCGGGATATGAAGTAAAATTTACGATAAGAGATTTAATCACAAAAATTCAGCCAAAGTACTGCAAGACTGAGAAACTATCAGAAAATGTTTTGCTAGACAAATTGCTGATTGAGATGAGTAGGCAACCAGCTTTACATAAGCCACAACACTCTTAAGAACGTAAGAAGTTAATGTCTGTATTGAGGTTTCAATTTACCGAGACTTGTGAACTTTCTGAGTTCCTAGGCAATACTCCAAGCATGAATCTGATCATATAGAGAGAAAGAATAAAATATTCAAGAAAAATTTATGTAGTTTGGCAACAATACTGAGTCAAGAATCTATGATTGAAAAAAGGAAGATTGTGAGTACATTACTGAAAGGACACTACGAAATGCAAACCTAGGGATTACAATTGTGTAAGTGATATGATGATACTGCACTGCAAAAGGCACTCCAAAAGGCACTACAAGGTAAATGCTGATGCAACATCACAATAATGATTTCCTTGTTAGGGAAACCAAACTAAAGGTCAGCGGACGTGTAGCACTGAAGATAATCCTCACAGATGTCAACATTCTGTAAGAAACAGATAGGGATAAAGGTCAGTAATTTGGGACACCTGATTAAACTACCAAGGGTATCTGATTATACTGTTGAGAACCAATCAAGTTCTGAACACTCTAATTCCAAAAGCACATAGCATTTAGAAAATAATCAGAACGTACTCACGGAAAAATTTTCCTTTATCACAAAATCTATATAAATCAGAAATATTCCAAATTCAGGTTAAGAATAGAGGTAGAGATTAGCAATCAAGGTTATCTGATTATACTGTTGAGAATAAATCAGGTTCTGAACACTTTGATTCCAATAGTACATAGCATTCAGAAAATGATCAGAAGGTATTCACAGGGGAATTTTCCTTCATTACAAAATCTCGTTAAATTTCTAACAGAGTAAGATAATGAAACGTAATCACTCTCAATATCAATGACGAAAAGGCAATATTTACAAGATTTGAATGGATTGCAAACAATGAAAATATAGAAGAATTATAATTACAGTTATAAGCTATGAAATGTATACAGGGGTACTCAGTAGTGTGCCAAAGAACATACAGGGTAGTATCTAGAGTGGCGTAGTTAAAACTAGCCACTGTGAATAATAAACAGCAGATAGTTACTGTCGTAGGGAGAAATCAAGACAAGTTACCAGCATGAAGGATCTCTTGGAATTCAACAAGAAAATCAACTCCTTACTCGAAAATTATCAAAAAAATTTTCCCCTACTGGTTGGATACTTCTACTAGTGCTTTAGGGAAACCCAAAGACATCCAACACATATGCCCTAATAAAAAAAGATACTATGTTGAAAAATATTCATCTTCACTACTCTGATCTGAATTTGACTTTGAATCACTAGCACTATTACTACGATAATCGTCAGTTATATCAGGTTTTATGTCCTTAATATGCCAATCACCCAAGTCTTTCCCATCTATATCTCTCAAATTATAAACCAAAGGAGACATCACCTTATTAACAATACACGGTATGAACTTGGGAGCAAGCTTGGCTGAAAAGTTATCGTAGGCCTTAGAGAGAATTAAGTTCTTTTTCCAAACATAGTCACCAACGTGAAACTTTAAAGAACGTTTCCTCAGATTATACCTTTTAGAATTTTGAACATAAGACCTGTATAGCTTCTTTCGAACATCTTCGTACAATGGAGGCAAAGCTTGGGAATCCTGAATACTATGGATTTTGTCACCAATGGATACAACATTATTTGCATTATCTGCAATCTTCCCATAGAAGTCTCCTGATACTGAAATGTTCCTGGCAAAAACTAGGAAAGCGGGAGAGTAAGTGGTGACATCATGTCTTGCAAGACGAATAGCTTGTGCCACCTTGAAGATAGACTGATCCCAGATTTTGTGATTCTCATGAACATAACATCCAATAGCAGTTGTGATAGTTTTATTAACTCTCTCAGTGTGATTTATTTGGGCATGATATCTTGCGTTATACCAAATCTTTTGGACAAAATATTCTTTCATGAGATTTTTTAATTCTTTGCTGACAAATTGTGGACCATTGTCGCAGGTAAAAATTTGTGGAATCTCAAAAATAAGAAAGACTTGATTTTCTATGAATTTTACTATTGCCTTCGAAGTGACCTTAGCCATTGGATGCACCAAAACAAATTTTGTGAACCAATCTACCACAACCAGAAGATATTGGTTTCCCATCTTGGGGTAGGGACCAAGAAGATCCGCAGAAATGAGTTGAAATGGAAGATTAATATTTCGATAGGACCTGCTTGAGGTAGGTTAGAAGATATGCTGGCTGCACTAACTTTACACTTTCTGATATAACGATAAACTGTATTTCTAAGATTTGGTCAATAGTACAATTCAGAGATGCGAGATAAAGTTTTAGAAAGACCAAAATGAGAGGAAGTAGCGTGATCATGAAAGGTTTCCAAAATTTCCTGTCTATTTCCAGTTGGAACAACAATTTTCCAATTGGTTAGATTGCTTTCAATGTTATACTTACAAAAAATGTGTTTATACAAGATATTATTTTCCACCTTGAAAGACGGATAAGACACAGGGTGTTCCTGAACCTCCTTAATCATATTAAAATACCAGTTATCACGTTTCAAGGTAGATAGACCTAGCAAGGCAATTTCAAACGAACGTGATAAGGCATCTGCAACAACATTGAGAGAACCTTTTCTATGAACTATAGTAAAATCATACTGAGCTAATTTCACTAACCAACGTACTAATCTTGGTGAAGTATCCTTCATGTTTCGAAGCAATTGAAGTGAACTGTGATCTGAGATGACAACGAAGGAACGACCATCCAGATAATATTTGAACTTGTCAATACCAAATATAATTGCGAGCAAATCTTTTTCAGTAGTGGTGTACTTTCTTTGGCATGAGTTCAAAGTTTTGCTGGCATAAGCAATTTGATGTTCCATTCCATCCTCTTCCTGAAACAACACCGAACCAACACCTGTGTCCGAGGCATCACACATCAAGGTAAATGGCTTTGAAAAATCAGGGCTTGTCAATAGAGGAGCACTAGTAAGAGAGTCTCATTTCCTGGAATGATTCGTCAGCTTCAGAAGTCCATAAATTGGTTGACTTTTTTTTCTGCCATGTAGTAAATCCGTTATTGGACTACATAAACTGGAAAAATTCTTGACGAACCTACGATAATAACTGACGAGGCCAATGAGACGTCTGATCTGTGTAGTATTTTTAGGTACAGGATAATTCACTACAGCAGACACCTTTTCTAGGTCCGTTCTTTGGCCATGTCCATCAACCAAAAAAACTAAGAATTCAAGAGAGGGACGACAGAAATGACATTTCTCAAAGTTAATAGATAAATTGGCTTCCTTAAGCCTATTGAATACTTTTCCCAAAATTACCAAATGCTTTTCAAAATCTGGAGTGACAATAATGATATCATCCAGATAGTAAAAACAATATGGTTCTAAGGCAGGTCCAATAACCAGATCCATAAGACGACACATAATCTGACTTGCTGATACTAATCCAAAAGGCATAACGACAAATTCGTAGAGACCTTTGCCATGTACAGCAAAAGCAGTCTTTGTACGGGATGATTCTTCCAATGCAATTTGGAAAAATGCTTGTTTCAGGTCGACTGAACTAATGAAACGAGCATCACGAAGCTTGGTGATGATACAGTCAATCAAAGGTAGGGGATAAGCATCCTTATTAACTGTCGCATAGTTAAGTTTCCTTCCATCGAAGCAAACTCGAAACGTGCTGATTTAAACAATGTTTCTAAGATGCAATTGAGATAAAGAATATAATGAAGCTTAAATTTAGAATCTTCTCAAGCAATGGTAGAGAAGAGTCCAGTCTCAAACGAGCACAAGAAAAATGAATTTATGAAATTATTGCTTTCTAAAATTTTTTACCAATGTTCAGGAGAACTGACATGTAAGAAAAATCACAAGAAAATATTGATCTCCCTCTAAAAAAAAAACAGAGATACAGATAGAGAGAGAGAGTATTGAGATAAGGTGTCACAAAGCAAGCCGATGATTTGATTTGTGTCACAACGACTGGAAGTGAAAGGTTGTCATGGAGAGCGGTTTCAAAACAAATAGGGTTTCTTTTGGCTATTGGCCAGGTCCTTCCAAACCTGGGCAGTGATGTGGAAGAGCTCCAGCCAAGATTTCAAAGAATCATGAGCGAGTTTAGCTTCGACAGATTCAATAAAAATATAAATTTAAAGCTTCAAACTCACCCATAAATCCTGTTCTCCTAGCTACAAGGCCAGTCTTTCCTGCAGATCACTATCCAAATTTAGGAGTACCTTTAGCTTCTAGTTTGCTGCTCGCACCCAGGCTTACCTTCTAAGCAGATTGATATTTTCTGACACTCAGGAGAAACTTGGTATCACTAAAAACCATTAAGCACGAATAGAAACAGGTCTGATTTGATATGTTAACGTTTTAGAGATTAGAGAATTTACGGAAATTATTGCCACATGTGAGTCATCAATTTCAGAGGTTAGAAAGAATTCATTTATGACATTTCAGGATCGACTCGTCGAAAGAGGGTACGAAATGTTATTCGAATAAGATTAAATGATTACCTTTATTTTCAAAACTTGAAGATTCTGGAACAGGTACAGATAATTAACAGTGACGCACATGAGGCCATCTTGTTTTCGTGAAGCATGAAGATCAAAAATACATTTTGGAAATTTAGAAAAATATGCCAAAAGAATGCCGATATGTATATCGATTCGATTATTGAATCGATACGAAATTGATTATAATTATCATTTAAATATGTATACGGCCTTTCATCTCCTCGTTATGGAAAATTTATCTTTCCTGAAGGGAAAATCAAAAAGCTCAATACAGAAAAGGGCCGAAGAAGGAAGAAGTCTTTTCAACGAAGGAAGTCGCTCTCTCTCTCACTCTGTCTATGTTTAGTATTACCAATCCCTGAACAATTAAATGAATTGTAACATCTCAATAACATGTGATACCAACATGAAATAAAAAAAAATTAAAAGTAACAAAATGTTTTACATTTCGTTACAATTTGTTTGGTATTACTTTCGATGTACTGTGTAACTTGAATGTAATCCTCGCAACGTGTTGTGATTGAATTGTATTCGTCTACATAACCGTCGATTTGTGATTCAAAGAAATTTTCGTTGGCTGTTTGCAATATGCCAATGAGGGTTGCCCACTCATCACAGGTAAAATTGATTAATCGAATGGAGAACTGTTGCTTCAAAATGACGCATGGGGTAAAGTCTCTAGCTGATCTCAGACCACATCGGATTTTGTAGGATGGCATGGGAAAGGACATCAACAGCAATTGGTTTTCGTTTCGAGCGGCCGTTTGGTATCGCTCTAACGCTCTGTCTATGTCTGCCTCACGTAGAGCTTCGTTGAAATCTTCATCCTCACTATCAAACATTACTTCAACTTCACTACTATAACCACTATCTTGAGACATTTTTGTTTTCAAACTGAATATCTATGTGTACTCGTATATGCTTTTACAGTCTCACATCATGTGGTTATGGTAGTGGAGTTGGAGTAATGTTTGTTGACTGGGCGAAAACATGTTCGAAAGGCCCTCCGGTAGACTTTCAAAGTGTGCTTCTTTTCCATAAGATTCTATACAAAATCAACGTTATTGACCCAGCTATATTCTTGTAAACCCAACCATTTCACGTACATTTTTTGCTTTTTTTCCGTAGTTTTCTGCAGTTCCTCCGCATAGAAAGCAGCCTTAATAGGTGCACCTTGCATATCTTCTAGCATGAAGGTGGCAGGGTTCGTAATTTTGACTTTGATGATTTTGAATTATTCCGTAGTCCAATTGGGCGTATAACCTTTTTCGAAAACGTGTTTGGCCTTAATATTTCGCACAACATCACCGACTTTGAATTTTCTCGGTCCAGCTATTTTCAAGTGGCTGTTTGTCGATTTAAGAATTCGCTTTTCGTTGGTTTTATCAATTTCCGAAGGTTTCATGCCTGCCTTCGAGTGAGGTGTATCATTGTAGGATTTTGTGATATTTAACCATTTGTAGGTGCCATTCAAACTGAAATACGTGTACAATCGCTCTTTTATCGTCCTTATTACATGTTCAGCCATGGAGGCCTTGGTGATGCTGTACGTATTGTAGTGATTAATTTGATGTTTTTTCATTACCCCTTGAAATTTGCCGTTGTAAAATTCCGTCCCTTGATCTGTATGTAGATTGTTTGGACAAGGTTTCGTATGTGCAGAAATATCTGCAAATGTTTTGGTAATTTCCTCGCCTGTTTTCGTTTTCAATGGTCTAGTCCACACAAATTTCGAAAAACAATCTATAACGACTAGAATGAGTTTGATATTTCGATTTTGATGGGCGTACGATCTCATCTCAGCCAAATCGAGCTGCCAAAGGTCATCCAAGCCTTTGATGATCGTACGGTGTCTAGGATAATTTTTCTAATAGGTTTAGGCAGTTCTCGAACAAGTTGAATCTTTTCTTTGGAAGCCATGGCACATATCTGATGATGAAACTGCGAAACGTACTATTTTATAATGGTTCTGCAAAAACTACATTCTGTGTTTTACGGATTTGATCAATAGCTGATTTTGCATTCGCTATATCTGAATTCATTTTGGTGATTTGCTTGGAGATATCATCTCGAAACTTGTTCAACTCATTTTTGGTTAATGTTTTGTTGTGCTTAATATCCATTTTAAATTGTGTGAATGAATCGTATCGGTTATTTCAGTAATTTTTTTCAACAAATCTGCACGAATATTTTCAATATCCATTTTATAATATTGGTTGAATTTTTCGAAAAATATCCTCACCTCATTATAATGTGTCTCATTAATTTGTGACATTTAAACGATATTGCTATCAAGTGTTTGAGTTTTCTTTTCAAACTGTTTGTTTTATTCGATTCATTTTTAATTTCACGAAACAACTTTGTTATTTCGTCATTTAATTGATTACGCAACAGTTGATATTGTTTAGCTCGATTATGCATAATTTCAGCAATTTTTTTATCGATTCCATCCACATATTGTTTATTGGCAGCATCAGTATCCTTGGTGGGGCTCTTCACATTACTCAATTTCAAATTGTCGAAATCAATATTACCATCTGGGGTGTGCAGCAAACCTTCTCCAGAAGGTGTTGGCAATTTTCGCTTTTTATCTGCGCTTGCGCTGCTGCTGTCGCTACGTCCAAACTTGTCGATAACCATTTTGAAAATGTGAATGTATTCATGAATGCATACCATCTTATAAAATTATATTTGCCTCTTTGAGTTCACTCAAAATGGCAATAATCTCGTTGTCATGCGAAGTATTTCCAGCATCTCGAGAAACTATCATGAATTTGAGACGTTCGCAAAGTTCGTTGGGATCGTCCCAATAAATGAATTCCATGGGTTTGGTATTGAATGTCATTGCAATAGGTGTTTTAGGCAAACCGCTGCCTAGCGCTGTTGAATCATCCGATGTTTTAGGTAAATTTGTTGGTGACGATATTTTGCGTTGCTTTTGTGTAGGAAATAGATTTAATTAGGTTGTTGTACTTCCGTTTTTTACTACTCTTTATTCGGCCTAAGGTGTCTTTGTGACTACTTGATAAATCTAAAATTTGTCTGTATGCTTGTAAATCCCCATCATTGTAATTTTCAGTCTTATTAAAAAATATCAATTCATATAAACCGGGTGTTCCTTTCCACTGATATCCAGTCATTTTAATGTATCCGCTGCGTTTGTCAAAATCTATTTCTTTCACACCAAGGAACCATTTCGAATCACGCTGATCATATATGGGTCCGTATACTTTGTCGATTTTTTTATCATTTCCCCAATGCTTTATAATGTATGGCTGAACCATTATAGGATATTGATTGATATATTCCTCTAAAACTTGTTCATTCATGTCCATCAGATCATTATGTTTCTCTTCTTCTCTGAAAGCGTTATCATCATCATCATCCTCTGTACTTGCAATAACGTCGAGGAATTGAAATGGAGTCGTTTCAGCCTTTTTCACTTTCTCCTATTTAGGTTTGGTTTTTGCCTCAGTTTTAATTGGACTAGTACCTTGTACCGTTTTATTCGCTATTATTTTCAATGGAACTGATACAGGTTTGAGAATTTTCTGCAGCGATTCATCTTCTTCGGATTTACCCAATTTCAAGGTCAAATATTTTGCTACCTACTTTCTTCGTTGTGGAAGAGAGAGGTGGCAAGGTTGTTTATTCCTATTCGGTTCAATGCCTGACTAAATGGGGTGGGTGATGAAATGAAAATCGACAATCAGGTAAGAGTGTGTATTGCGCCTAACAACCGGTATTCGGTACTGGTATTCGTTCTCGGTGCACAAAACACTGTGTATGTGTTCTGTGGATCGGTGGTCGAGCTGTATGCTGCCGTTGTTGGAATATTAGACAGACTTTTCAACTTTTCAACAATTGTAAACAGTATGAAATAATGGTTATGTTATACGAACTCAAGTTAATAATTATGAAATGATCAACAGGAGTTGTACTGATACCTGTTGTATGATCGACCATACAATAAGTGCACACGATTCGGTAATGTTATGAAACCTGGCCAATACAAGCGATAAGCGAATTTCTAAGTCATGCAAGGCAAGCGTCAACAATTAACTAAACTAATAGGCAGCTAAGAGGTTAAATGCTAGGCTTATCTGAGTGGTGCAGCAGTCCTACCGCTCCTTGGCTGTTGTACCTCTAGCGCATGCAGGGTTCTGGTGACAGTCAGGGAAGGTGGGATTTCAGTACTCCGGACTTAGGGTTCCAGAAGTAGGGCTCCAGAGATAGGGCTCCAAGGGTAGGACTCCAGAGGCATGGGCCCCAGACAACAGGTGATGACAGGTCTCTATGATACTCCCTTGATGGGGTTTACTCGTTGGAAGGATGGGTCGTGGAATACGAGATTGAAGTGCTATTCCACGAAGGAAATGATGATACCAAAAGAAGACCTGAAAGGGTTTTGAGATATAAGAGTTGACGTGATTTCATTTATTGATATCCCAGGTTAGTAAACATAAGGAGCAAGTCCAAGAAGAACGAATGGTTAATAAATCGAACTAAAAGACGAGAAACTGAGACATACCTTGGTTGGGGGGTGGCCCTCAAGTGTTTTCGAATTTGCCGGGAGAAATTTATGCAGAATAAACCAATCCACAACGGTGTGTTGCTCTGTATTCAAAAGCTACTTCAATTCTACTTGAAATTTCTATATAAACTGGGAAAAATCCGCAAAGTGCGATCATGAGCCAACACACATGGACCTCAGACGACCTTTCCAGTTGAAAATCTACGGCAAAATGTCCGAGGAAGGAAGGAAGCTCAACTTCTCAACTTCTGTCAATCTTGTCATTGTCGTCATTGTCAACCTTGTCATCGTCAGCCCTTCTGACAGATGATTACTTTATTGGTGGGTCCATGGAATCTGACAGATGGCATATTTACTTTTCAGTTCAAGGATATTGTTCTGATACAATTTAATGGAATGACATAAAAAAAATACCGGAAGAGATCCAGAAAATAACGGTGGATGACCGCTACCCTTGCTCGAACAGACTTGGCACGTAGAATATACCCTTACGGTAAGTCTGCAATTGCGGTGTTGATTCAGACTATTCTGAATATGGTTTTACAGGGAGATTCACTGATGAAAGCATAGAGTAATTTGGAATAGCAGGGAAACAGCAAAACACAAGATTCAGAAAAGCGGGAAGGGAATAGTTAACCGGCCGCAGTGAACCCCGATAACCCAGAGATAGCGTTACATAGATACAGGGTGATTCTAGCAACAATTACTAATACAGGCTTTCTTTATTTTTCCGGCCTTGCAGTATGGGCAATTTTTGGCTTCAGAACTTCTGAATTTGAACTGTGGCTCAATAGTATCAATAAAATATTGAATTATTTCTTGTTTTTGTTCTTGAATGGATCATAAGATAATAATAATTAAAGTGCCGTAATGAATGATCTAATTGGATAATACTTGCAGCAATTTGAAATGTAACAACACCCCCCTTTCCTGGAATAAGTTTTTTTCAAAAAACTTAACAAAAAACCTTAGCTACTTATCAACACATTACTTAAAACTAATAACCCAAATTAACACCTAGTATGTGTATAGTATGCGGCTAGATACCTGATTATATTTACTCTAACAGTCTTCCTCTTCTGAGAAATTCTCATCTGGAGGAGGGTGCGCCTTTAAATCCTTGACGTGCGGGCTCCTCGACTCTTCCCAAATGAATCCACTAGTTCATAAGACCAAGGAGATGCAATTTTCGCAATGGTCAGAGGTCCTTCAAACTTTCTTTTAAATTTAGCCGTGAAACCTTTGGTTGCGTCCGAAAGGGCATAATTCCGTTTCCACATTTGCTGGTTCAACGTATACCTATCATCTCTACGTCTCAAGTTATACCGTTTACTAGAGTTCTGGAAGAATTTTTTGAGCCTGCAGGAAATATCTTGAACAGGTTGTTCAGGGCTTCGGATCGAACGACCGGGTTATACTGCTCGTGATCTAGTGTGGGTGCCAAGGGATGGATATCGGTGCCGCATAGGGTTATTTCTTTACCAAACATCACGAAATTGGGAGTAACCTTCGTTATTTCGTGCCTGGAGGTTCGGATAGCACAAGTCACTTGCTGAAGAGACGTGTCCCATTTTCGATGATTTGAGGCAACGTATGACGTCAAGATGGTCTTGATGACTCGGTGGGATCTTTCGACTGGGTTGGCTTGGGCATGATAATTAGAAATGTGGGCAGGAGAAATATTGAAACTTGACAACACCGCAGCTACCTCCTTGCTCCGGAATTTTGAGCCGTTGTCCATGACGATTTTCTGTGGTGCTCCGAACATTAAAATTACATTCTCTTCCAAGATCGATGCAATTCTTGGGGCAGTGGCCTTACGCAAGGGAAACAATAGGATGAACTTGCTAAAATGTCCAGGATGGATAATATATAGCAGTGTCCTGCACTGGTTCTGGGGAGTGGTCCCACTAGATCCATACTGAGAACTTAGTCTATTCGTGGTCGGAGCATTGCTGAGCATGAGTCCTCCTGGAGGTCTCTGTTCTGGTTTCGTGCTCAAACAGACGAGGCAACGTCGTACGTATTTGGCTATGTCCTGCCGCATCTTTGGCCAGTAGTATTTTTCCGCTATACAAGCCGCTGTCTTATAGACACAAAGATGTCCACAGGTGGTAGGCTCATGGTGAGATGCAATGATTTTGGCTCGTTCCTCTTTCGAAACGACAATCAGCCAACTTTCGGATTCGTCCCTTAAATCGGGATAAGGCCGGTTCGTATGCTTGAAGAGCACACCATTCTCTAGTCTCCAGTGTGAATAATTCTCCGGGTGCCGTTCGACCTTCAGACACATCTCAGTGTACCATTTGTCCTTGGAATTCCCAGGAGGGTGGTCTCCGACTCGATAACATCAATGCAGGGAACAAATCGAGAAAGAGCGTCAGGAACAATATGTTCCTTGCGCTCGAAGTCATATTGCTGGAGTCTGACCGCCCACCTGGCAATTCTTCCGACAGGATCTTTGATGTTGTTTAACCACTTAAGACTGTAATGGTCTGTCACCACCGTGAACCTAGCGCCCTCTATGTATGGACGGAACTTTTCAATCGCGTACAAAACTGCCAAACATTTCTTTTCTGTCGTGCTATATTTTCTTTCCGCTCTGGTCAAGGACCGGCTTAGGTACCAAATGACCTTCTCGCCGTCGTCGCTCACCTAAGACAGTACAGCACCGACACCGAAGTCCGAACTGTCCGTCTGTACGAGGAAGGGTAGATCGAAATTTGGGCAGGTCAGAATTGGCGCAGACACAAGGTGGTTTTTGAGGTTATTGAAGGCTGCACTCCACTCAAACTTCTGGTCCTTTCTCAAGAGGTTGCTGAGAGGGGATGTGACAGATGAAAAGTTCGGTACGAATCTTCGATACCAAAAGGCGATTCCAATAAGCCGCCTCACGTCACCCACGGATTTGGGAGTTGGAATTTTGAGGATGGCCTTAACCTTTTCGGGGTCTACCATTAGTCCACCTGCGCCAACTATATAGCCAAGGTACCGTAGCTCTGGTTTACAAAAATGGTATTTTTCACGGTTAAGGGTAAGACCGGCATTCCTGAGACGAGTCATTACTTCGTGTAACACCTCGAGATGCTTTTCGAATGTCGGCGTGCATATGATAACATCATCGAGATACACGAACACGAATTGTTCATACCCACTACCCGGTCAATAAATCTTTGCCAAGTAGCCGGCACATTGTGTAGGACCATCGGCATCTTCCGAAACTGGAAGAGGCCTCTAGTGGGTACCACAAATGCTGTCAAAGGTTTTGAACTTTCCGATAACGGAATCTGCCAGTAGGCTGATTTGATATCTAACGTTGTCACGAAGCGGGAATTCCGGAGCTTGTCTAGGGTCGCACTAACGAAGGGAAGGGGATACGCGTCACGGGTAGTGGCCTTATTCAGTTCCCGGAAGTCTACTACAAATCGATAACGTCCGCCACTCTTTTTGATGAGAAGAATCGCAAGGAGATTGCGATGGCTCTATCACACCATCCTGCAACATTCTTTCCAGTTCCTCATTGACTTGAAGTTGGAGGTGTTGAGATAAGGGATAATGTCTTTTTCGGATCATTGGGTGTTCGGTGCGGATAACATGCTCTACTAGTTGGGTACAGCCAAATTTATTCCCCATAGCCTCGAAAGTATCCTCAATTAAGTTATCTAATGCAAGTCTCTGAAATACAGTCAGAGAGTCAATTAAAGCCAAGGCGGGAGCGGATGGACTTGGGCTATCTTCATCATCCCTAAAGCACCAATCGCCTGAAAACTTATCTGGGATAATCCCCATAGTCCGCCAAAAATCCATACCCAAGATGAGTGTTTGAGGCAAAGAGGGTACTACCAACGCCTCTATTACTCTAACGCGTTCTAATAGCTGGAACGGAGCCGATAGCGTTCCCACTATGGCACAGGTTTGGCCATTGGCAACGGTGCAGCTCTGTTGCGTAGTTCTCCTCAACGTACAACAAGATTTGAGAATGTCCCATCCGGGGCCTCCGATGATGGTGCTGGTGCAGCCACTATCAAGTAGCCCCAGGAACTTGCAACCATATAATGATACATTCAAGTATGGCCTTGTGTCGTTCTTAGCATGGGCCAATACGTAATTCAACAAAATTTCTGAATGATCGGCCTCTTGGGGAATACGTGACAACAGCCGGCTTACTGTTGACCCCTCCTCCCGTTTTTTTGACAACGCTGACAGGAGGTGGCTACCACATTCTCCCAGCCACATTTGAAACAGAACCTCTTACGAGTCTGGGAGCAGGCTCTGAACTTGTGACTGGAACTGCCACAGTTCCAGCACGTCGCAGGGGAAGGTGTCTCAGGGAGGTTAGCGGTTGATGTCTGATTGGAGATAGTGTTATTCGCACTAGAGCTAACTAGTGCTACTGAAGGCTGGTGTAGAGAGGGAGGAAATTTCCTATAGGCCAGCTCGGGCTCCAAGAGATTACGGTTAGAAGTGGGGGGAGGAACGAACTTTTGATTTCTCAGCTCTGTTTCCTCAATAGTCCAACTGAGCCGTGTTAGATCTGCTATGGTTGGTATCTCCTGGAGGGCCAGTTGAGTTTGGAGCTGTTATTAGGCCGACTCGAACATCTTCAGTGGGTAAATTATCCAATTTGCGGAAACGATTCTCGATGGCGGTGATGTACGTCAACACCTTTTCTTGTGCTCCTTGGGTTCCGTGTCTTATCTCGTCCCAAATACTAAACTCGTAGTCATAAGGGCGGAAGGCTGCTCGCAACTGAGCTACCAAGTCGTCACAGTTCGAGAAGCTACCCATCCTATACCACAATAGCGCGTCTTGGACAAATATTTCTGGAGCGAAAGGGAAGAGCTGGGCCTTGGGAATACCCCGAGCAACACGAATTTCCTCTACCCGCTCCAAGAACTCATTTACACTGGTTCTTCCATTATACCTCAGGTTCCATCTACTGATATCCCTCCAGCGATACTCTTCATTTCTACCGGAGAGATCAGTTTGCCAAGGAGACACGTGTAAACGCTCCATAGGACTTATGTAGTCCTCCTCTGGTGGCCTAAATATTGGTTGAGTAGCAGGAGATATCCGCTGCCACGGAGTGAATGGGACCTGAGCGCTTGATCTTTTCTGCTGATAATCACGTCCTGCACCAATTAGCTGATAATAATCCACCGAACTAGTTTCCAATGGTGCGTTAAATTGATTGGGATGTATCTGAAAAGTTTGGTTGAGATTATCAGACTTCTGCGGAGTCGATCTGGGCAGTATATCTTTCTTTCGACCTTCGATTACTGAATAACTACTATAGATTTTCGGAAACTGACTGGTCTGCGCCTGGGTACTTCTAGAGAAATCAAATCGTGGACCACGACAGTATTCTCTCTTTATCTCATTACGGGTTCAGATAACGGAGGATTGTGGCTGTCAAGAATCGATTGCTCCTGTCTCAGAGATCGTTTGAATGACTGCCGTTCGGTATTGGGCCTTTTTGTGGTCTTAGGGACCTCGAAATTATTGAAACGGTGAGCATTCCGATCATCGTCAATTAATTGACTGAAATTATCTCCATTTATTTGGATACTTGCATTCAATCTATCATTCAACAAGGTTACATCTCCAATTAGACGCGAGCATGTACTTCGCTAACAGTGAAGCGTTCCAGGCGACCGGAAATGTGAAGTAACCTACTGAGAATTCGCTGGAATTCGTTCGTCTTATTTTCGATATCGAAATTCAATACATCCTGTTCCAATGCGTCGAGTTTTTTCTCACAAGTTGATAATTCCAAAGCACTGTCCAGGAAGACCTTTGGGTACTTCCTTGAACTGTCTCTCTTCTCTTCTTTCAAAATTTCCCGAAGAGTAGAGCGTTTTTCAGCAACCGTGTTCCCGATTGGCAAACCCCGAATATAGAGTTCATACGAAAGCTCATCGCCTAATAAACGATTAACCTCTATCCTGGAAAAATAATTGAACAAATCAATGAAACCCGACCCCTCCAAAAGAAGTAGACACGAAAGGGCAAAAGCACAACCCTTCCAACAAAAACTAGAGCAAGAAAAAAATAACGTAAACTATAACCACTATTTTCGGAAACAATACCTCCCGTATGTGGTTAACTGCGTAAAAGTTTGATCCAAGTATCAAAGTTTACTTCACGCTCTAGATAACTGAAAAATGAAAAAAATAAAAAATGAATCACCCTGTAACCCAGAGTTACACAAATAATTGCGTACTACGGCTCCGACCTGTATAGTAGAGTTGAAAACACAATTATGAAAATCCACCCTGTATAATGAATAACGTCGAAAAAAAAAATAATTAGGGAAATATCGCTAATAAGGATCAAACCTGTATGATAGCGGTGAAAATATTTTTAAGGAAAAATTCCTAATACGGATCCACCCTGTATGATTATAGCGGTGAAAAAATAAATAAGGGGAAAACCCTACTAACATATACCCCTATATATTTGATAGAGTTTTTTTTTAAATACTTATGAAAATGTCCCTACTATTGAATCACCCTGTATAGTGAATAAAATCGAAAAAAATAATTGGGGAAATATCGCTAATAAGGATCCACCCTGTATGATGGCGGTGAAAATATTTTTAAGGAAAAATTCCTAATTCGGATCCACCCTGTATGATTATAGCGGTAAAAAAAATAAATAAGGGGATAACCCTACTAACATATACCCATATATTGTTATAATAATTATTTTTGCTAATACGTGTTTACTATAATAGTACTTTTAATGACAAATGTAATAATTGTTAATAATAAACTGTATTATTATTATTTTTCTTTGAGAGTTTTATTGTAGACATTAGATTGCCCTTGCTAGAACTCTTTCTTGTAGATTCACCTTTGTTAATTTTTTTTTTTTTAGGTCCCTAGCTGCTTCAAGTCGGTGGGCCACATGAAAACTCTTTCTCGCAGGGTAGAATTCAGGAAAGGAATATTTTGAAATAATATCAAATCAATTAAATGTAAATACTTCTCAAAAATAAATGTATCATTTCAACTCAAAACTTATTTCTCTTTATTGAATAAAGCTTCTCAAGGAAAATGTGAATTACTATGAAAATTCTCTCAAAAACAAAACCAATCTTATATTACCTATTCCTGCTTTTTAGCTAACTTAATTTATACTTGTAATCAACATTTGGGCGATATGTATTATATTCGCCAAAATCAGGCTTTGGTACAGATACCGTGCTCACAGACACTGCCTTTTTCAATTTGTATTATATTATTTCCTCGATCTGCGCAGCGCAGATACAAATCAGTATTTCAGATGCATTTAGCTCAAGGAAATAATTAAAAACTAAGTTTCTGATAACTAATTACTATTGATAAATAAATGTTTGGGAGGGTTAAAAGTTTCGTGCACTTATTGGAATGAAATTGTTTGTGATATACGGAATATTGTTCGGGATAGTGGAAATTGATCTTATGGTGTACTAGAAAGTTTATTGACGAAGTATGTCTTTTGGAAGTTCTATTATACCTTGTGTATTTGCTGCAATTTACCATTCCATCCACTTCTTCTGGCTGATAGGATTTCGCCGAAAATAGTTTTTCTTGGTGAGTATTTTTGTATTCACCCTTTGGTCTGCTATGTTTGTTGGTGTTTCCTAAAGTTATGTGGTTTGATTTTACTCTTTATTCAAAGATTTTTCCAAATTTTTTTTTTCTTCTCAAATTTTTTTTGCAAACCGCTTCCTTCAGGCTCGTTGTTGATCTCCCCTCATTTCTCTTTTTTTTTTCTCCTTGGTGAATTTTCTACCATTTTCGATGCACACGCGATCACTTTTTGCATTTTCGCGCACTGTTTTTTCCTTTTTAACTATTCTGTCTTAATCTAATTACAAATAAAACTTATGTACTATATTTGTTTTTGTTTTCTGTAGATTTTCTAATAGTTTTCACATTTTTTTGTCTTTGCTTTAAATTTTTTTATTTTACTCACATGACCTAAATTTGACTCTCTTAGATTCCTCGTCTTTTTCATTGACAACTGTCTGCCTGTGACAAGTAAGTGCTAATGTGCTATACTGAGTGTTTACTATACTTTTCTAGAGTTTTTTTTTTTATTTTTATTTAAAATCATTATTTTTCTAAAAAGTTTCACTGAATTTGAATTTGTTGTATGTTCCGAATAAGTTGTCTTATTGCTTTTAAATAATGTCATTCTTAAAAAGTTCAGTACTGTCCGTCGAGTTATGATTCTACTCATATTTTGTCAAAAATTTCTGTATTGTTTGTTGTTTGGTATGTTTGTTTTGTAAGTGCATTCTATTTAGAGTAAAAATAAGTACAAGCTTGGGTTTTCTAAAGGAATTCTAATTAATTGATGTAATTCTATTTTAAACTCATTTTTCAACTAGTACTATATCTAATATCATAACAAATTCCCCAAAATTTCTATTTCACCTTTTAATATTTGAAAATTAAAAGTAAAATATTAAATTTTCTATTCACTTATTTTTCTATTTACAATTATTTATAATTTTCCAGTTTTCTTAACTAATTTTCTTTATTTTTTCTTTTCAGGTATTGGATTTTTGCTTATTTTTATAAATCTACTTCAATTTTACCCAAGTCTGGATTGTCACTATTGGTAATTATATTTTATTTTACGTTTCAAACTTATAATTGCTTTCTATGTTGAATATTCCTCTTAAACTTTTGTCAATTGGATGTACTAGCCTATAACTATTTTTAGGGTGTTCGTTATCAATTTCATATGGTCCCTCGAATGGTAGCTGAAGCTTCGCACATATCCCTCTCTTACTATTCGGCACTCTCAACGCTCTTACTATTACCAACTCTCCCTTTTCAAACTTTACCCTTTTATTCCTTCTTTTTTTCTCCTTACTCACATATTTATCAGCATTCCTCTGTATCCTTACATTTACTTTATTCATAATTTCATTCAAATCCCTTTCCTCTTTTAACCATTCTCTCTCAGGCATTTTTCCAGTCACAAGGTATTTCGGGCACTCCTCAGTCACCGTATTAGGTACTTCATTCAAATATTGCTCAACTAAATGAATTTGTGTGTCCCAAATTCTGTGATTTTCTTGAGAGACAAGTCTTAGGTATTTAATTACTTCCCTGATATACCTTTCTGTTGGGTTGGAAGCTGGATGTCTGGTACTCATATAATTTAATTTAATGTCTGACTTTTTAGCAAAATTTTTCATTTTTTTGTTTTTAAAATATGTGGCGTTGTCTAGTATTATCTGTGTTGGTTTCCCTATTTCAAGTATATAGTCTGTCAGTAGGGTACAGTTTAACAAATTGTGACTACAAATATGTGTTTATGGTTGTTGTCTGTTTTTATTAGATTACTAATATAGTCTATTGATATTGTTTGTAGTGGTCGTTGTGTGATTATGCTCCGTGGTTCATTTCTGTTCGTCATGTTTTTGTTTTTCCCCAATTGGCATAGTCTACATCTTATTATTGTGTCTTTTGTCGTTTCTAAGTCTTTATTGCTAATGTAATTTTCCCTAAATGTCATCCAAGTCTTTCTAATCCCTATGTGTGAGTATTTGTGATTTTTAATAAATATTCCATCTCTGTCTGTAGTTCCCCTTTTTTCTTTGTCCGTCAGTGCTTTTTGGTCCTCTATAATTGTTTCTAGTGAGTGTAGTCCTGTTTTGTTTCTAAATACATTTACTCCTATCTTAACTTGTCTTGTGTTGTTCGTCTTATTGATTTCCATTCTCGTTATTGTGTCTGTTATTAAATTCTGTCGTCCTGGTATATGTCTAATTTCAAATGTGTACTCCTGAAGTAATAATGCCCATCTTTGTATTCTGTTGCTAGCTAGCTTACAATTTACGATGGATAACAAAGCTTCATGGTCAGTCTCAATTCAAAACTTTGCACCAAGTAAGAAAAACCTTAGTTTCTTTATACAAAAAATTATGCTTGCCAGTTCAAGTTCAGTCACACTGTAATTCCTTTCGTATGCTTTCGTAACCCTTGATACAAAAGATATAGGAACCTCTTCTCCCCCTTGCTTTTGAACCAACAACCCAGCAAATCGTGCCATCGAAGCGTCAGTCCGTAAAATAAAAGGTACTGTATAGTCAGGATGATAAACTTTCAACTGGTTTGTGAATATTTGTTTAAGTTCAACAAAAGCTTTCTCGTGTCTTTCTGTCCATTTCCATCTTACATTTTTCTTCAGCAATTCTATGAGTGGTAATTGTTTGTTAGTCAGGTCAGGTATTAAACGTTTAAAATAATTCAGCATCCCCAAAAATCCCCTTAATGTCTTTAGATTATTTGTTCTCGTATAGTCTTGTATTGTGCGTATTCGTTCAGGGTCCATTTCAAGTCCTTTGTTGTTTAATCTATACCCCAAATAATTAACTTCCTTTTGAAAAAATTGACATTTTTCTAAATTTATTTTTAATCCTGCTTCATTCAATAATTGTAATACTTTAGCTACGTGTAGTTTGTGAGTTTCTTCTTCTTTGGAATAAATCAAAATGTCGTCAATATAATGCAGTGCGAAATCGTCGTATTTGTCCAGTATTTTGTGTAGTGCTCTTTCTAGTGCTGGACAAGCTGATTACAGTCCATATGGTACCACACAGAATCTATAAATGACTCCCTCTATGGAAAAACCTGTATAATTTCTAGAGTTTTCGTGTAAAGGAATCAGCCAAAAGCTGTGTTTTAAATCGATTTTTGAAAAACATTTTGTATTAGTAATTTTTCCAAAAATTGTATCAATATTCAAAGGTGCTTCGTATTGTGGAATTGTTATTTTGTTTAATTCTCTGGCATCTAAACAAAGTCTGAGCTCCCCATTTTTCTTTACAACCACTACTATAGGATTTATGTAATTACTGTTACATCTTTCTATAATACCGTTCCTACTCATCTCTTCTATCTCTTTCTTAACCTGATCACGATATTTATAAGGAATAGGATAATTTTTTGATTTAAATTTATTAATCTCTTTTACTTCTATCTTATGCACATACTCTCTTGCTACTCTGGATTCATTCATTATCAATTTCTTATTTTTATTTAATAATTCTTTTATATACTCTTCATATTTTTCATTACATCTTTATTTCATATTATATTTCCCTTCCTCATTTATATTTTCACAGTCATCCTTCTCATTCATACTATTTGCACATAAAATATTATTCATTTTTCTATCCTGTTCTTTTTCATAAAAATCAAAATATTTTACATCTAACTCAATACTTTTTGTTTCATAATTTATTTTTGCTCTTAGTTTTTCTAACTGATCAGTTCCAATGATTATATTAAATTCCATATTTTTAACTAGTAGTAGTTGTAAATTCAAACTCTCTTTATTTATTTGTAACTTTGTGTTTATTAATTGATTGGTTTCTGCCATTTTTTTCCATTAACTCCTATTAAATTTGTTTTTGGAATCTTAATGCCATTGTTTTTAATTTCTAATTCTGATATAGATTTTTCTTTTAATAACGAAGCTTCTGAACCTGTGTCTATTAATATTCCAAGTTCTTTTTCTCCTAAATTACCTTTTAAAATTACTAATCCTACCAATTGTTCTTCTTCTAGATTTTCATTTAACTTTATAAATTCTACAGGGTGTTCATAGTTATGTGTGTCCAGCTTTCCATATGGTCCTAGCAAAAATTTGTGTCAGCAGAAGTCGAGGGTTGGGGTTCTTGTCTTTCCCTATGTTCGTTTTCCCTATCTGTCTAATAGTATCCTTTAGTTCATCAATTGCCTTTATATTCTTTATTTTATTTTTTAAAATTTTAATGAATGTTATTGGGTGTAACTTTTTTATGTTTCCCTCAAATTTATTATTTACCTGTATATTTTGGCACGTATTTATTATTCTAGTCTCAGTATTAGTCGTTCTAGTTTCCTCTAGTTCTTTAATTTTTTTTCTATATGTTCAATCTTACTTGTCTGTTGTTCATTTTTGCTGTCAAAATTACAGTGTGTCTCTTTTATTTTTTCTTCTACTTTTTTGTTTACTTGTTTCAATTCCCCTCTAATTTCCTGGCTTGTGTTTTCTAAATCCAACCTAACTTCTTGTATTTTTCTTTCATTGTTAATAATGCAATTTCCTATGTCTACTATTTTATTTGTCATACTTTCATGAAACTCACTATTTCTGTTTTCAATTTTTCTCTCAAATTCCTTGTACATGTATAAATTTTCCTGTTTGTTTTTCTCTAGTCGTTCTTGCATTCTTGTCTCTAATCTACTAATATTTTCTTGCATGTCCTCTTTTACACTTTCTATCTTATTCGATACTCTTTCTATATTCTCTTTCACGCTTTCAATATTCCCTTTCATCCCCTCTTCCATTTTTTCCATGTTATTTGCAATATATTGCATTAGCATTTGTATCTGGCTTTCTAAACTTTGTACATTTTTACTACTACCTTGCCTGTCACCACCTTGCATTCCACTATTCTCTCCATGCTCTTCATCCTGTCTCTCTTCCTGTCCTTCACTCACACCTGTTTTCTTTCCATCTCTCAAATCCATTTTTCCCACTGATTCAAATACTCTTCAATCTCTCAACTTTTCAAATTTCCCACTCTTTCCTGTCACACTCTTTCTCTCAGCTTTCAAACTAACAATCTACCTTCGATTTTGCCCTTTCCAAATGGCCTCACGTTGCTGGCAACAATTGTTATAATAATTATTTTTGCTAATACGTGATATTTACTATAATAGTACTTTTAATGACAAATGTAATAACTGTTAATAATAAACTGTATTATTATTTTTCTTTGAGAGTTTTGTTGTAGACATTAGAATGCCCTTGCTAGAACTCTTTCTTGTAGATTTACCTTTGTTAATTTTTTTTTAGGTCCCTAGCTGCTTCAAGTCGGTGCGCCACATGAAAACTCTTTCTCGCAGGGTAGAATTCAGGAAAGGAATATTTTGAAATAATATCAAATCAATTAAATGTAAATACTTCTCAAAAATAAATGTATCATTTCAACTCAAAACTTATTTCTCTTTATTGAATAAAGCTTCTCAAGGAAAATGTGAATTACTATGAAAATTCTCTCAAAAACAAAACCAATCTTATATTACCTATTCCTGCTTTTTAGCTAACTTAATTTTTACTTGTAATCAACATTTGGGCGATATGTATTATATTCGCCAAAATCAGGCTTTGGTACAGATACCGTGCTCACAGACACTGCCTTTTTCAATTTGTATTATATTATTTCTTCGATCTGCGCAGCGCAGATACAAATCAGTATTTCAGATGCATTTAGCTCAAGGAAATAATTAAAAACTAAGTTTCTTATAACTAATTACTATTGATAAATAAATGTTTGGGAGGGTTAAAAGTTTCGTGCACTTATTGGAATGAAATTGTTTGTGATATACGGAATATTGTTCGGGATAGTGGAAATTGATGTTATGGTGCACTAGAAAGTTTATTGACGAAGTATGTCTTTTGGAAGTTCTATTATACCTTGTGTATTTGCTGCAATTTACCATTCCATCCACTTCCTCTGGCTGATAGGATTTCGCCAAAAATAGTTTTTTTATTTTTGTATTTACCCTTTGGTCTGCTATGTTTGTTGGTGTTTCCTAAAGTTTTGTGGTTTGATTTTACTCTTTATTCAAAGATTTTTCCAAATTTTTTTTTTCTTCTCAATTTTTTTTTGCAAACCGCTTCCTTCAGGCTCGTTGTTGATCTCCCCTCATTTCTCTTTTTTTTTTCTTGGTGAATTTTCTACCATTTTCGATGCACACGCGATCACTTTTTGCATTTTCGCGCACTGTTTTTTCCTTTTTAACTATTCTATCTTAATCTAATTACAAATAAAACTTATGAACTATATTTGTTTTTGTTTTCGGTAGATTTTCTAATAGTTTTCACATTTTTTTGTCTTTACTTTAAATTTTTTTATTTTACTCACATGACCTAAATTTGACTCTCTTAGATTCCTCGTCTTTTTCATTGTCAACTGGTCTCTCTGTGACAAGTAAGTGTTAATGTGCTATACTGAGTGTTTACTATACTTTTCTAGAGTTTTTTAATTTTTTAATTTTTATTTAAAATCATAATTTTTCTAAAAATTTTCACTGAATTTGAATTTGTTGTATGTTCCGAATAAGTTGTCTTATTGCTTTTAAATAATGTCATTCTTAAAAAGTTCAGTACTGTCCGTCGAGTTATGATTCTACTCATATTTTGTCAAAAATTTCTGTATTGTTTGTTGTTTCGTATGTTTGTTTTGTAAGTGCATTCTATTTAGAGTAAAAATAAGTACAAGCTTGGGTTTTCTAAAGGAATTCTAATTAATTGACGTAATTCTATTTTAAACTCATTTTTCAACTAGTACTATATCTAATATCATAACAATATATTCAATAGAGTTTTTTTTTAATAATTATGAAAATGTCCCTACTAATGAATCACCCTGTATAGTGAATAACGTCGAAAAAAAATAATTAGGGAAATATCGCTAATAAGGATCCACCCTGTATGATAGCGGTGAAAATATTTTTAAGGAAAATTCCTAATACGGATCCACCCTTTATGATTATAGCGGTGAAAAAATAAAAAAGGGGATAACCCTACTAATATATACCCATATATATTTAATAGAGTTTTTTTTTTTTTTTTTTAAATGTTCCTACTAATTATGTGTGTAAAGTTAGCGACGAATTTGCCAGCGACGAATTTCACCAGCGACGATTTGGTAGGGCGGATTTTATGCAATTGAAAATTCTACTTTCAGTCGATATCAAATTTTTCGGCAATGATAGGCTCGAGGTGTATGATATTCAGGTTGAAATAGAAAACAAAAGTATTGAATCGTCTTAAAAAACCGCCAAATATTTGGAAAAATGCACTTGTTGCAATAAAAATTTGAGATTTCTACCGTTAATTCCATTATAAGTCGGAAATGAGGAATGAATACACCTGGAAATTTTCACAGAAGGTGTAAAAATGCATGCTTTTTCGGAACATGGAAAGTTGATATCTGAAAAATCGGTACGAAAGCGGAAAATAATTAAAATCCATGAAAATTTGGTATTTCTATTCTTAATTTCATTATAATTCTGAAACGAGGAATAAATACACCTGGAAATTTTCACAGAAGGTGTAAAAATGCATGCTCTTTCGTAAAATGAGAAGTTGATATCTGAAAAATCGGTACGAAAGCGGAAAATAATTAAAATAAACGAAAATTTTGGATATCTATTTTTAATTCCATCACAAGTCGGAAATGAGGAATGAATACACCTCTAAATTTTCAGAGAAGGTGTGAAAATGCATGCTCTTTCGGAAAATAAGAAGTTGATATCTGAAAAATCGGTACGGAAGCGAAAAATAATTGAATTCCATGAAAATTTGGTATTTTTATTATTACTATTAATAATTTCATCACATAAGTCGGAAATGAGGAATAAATACACCTGGAAATTTTCACATAAGGTGTGAAAATGCATGCTCTTTCGGAAAATAAAATATGGATTCCTCAAAAATCGGTACCGAAGCGGCAAATAATTAAAATCCATGAAAATTTGGAATTTCTATTATTACTATTATTAATTTCATTATATAAGTCGGAAATGAAGAATAAATACACCTGGAAATTTACACAGATGGTGTGAAAATGCATGCCCTTTCGGTAAATGGAAAGTTGATATCTGAAAAATCGGTACGGTAGCGGAAAATAATTAAAATGTATGAAAATTTGGTATTTCTATTGTTATTTCATTATAAGTCTGAAATGAGAAATGAATACACCTCAAAATTTTCACACAAGGTGCGAAAATGCATGCTCTTTCGGAAAATAAAATGTTGATTTCTCAAAAATTGGTACGGAAGCGGCGAATAATTGAAATCCATGAAAATTTGGTATTTCCATTATTACTGTTATTAATTTCATTACATAAGTCGGAAATGAGGAATAAATACACCTGGAAATTTTTACAGAAGGTGCAAAAATGCATGCTCTTTCGGAAAATGGAAAGTTGATATCTGAAAAATCGGTACGGAAGCGGAAAATAATTAAAATACATGAAAATTTGGTATTTCTATTCTTAATTTCATTATAAGTCTGAAACGAGGAATAAATACACTTGGAAATTTTTACAGAAGGTGTGAAAATGCATGCTCTTTCGGAAAATGAGAAGTTGATAACTGAAAAATCGGTAGGGAAACGGAAAATAATTAAAATAAACGGAAATTTTGGATTTCTATTCTTAATTCCATCACAAGTCGAAAATGAGGAATGAATACACCTCGAAATTTCCACAGAAAGTGTGAAAATGCATGTTCTTTCGGAAAATGAGAAGTTGATATCTGAAAAATCGGTACGGAAACGGAAAATAATTGAATTCCTTGAAAATTTGTTATTTTTATTATTACTATTAATAATTTCATTACATAAGTCGGAAATGAGGAATAAATACACCTGGAAATTTTCACAGAAGTTGTGAAAATGCATGCTCTTTCGGAAAATTAAATGTGGATTCCTCAAAAATCGGTACGGAAGCGGCAAATAATTAAAATCCATGAAAATTTGGAATTTCTATTATTACTATTATTAATTTCATTATATAAGTCGGAAATGAAGAATAAATACACCTGGAAATTTACACAAATGGTGTGAAAATGCATGCCCTTTCGGAAAATGGAAAGTTGATATCTGAAAAATCGGTACGGTAGCAGAAAATAATTAAAATATATGAAAATTTGGTATTTCTATTGTTATTTCATTATAAGTCTGAAATGAGAAATGAATACACCTCAAAATTTTCACACAAGGTGCGAAAATGCATGCTCTTTCGGAAAATAAAATGTTGATTTCTCAAAAATTGGTACGGAAGCGGCGAATAATTGAAATCCATGAAAATTTGGTATTTCCATTATTACTATTATTAATTTCATTACATAAGTCGGAAATGAGGAATAAATACACCTGGACATTTTTACAGAAGGTGTAAAAATGCATGCTCTTTCGGAAAATGGAAAGTTGATATCTGAAAAATCGGTACGGAAGCGGAAAATAATTAAAATACATGAAAATTTGGTATTTCTATCCTTAATTTCATTATAAGTCTGAAACGAGGAATAAATACACCTGGAAATTTTCACAGAAGGTGTGAAAATGCATGCTCTTTCGGAAAATGAGAAGTTGATATCTGAAAAATCGGTAGGGAAACGGAAAATAATTAAAATAAACAGAAATTTGGTATTTCTATTATTAATTTCATTATAAGTCTGAAATGAGGAATAAATACACCTCGAAATTTTCACAGAAGGTGTGAAAATACACGCTCTTTCGGAAAATGAGAAGTTGATATCTGAAAAATCGGTATGGACACGAAAAATAATTGAATTATTTGAAAATTTGGTATTTTTATTATTACTATTAATAATTTCATCACATAAGCCGGAAATGAGGAATAAATACACCTGGAAATTTTCACAGAAGTTGTGAAAATGCATGCTCTTTCGGAAAATAAAATATGGATTCCTCAAGAATCGGTACGGAAGCGGCAAATAATTAAAATCCATGAAAATTTGGAATTTCTATTATTACTATTATTAATTTAATTACATAAGTCGGAAATGAGGAATAAATACACCTGGAAATTTTCACAGATGGTGTGAAAATGCATGCTCTTTCGGAAAATGAGAAGTTGATATCTGAAAAATCGGTACGGAAACGGAAAATAATTGAATTCCTTGAAAATTTGGTATTTTTATTATTACTATTAATAATTTCATCACATAAGTCGGAAATGAGGAATAAATACACCTGGAAATTTTTACAGAAGTTGTGAAAATGCATGCTCTTTCGGAAAATAAAAAAAAATCGGTACGGAAGCGGCAAATAATTAAAATCCATGAAAATTTGGAATTTCTATTATTACTATTATTAATTTCATTACATAAGTCGGAAATGAAAAATAAATACACCTGGAAATTTCCACAGATGGTGTAAAAATGCATGCTCTTTCGGAAAATAAAATGTGGATTTCCCAAAAATCGGTACGGAAGCGGCGAATAATTAAAATCCATGAAAATTTGGAATTTCTATTATTACTATTATTAATCTCATTACATAAGTCGGAAATGAAGAATAAATACACCTGAAAGTTGATATCTGAAAAATTGTTACGGAAGCGGAAAATGATTAAAAACCACGAAAATTATAGATTTTTTACGATAATTTCCTAATGAATCCAGATTGAGAAAAAAAGCCACCTGGAAAAATTCGCCCAATGACATCTTTTGAAAATATATGTATTCTCAGGAAGTGATCAGTTGAAAATTCATTCATTAGAGGGTGCCCTCAAACTATTTCCATTGCGTTTCAAGCTGTTTAACCTCCCCATTACCAGGGACATTTCTGTCCACCTGGAAAATTGCCTAAGTACCACCAGTTCCAAAAACGGTAAAATATTATATTGTTTTACAAGTGACGAAAGTTAAATTTTCTGAAGCGAAATAACAGTTCACCAGCTGCGGCGAAACAAAATCAAAAAAATGTATTCTAATCATAAAAATGATTCCTATCTTCGTTTATTCATAATTTAAAGTCGTCCAAACATTATATACGAGCATGGGAAATGATTGGGAAAAATAACAATTGAATTTTGATTTTAGTTCGAAAATATGAGTAGGACATTCATAAAATCTGTATTGGAATCATTTTTCATTTTTCTATTTTTATGGAGAATATTCCCCTTTTTAACGATTGAACTTTCGTCACCAGAAATGAGAGTTAACGTTATCAGAATATCTCTTACTTTCGACGGAAATCACGTTTTCGCTGATGCAATTCTACTACAGAATGACACATTTTCGTAAGGGTAGAAAAAATACCCTACATATAACAACTATAGATCGCAAGTCATCGAATAACCATCAAGATCGAGCTTATGAAATATCTGGAACGCTCTTGAATTGTAAATAATCAACAATACTGTTTTCGTCATCAGAGATCAGCTGGTGACCTGCTTGCTTGTGTCTCACATTCACAGCAATTACTTCAAAAATATAGTGAAACTCTGGCCGTGGCCATAGATATATTCAAGAAAACTGATCGCGTTTGCGTTTGGAACTTCCTAAAATGGATGGGTCCCCAATTTTGTGCCTTGCTCTTTTGCTGTATTGGTGTAAATCCTGGTTTTCCGAAGGGATCCTATCTAGAATCAACACTGTTCCTTCTTTACATCGACGATTTGTTTTGAAGATACCAATTCATACCTTTCTACTTTTCCTTGGCTTGCACGATGTTATATGAAGTTAATAGGATATTGGACGCCTGTTGTGTCAGTCAATGTGAACAAGTATTTCCCCCTTCATCATACAAGTAATTCAATTCATATAAAAATCATTGAAATACCTAAATGACTTTTCTAAACCATTTCAGCTGATGAGGTTACAGTCAAGAGGAAAACTTATGTCAGCGCATCAGAAACTGAAGTGGTATTATATTTCTCCACAACGGTAACAGAATTTGTCAGTTCTAAAATATAATTTGATAACAGCATGATAACATTTTCGCTCTTGATATTGAACAAGTATTCTATAACACTTGCTGACTTATACATTTTGCGTGTATTTCATTCCATAAAGGGAAGAATATGCAAAACCAAACCAAAATATTCATTTTTTATACCAACACGTGCTCTTGGCGAGGAATGCGTTTTGACCAACTTTGCCAGTTTTTCTAAATTATCTAATTACCTACATATTTTGTAGAAGCCGTGTTGTGATAGTAGGTAATTATCGAAATATAAATATTTTTTATGATAATACAGAGGACCTACCTTTCCTTAAGAAACATATCAGCGCTAATAATAAAATCGAGGAGTATATTCATTGGAATTTATTGATGATATATATAATTGAATTTGTTTATTATTTGATTATGGCACGTGTTATTCATTCATTATGTTCCCATGTTTTATACATATTCTGTGAAAATATCCAGGTGTAGTTATTCCTTATTAATTATTAATTAAGAATAGACAACTCAAATTTTCATGTATTTGAATTATTTTCCGCTTTCGTACCCATTTTTCAGGTATCAACTCTCCATTTTCCGCAAGAGCATGCATTTTTACACCTTCTGTGAGAATTTCCAGGTGTATTCATTCCTCATTTCAGACTTATAATGAAATTAAGAATAGAAATCCAAAATTTTCATGTATTTATAATAATTTCCGCTTTCGTACCGATTTTTCGGAAATCTACATTACATTTTTCGAAAGAGCATGTATTTTCGCACCTTGTGTTGAAACTTCATGGTGTATTCATTTCTTCATTTCCGACTTATGTAATGAAATTAATAGTAGTAATAATAGAAGTACCAAATTTTCATGGATTTTAATTATTTTTCGCTTCCGTACCGATTTATCAGATATCAACTTTCCATTTCCCGAAAGAGCATGCATTTTTACACCTTATGTGAAAATTTCCAGTTGTATTTATTTCTCATTTCAGACTTATAATGAAATTAAGAATAGCTATCTGAATGAAAATGCAAATTTTCACTTTCAGATTTTTTCTTTCCTTTTCAGTTAGAGTCTTTTCACAATATCTATCAGATGTAGTTCAATGTCCAGCGTGGCTTGTGCCGGGGAAGTAGTTGTTTTCTGTTAGATATTACAAATAAGTCACATTTTTCATTTTTCAATTTTCATGGAGAATGTTCCCCTTTTCAACATGAATACCTCCCAAGAGGTTATCTTGAACGATGGAAAATAGCGACTAAAGTTTTTCTTTCAGTCGCAGATGATTCCACAAAAGATTTTATGAATTTCCTATTCATATTTTCGAACTAAAATCAAAATACCAAATTTTCATATATTTTAATTAATTTCCGCTTTCGTACTGATTTTTTAGATATCAACTTTTTATTTTCCGAAAGAACATGCATTTTTACACCTTCTGTGAAAATTTACAGGTGTATTTATTCTTCATTTTCGACTTATGTAATGAAATTAATAATAGTAATAATAGAAATACCAAATTTTCATGGATTTTAATTATTCGCCGGTTCCGTACCGATTTTTGAGAAATCCACATTTTATTTTCCGAAAGAGCATGCATTTTTACACCTTCTGTGAAAATTTCCAGGTGTATTTATTCCTCATTTCAGACTTATAATGAAATTAATAATAGAAATACCAAATTTTCACGAATTTTAATTATTTTGTGCTTCCGTACCGATTTTTCGGGAATCAATATTTCATTTTCCTCATTTCCGACTTGTGATGGAATTAGGAATAGAAATCCAAAATTTTCGTTTATTTTAATTATTTTCCGCTTCCGTACCGATTTTTCAGATATCAACTTCTCATTTTACGAAAGAGCATGCATTTTTACACCTTCTGTGAAAATTTCCAGGTGTATTTATTCCTCATTGCAGACTTATAATGAAATTAAGAATAGAAATACCAAATTTTCATGGATTTTAATTATTTTCCGCTTTCGTACCTATTTTTCAGATATCAACTTTCCATGTTCCGAAAAAGCATGCATTTTTACACCTTCTGTAAAAATTTCCAGGTGTATTTATTCCTCATTTCCGACTTATGTAATGAAATTAATAATAGTAATAATAGAAATACCAAATTTTCATGGATTTCAATTATTCGCCGCTTCCGTACCAATTTTTGAGAAATCAACATTTTATTTTCCGAAAAAGCATGCATTTTCGCACCTTGTGTGAAAATTTTGAGGTGTATTCATTTCTCATTTCAGACTTATAATGAAATAACAATAGAAATACCAAATTTTCATACATTTTAATTATTTTCCGCTACCGTACCGATTTTTCAAATATCAACTTTCCATTTTCCAAAAGGGCATGCATTTTCACACCATCTGTGTGAATTTCCAGGTGTATTTATTCTTCTTTTCCGACTTATATAATGAAATTAATAATAGTAATAATAGAAATTCCAAATTTCCATGGATTTTAATTATTTGCCGCTTCCGTACCGATTTTTGAGGAATCCACATTTTATTTTCCAAAAGAGCATGCATTTTCACAACTTCTGTGAAAATTTCCAGGTGTATTTATTCCTCATTTCCGACTTATGTGATGAAATTATTAATAGTAATAATAAAAATACCAAATTTTCAAGGAATTCAATTATTTTCCGTTTCCGTACCGATTTTTCAGATATCAACTTCTCATTTTCCGAAAGAGCATGCATTTTTACACCTTCTGTGAAAATTTCAAGGTGTATTCATTCCTCATTTTCGTCTTGTGATGGAATTAAGAATAGAAATACCAAATTTTCATGTATTTTAATTATTTTCCGCTTCCGTACCGATTTTTCAGATATCAACTTTCCATTTTCCCGAAAGAGCATGCATTTTTACACCTTCTGTAAAAATTTCCAGGTAAAAATTTCCAGGTGTATTTATTCCTCATTTCCGACTTATGTAATGAAATTAATAATAGTAATAATGGAAATACCAAATTTTCATAGATTTCAATTATTCGCCGCTTCCGTACCAATTTTTGAGAAATCAACATTTTATTTTCCGAAAGAGCATGCATTTTCGCACTTTATGTGAAAATTTTGAGGTTTATTCATTTCTCATTTCAGACTTATAATGAAATAACAATAGAAATACCAAATTTTTATACATTTTAATTATTTTCCGCTACCGTACCGATTTTTCAGATATCAACTTTCCATTTTCCGAAAGGGCATGCATTTTCACACCATCTGTGTAAATTTCCAGGTGTATTTATTCTTCATTTCCGACTTATATAATGAATTTAATAATAGTAATAATAGAAATTCCAAATTTTCATGGATTTCAATTATCGTCGCTTCCGTACCAATTTTTGAGAAATCAACATTTTATTTTCCGAAAGAGCATGAATTTTCGCACCTTGTGTGAAAATTTTGAGGTGTATTCGTTTCTCATTTCAGACTTATAATGAAATAACAATGGAAATACCAAATTTTCATACATTTTAATTATTTTCCGCTTCCATACCGATTTTTTAGATATCAACTTTCCATTTTCCAAAAGGGCATGCATTTTCACACCATCTGTGTAAATTTCCAGGTGTATTTATTCCTCATTTCCGACTTATGCGATGAAATTATTAATAGTAATAATAAAAATACCAAATTTTCATGGAATTCAATTATTTTCCGCTTCCGTACCGATTTTTCAGATATCAACTTCTTATTTTCCGAAAGAGCATGCATTTTCGCACCTGATCTGAAAATTTCGAGGTGTATTCATTCCTCATTTCCGACTTGTGATGGAATTAAGAATAGAAATCCAAAATTTTCGTTTATTTTAAATATTTTCCGCTTTCGTACCGATTTTTCAGATATCAACTTCTCATTTTACGAAAGAGCATGCATTTTTACACCTTCTGTGAAAATTTCCAGGTGTATTTATTCCTCGTTTCAGACTTATTATGAAATTAAGAATAGAAATACCAAATTTTCATGGATTTTAATTATTTTCCGCTTTCGTACCGATTTTTCAGATATCAACTTTCCATGTTCCGAAAAAGCATGCATTTTTACACCTTCTGTAAAAATTTCCAGGTGTATTTATTCCTCATTTCCGACTTATAATGGAATTAACAGTAGAAATCTCAAATTTTTATGGCAACAAGTGCATTTTTCCAAATATTTGGCGGTTTTTTAAGACGATTCAATACTTTTGTTTTCTATTTCAACCTGAATATCATACACCTCGAGCCTATCAATGCCGAAAAATTTGATATCGACTGAAAGTAGAATTTTCAATTGCATAAAATCCGCCCTACCAAATCGTCCCTGGCGAAATTCGTCGCTGACAAATTCGTCGCTAACTTCACACACATCTACTAATTACCCTGTGAATTGACTCACTCGAAGACAAGAAAATTTATCTTTCCCACCCTGTACTGAAAGATTCTTGTGTATTCTAAAATCACCTTTTATAAAATAAAATAGTAACGGAGTCCTTTTTTTTGAACTACTGAACTACTCACGACTCAGATCCAGCTCTTTTCCACAAATGATATTTTACATTACCGTTGTTAAATGAATTCGCGTACCTTGACTAATCAAAATACTAGTATTTTATCGATCAAAACAATATCGTATCTAATAACTGTGCATCAAACATTAGATTCTCAACAACTCAAACTATTATTGATTACGAAAAACCAGCATTGTCAAGCGCATATACCACCACTCTGTATACATATAAATCTATCAAACTAACAAATTTTATAATCCAAGTTGGAGCGCCACTTTTTGCTACCTACTTTCTTCGTTGTGGAAGAGAGAGATGGCAAGGTTGTTTATTCCTATTCGGTTCAATGCCTGGCTAAATGGGGTGGGTGATGAAATGAAAATCGACAATCAGGTAAGAGTGTGTATTGCTCCTAACAACCGGTATTCGGTACTGGTATTCGTTCTCGGTGCACAAAACACTGTGTATGTGTTCTGTGGATCGGTGGTCGAGCTGTATGCTGCCGTTGTTGGAATATTAGACAGACTTTTCAACTCCAAATTGTAAACAGTATGAAATAACGGTTATGTTATACGAACCCAAGTTAATAATTATGAAATGATCAGCAGGAGTTGTACTGATACCTGTTGTATGATCGACCATACAATAAGTGCACACGATTCGATAATGTTATGAAACCTGGCCAATACAAGCGATAAGCGAATTTCTAAGTCATGCAAGGCAAGCGTCAACAATTAACTAAACTAATAGGCAGCTAATAGCAAAGGCGTTAAATGCTAGGCTTATCTGAGTGGTGCAGCAGTTCTACCGCTCCTTGGCTGTTGTACCTCTAGCGCATGCAGGGTTCTGGTGACAGTCAGCGAAGGTGAGATTTCAGTACTCCGGACTTAGGGTTCCAGAAGTAGGGCTCCAGAGATAGGGCTCCAAGGGTAGGACTCCAGAGGTATGGGCCCCAGACAACAGGTGATGACAGGTCGCTATGATACTCCCTTGATGGGGTTTACCCGGATGGGTCGTGGAATACGAGATTGAAGTGCTATTCCACGAAGGAAATGATGATACCAAAAGAAGGCCTGAAAGGGTTTTGAGATATAAGAGTTGACGTGATCTCATTTATTGATATCCCAGGTTAGTAAACATGAGGAGCAAGTCCAAGAAGAACGAATGGTTAATAAATCGAACTAAAAGACGAGAAACTGAGACATAACTTGGTTGGGGGGTGGCCTTCAAGTGTTTTCGAATTTGCCGAGAGAAATTTATGCAGAATGAACAAATCCACAACGGTGTGTTGCTCTGTATTCAAAAGCTACTTCAATTCTACTTGAAATTTCTATATAAACTGGGAAAAATCCGCAAAGTGCGATCATGAGCCAACACACATGGACCTCAGACGACCTTTCCAGTTGAAAATCTACGGCAAAATGTCCGAGGAAGGAAGGAAGCTCAACTTCTCAACTTCTGTCAATCTTGTCATTGTCAACCTTGTCATCAGTGCTGTCGCTGGGCACTAATCAAAAGGATCACAAGGCCGTATCAAAATCCGCGCATTTTACTCCCAAAACTTTGAAAATCCTCACAAAATCCTCCCAATATTTTTTCAGAAACTGACACAATGGTTATGATTGTTATGAATAAAATGATATGGATTTCTTTGAAAAAATGAACAATTGTACTAATCTTCCAAAAAAAACGTAATCGTAATGAAGTGAAGTGTCAGGTGGCACCTGTCATCTGTCAGTATAACTCATTCAAAATATACCGCCCAAAACTAAAAAGTGAATAAACTAGCATAACAATCATAAAACATCAGTCAGAACAGAAGTTCTATCTTATACTTCATGTTCCGTGATCCACCCAAATTTGATCATAGAAAACTATGGCCTTTTTTAAATTATATTAAATGATATTAAAGGACCCATGGAAATCCTCACAAATCCTCACAAATATCCAATTACTCCGCTTTTACTCCGCAGCGTTGAAAATACTCACAAAAGGAGTAATTACTCACAAAACGGCAGCACTGCTTGTCATTGTCAGCCCTTCTGACAGATGATTAATTTATTGGTGGGTCCATGGAATCTGACAGATGGCATATTTACTTTTCAATTCAAGGTTCTGATACAATTTAATGGAATGACATAAAAAAAATACCGGAAGAGATCCAGAAAATAACGGTGGATGACCGCTACCCTTGCTCGAACAGAGTTGGCACGTAGAATATACCCTTACGGTAAGTCTGCAATTGCGGTGTTTAGTCAGACTATTCTGAATAGTGTTTTACAGGGAGATTCACTGATGAAGGCATAGAGTAATTTGGAATAGCAGGGAAACAGCAAAACACAAGATTCAGAAAAGCGGGAAGGGAATAGTTAACCGGCCGCAGTGAACCCCGATAACCCAGAGATAGCGTTACATAGGTACAGGGTGATTCTAGCAACAATTACTAATACAGGCTTTCTTTATTTTTCCGGCCTTGCAGTATGGGCAATTTTTGGCTTCAGAACTTCTGAATTTGACCTGTGGCTCACTAGCATCAATAAAATATTGAATTATTTCTTTTTTTTGTTCTTGAATGGATCATAAGATAATAATAATTAAAGTGCCGTAATGAACGATCTAATTGGATAATACTTGCAGCAATTTGAAATGTAACAATTTTTTTCGAATAACGTTTGCAATTTCGTTGATTTTAGTCTTTCGAATAACATCAACTTCTTTGCTCAACGGTTTCATAATGACGAATGAAACAACATCACATCTTGTGTATACTTATATATTTGTCGAATCCTTGTCGATATCGACCAGCATTCGTATCGAAATCTTTGCAAATCACAACTTTTCCATATTGCTGCTGCTGCCAACATTCTGCACACATTCTCTTGAATTCATCGAAAGACATGTCGGGAGAAACGTGCTCATCGAATACATATTTCAAATTTATTTCATTTTGTTTGAAAAGTACGATCATATTACAGTCGCGTATCAGCTGTTTTGGAATTTTCGAATATGTTGATGATTGCACGGAACGAATTAGGTAATAATTTACCGTGTTTCCCAATCATACTACCACAACCGTCTCCATTCAAAATATCCAAATTTTCAATGGGTAGTGACTTGTTGAATGATGTGATGGTTGAAAATGAGTGCGCCATGGTTATAAATAAAAATATTAAAATCACTTCACGTCATTCTCAATGTTGACTTACTCCGGTGCAGGTGTTGTTAATTCCATAATTAACAAGCTCCCGTTCGAATTACATCTTCCTGGTTATACGTTTTGTGGTCCAGGCACCAAATTGCAAAAGAGATTGGATCGTGGGGACAAAGGCGTGATTCCTTTGGACGAGAGCTGTAGAGACCACGATATTGCATACTCTCAGAGTGGCTCTCTAGAAGACCGACTCAAGGCAGATCAATTGTTGGAAAATCAAGCTTGGGAACGCGTTAAATCTAAAGACGCTGAATTTGGAGAACGTGCTGCAGCTTGGTTGGTAACTTCCACCATGAAAGCGAAACGTAACCTTGGCATGGGTCTGTCCTTTCGTCGTAACATGCTTCAAAAAATTATTAAAAACTGGAAGCCGAATCCTACTAATATTAAGAAATCTAGTGCTTCGGCTTTACGAGCTGCTAAAATGATCGTGAGTCAAGCTGGAGGACGTAAGAAAATTCGTATACCTAGGGTAATTTCATTCGATGCAAAATCTGGAGGAATCTTGTCGCTCATACCTATATTTGCTGCCCTTTCGGCTTTGGATTCATTGGCAGGTGAAGTGAGCGCCATCGCAAAAACCGTAATAGATGCAAAAAATGCTAAAAAGAAACTCGAAGAAGATCAACGTCATAATAAATCAATGGAACATTTGAGATCTGGTTTGTACCTGCCAAAAACACCTCGAGAATTTGGACTGTTTCTGAAAAAACAACGTAAAGGACGAGGTCTATACTTGAAAAAACAAAAAAACTACTAGACAAGCTACCTAATAGAGCATTAAACTTGAAATACCGCATTTTCGTGGAATCTTTATGCGTGATACGTTGCCAACTTGTGGTCCTTGGCTGCAAGAATGCGGTGTAATAAACTTTCACATTTGAATGCGGGCACTCATTGGGTAGCTTACAATAAAAGCGACAACGTCGCGCAATATTTCGACAGTTTCGGCAATCTAAAACCTCCAATGGAATTGGTGAGATATTTTGGGAAGGGGGTAAAAAGTACATATAAGAATGATCAATATCAAAATTACAATCAGAATAACTGTGGCCATCTTTGTATGAAGTTTCTACTTCATAATGTCGTCCGATAAAATGTATGAATCATTGATTGAAATGCATAAGTATAAATCTTTGCGAGATTTCACCGATGCTGAACTGCAAGCTTTACCAATTGAATATTTGATGGGGAACGCAGGACCTTGGGAATTGCTGGATGTATGGCGCAGATTGCCAATGGATTACCAACATCGATACGCTTTGCAGATCCGCCTACCATGTTTCATCCATCTCCGACATGATTTTCCTGCATCAGCGCCGCTACATCGATATTGTATACTAATATTGTTAGCGCACAATTTGAATGTTATTAGTGTAATAAAAAATAAATGATTTTTGATCAAATGTTTCTTCAGAGAAAAAAAAATTGTTCATACAACAATACTTTTAACCAAACACATGGTTAGTATGGGCACCACACGTCAGTATTGTTGAGAAAACTTTTTCGAAATGGTTACATTCAGTTTGGTTGAAATAACGATTTGATAACAATGTAGGTGCAACATTTGCGTAGATCGTTTACAGAACCAATGCATCATTGTTTGTGCAATAGATCGAGTTTGGTTAGAGGGCCTAAACTATATTGGCCAAGGTGACCAAACCAGGTGTGTTATTTGCCAATATTACAACACCAGTCTGGTTACAGAGTCATGTTGAAACAACCAAACTAGATAGGTTAGAGGACATAATTTAATAGTGTTCAGGCAACCAAACCAGGTTTGTTGATAGAAGCACGCTAGCTTCGTTACAGAATCTAAAATAATGTTGTTAAAGTAACCAAACTAAAAATGTTCGCACAAAGAAATTAGTTATGTTGGAGAATCTAAACCGATATTGTGGAGATAACCACAACACGGCTTTGGTGTGGGAAACTATCCTGTTCGTAGAACCAAATCGGCTAATGCAACTGAAGAATGTTGTTAGAGTAACCACACTAAAAGTGTTTTCATATAGAAATTGGTTTAGTTGGAGAATCCAAACCGATGTTGACTAGATGACCAAACCAGGTGGTATGTATGCGAAAATATTCTGTTCATAGAACAATGCCAAATTGGCTACTGAATCCAAATAAATGTTGTTCTAATAACTAAACTCGACATGCTTGCATTGACAACCAATGTTAGATAATATGAATCAGTATTTAGCCAATTATTTCGATATTTCAACATTTACTCGTTCAGATTATCTTAGTTGATTACTCAAGCATGTCTCGTTATTTCAACATTCGTTTTAATTCAGAAGTCAATTCGGTATTGTCCTATAAACATTATATTTTCCCATAAAAATTCAGAATACTGGTATAGGTATATAATTTTGTAAATTCAGTATTTTATTGGGGCTACTTGATTAATTTGCCCTTCTACACCTTCTAAATTTACTTGAAATATTTTTTTTCATTTTCAGGCCGTGGAAGGATGAAATACTAACAAAAATTTAAAAAAAAAAATTTCCTCATAAAAAAACTTTCAATAAAAAAAACAAATAAAACATGTTTTGCTCGTGGCATAATTCTCATTTAGTCACAAACCAAATTAGGTTCTGATCCAGTATTTCTGAAACAACCAAACTGGGCTTGTAAAATAGAACAAATTCACAAGAGAAAGGAAAGACGTAAAATTGAATAAAATATGGAATATAAAGCGGCATCCAAACTTTTCAAAAATTATATACCCAATAACTACCAAACTTGTAGAATTTTAACTTCTTGACTTTTTTTACATTGTTAATTTTTTTACAAAATAAAGTATATATCTTTGAGAACACATTCAACACATTTTTGTGGAAATATTCAGAAACGTTCTTATAAGTGACGTAAGCCACTCTTTGATGTATAAAACAAAATATTGTATTACTAATCACAAGAAAATTTAAATATTAACCACCATTTTGAGAAAGGTATTGAACAGAATAATCAATCAGATAAATCTACTCAGTTATTGAAGGAAATTAATACAAGGAATTAAAACATACTCTAGAAAATATAAAAAATACACAGAGAAAAAAGTTCACTAGGGGTTATTAAAAATGTAATTATCATAATTAAAAACTTGAATACTATATGGGACAAATAAACACTGTAATACCAGTAGGTAAAAGATTTTTCCTGAACTGTATACCTGCTGCAGATACCAAGTGTAGTAGTTTATTCATCGTTAATGAATAAATTTATCAACAGATAACTTATCATTATTAAACTATATATTAACAGTGAACCACTATTTGTATAACTGCAATTTATCTTTGTATACCCTCCAATAAACAGTTTAATAAGCATGGCATGTCAATAACTCATCGTTATTAAACAATATAATAACAGTAGACCACTATTTGTATAACTGAAACTTATCTTTGTATACCCTCAAATAAACAGTTTAATAAGCATTGCATGTCAATAACTCATAGTTATTAAACTATATAATAACTGTAGACCACTATTTGTATTACTGCAACTTATTTTTGTATACCCTCCAATAAACAGTTTAATAAGCATTGTTTGTCAATTACTTATCGTTATTAAACTATATAATAACAGTAGAACGCTATTTGTATTACTGCAAGTTATCTTTGTATACCATCCAATAAACAGTTTAATAAGCATTGCGTGTCAAATATTTCTTTGTACTTGTTTCAGGTTCACACTTTAATAACGGTTATCAAACAGTTTAATGAATGTTTTATAATAGACAGGGAGATGATGACAGATTTTGGGACACGATTTTACTCAGTATGCCTTTTGGAGGACAGTATTGTCCGTATATCCTCATGATAATAATGCATGAATCTAAGAGTCATCGTAGGTTCTTCATACTAAAACATAATTATTATTTTTATTATCATTATTATTATTCGAGTATGATTTTAATCAGGCTGCCATGTAAAAAAGGGAACTCTTCGCCCACCCTAACGGTATGCCAATGGTTTTTCGAGTATTTTAGTTCTATTATTTCATTACAAAACACATGGCAGCCCGATTGGAATCGTACTGAAACATATAATTTTTTGAAAATATTATAATTATTCAATATGAAGAACCTACGACTACTCTTTGATTCATGCGTTATTATCATAAGGACACATGGACAATACTGTCCTCTGAAAGGCATACTGATTAAAATCGTGTCCCAAAATCTGTCATCATCTCCATTGAGGTAAAGTTTATTTAGTGGGAAAACAATCCAAAATATATTGAATACATATTTATTCAACACATAACCATTATAACACAACAAAACAAAATATTCTCTCTAGACATAATATTATTAAACACGAAAACAAAAACATCATATTATTCTCTATAGAAAATTTAAAAATGTTTATAAACAAAACCATTTTTATACAGGTGGACAGTTTTATAATGTGCAACTTTGAACTAAAATATGAGAATTCAATCAACGTGCCTTAAAAAAATGTTCACAATAAATGAGAGAAAGGTTGTCAGAGTTGATTGTTTTTTTTTTGTCAACCACTTGACCAATTTTCAACTAATTTGACAAAAATACGTTCTACTGTATGAAACATATTTGGACCACAGCTTCCCTCTTGCCGGCATAAGTAATCCACTTTTGGTTGATGAGCAGTATGGAATGTAATAGGTTTCCCTCTGTTCCCCAGGAAATAAATTTATAATTTCATCGGTTGCCTTCATAAATGTTTCTCTTTTTATTCTGAAAAATTCAACAAATGTACGGCCTGAAGACAAAATGAATAAGGAAAATGGAAACAAACGGAAATACTCACTCGGCACATTCTGATGTGGAAAAAAAATCATTTATAATGATTTTGCTCAGTTTCTGGCGCAAATCGTTATTTAATTTTTGTCTGTTCATAAGAATTACTCTACCATCAGTAGACTTCCTAAGTAATTCTTCCAGCCCCTAAAATGATAGAATTTGGGTTATTACCAATGGAAAACAAAATACTATATATATACCAACATTAGTTGAAAATACACTAGAGGATCTCTTTTTCTTAGTAGGACTGTCAGGTTTATGTGATGGTTCTTCTAAAATTCTAAGCAGTTCTCTATCTGGTTCAAAAACAAATATACTTTCAGATGTTGATGAGGTATGTGCCGGTGTACTAGGCCCACTTGAATACAGTACATCTGTGACATTAGCGGGAGCCTGAAATATTACATATTTTAAAACACATGTTGTAAAAATATGCTTAATATTTTTCTTTGTATTAAAGAGAAAATCACAGTTTTTTAGATGATGTGAAAACCAGTATAAATTCAAGGTACCTACATACAATTTTAACATTTTTGTACGATCATCAGAATATGATAGATATTCCTACTAATTAAAATAACGAAAGAGACACATCTGTAGTAAAAGCATTCCCTATATTTTATAAATGTCTAAAAAAGTATATTGTTCAGAATTAGTTCATCTTACCTCTTGTGTTAATGAAGCATTAGCCAAGTATTCCGAATACTTCTGTTTAAAAATTAGTCGAGGTCCAGCTTTATCTATTAGTTGGTTAATTGTTGTGTCATCCAACAAATTAAAACTTTCATCCGTTATCCCCTCATCTGAAACATCTTTCTGTGGTTGAAATGAAAATGAAAAAGTAGCCAAGCCATATACCTTCCTATATGTCACATGAGACTAACCTTTAACCTTAACGTGTAAGACTACACAATGTCATATGTCAATAATCACTTTAACATTGTTGTTCTGTGTTCAAGAAGAAGACGAATAAAAGTTCAGTTTCCGCCCAGACTCTGATCAGGTCAATAGATGTTTGATTTCATCGACCCATCCATATTTAAAGTCTGAGATCAATTTAATAGTTATTAATACAAACTTAACATGGCGCAGTCGAACGAAACCTGCCAATAAATAATTCTCGATGCGGTGAATTAACCTATGAAGAAAGCAAGTAATAATTATCGCAAATGAACCGGATGATAGAAGATTGAAATTAACAAAATGGATCGAGGTATATCGCCAATGTGTATGACCGGCCGCAATCTTAACCAAGCATGGCGCTTTTGGAAACAAAAGTTTGTTACCTACCTCAAAGCAACAGAAATAAGCAAGAAGGAGGATTCCACAAAGTGTGCGCAGCTTTTAACTCTAATTGGAGATGAGGGTATGCAAATTTATAATACTTTTACCCGTCAAGAAGACGAAACGGAAACATTGGAACTATTATTGAAGAAATTTGACGATCATTTCAGTCCCAAGGTTAACCTAACCTTTGAAAGATATAAACTCTTAACATGTCGTCAAAAAGAAGGTCAAACAATAGAGCAATTTATAATTGAACTAAAAAACCTTTCTTTATCATGTGAACTACAAGACTTGAGGGAGTCTTTAGTAAAAGATTTATTAGTATGTGGTCTCAAATCTGACAATCTCAGAGCACAACTATTTGATAAAGATTCCAAAACATTAAATGAAGCTGTCAATTTCTGCATAAATAGTGAATCTACCAAGGAGCAAAACCGTCAAATTAGCAAAGGGAATAGTAATGGTGATCATGAAGAAGTTGATGCAATCAAGAGGTCTCGCCCTTATCATCAACAAACCAGGCCCACTCACCAACAAATCAGGCAAACTGTCCACCAACAAAGCAAGTCAGGCCCATCATATAACCAAATGTCAAGGAACCACCAACAACAAAATCAAGGATGTCGTAACTGTGGCAGGAGCCATGGTCCTCGTAAATGTCCAGCTTATCAAGTTAAGTGTAACCGCTGTTCAAATTTTAACCATTTCTCTCATCTTTGCTTTAAATTCCCAAATAATGGCTATAATAAAAATAAAAGTAATTTTCAGGCTTCAGGAAATAAATACAACAAAAACAATTATAAAAAACGTATTCACACTGTTGACCAACATCTTAACTCAAATTATGATGATGATTCTGCTCAAAATTTATAATTTCTAGATTCCATTGAAAATCATCTCTGCAGTAAGCTGTTGTATGAACAGTCTAGGACAATAGGAACAATGTCTGAGGATTTCTGGGCAGCGAGCATTGAGGTCAATGATAACAACATATCTTTCAAACTGGATACTGGAGCGATGGCAAATGTAATTCCTCTGAAGGTATTAAAAGAAATCAATTTCAGTATGTCAAATTTACAAAAAACTAATGTCAGACTTAGCTCATATACAAAACATAGTTTACCAGTCTTGGGCCAATGTTTTCTCAAATGTAAATCAAACAATAAAAGTTGTAATTTGTTGTTTTATGCTGTTGATATAGAAAGCATGCCAATATTGGGTTTAAAAGGTTGTTTAGAACTTGAATTAATTAAAAGGATTCAGACAATTGAAAATAACGTTCAAAATAATGCACAGCTAAATCAAATCTTAGAAAAATATAAAGATACTTTCAAAGGCATAGGCTGTTTAGAAAAAGAATATCACATAGAACTTAAAGAAGATGCTATACCATCAATTTGCCCAGCTAGGAAAATCCCACTAGCTTTAACAGATAAATTAAAACATTCTTTGGACGAACTAGAGAAAATTAACATAATAAAAAGAGTTAAAGAAGTTTCTGATTGGGTACATCCCATAGTAATTGTCAAAAAACCAAATGGTACTCTAAGAATATGCATGGACCCTTACAACTTGAATGCCTCTATAAAAAAACCAATCTTTCATTTTCCAACTTGGGAAGAAATCACCTACAAAATGCATGGTTCAAAATTTTTTAGCACACTTGATGCTACTCAAGGATTTCTACAAATAAAATTGGATGAAGAGAGTTCGAAACTCTGTACGTTTGCCACACCTTTCGGTAGATACTCATTTTGCAGACTACCATATGGTCTTTCAAGTTCTTCTGAAGTTTATCAGGAGAGAATGTATGAAATTTTTGGAAATATAGGAGGATGTGCAATATTTATAGACGATGTAATAATATATGCTAAAAACATTTTAGAACATAATAAAATCTTGGAAAAAATTCTAAAAACTGCTGAACAATACAACATTCGTTTCAACAAAGATAAATGTAAATTTTTATGTAAAAAAATAATATATATGGGCCACCAAATCAGTGATAAAGGCATTGAAGCAGATAAATCCAAAATACAAGCCATTTTAGATATGCCTAGCCCTAAAAATGTCAAGGATTTACAGCGATTTCTTGGCATGGTCACTTATATTGCAAAATTTTTGGATAATCTCTCAGAAAAAACATCACTTTTGCGTTCTCTATTGAAAAAGAACATTATCTTTCAATGGTCAGCAGAATGTGAGAAGGCATTCCAAGAACTGAAGTCAATCTTATCAAAAACTCCGTGTTTACAATTTTTTGACACTAATGAGCCAACAACAATCTCAGTTGATGCCTCCAAGAATGGCATGGCTGCCGTGCTAATGCAAAAAGGAAGACCATGTGCCCATGCATCAAGGGCATTAATAGAAACTCAATCTCGTTACTCTCAAATAGAGAAAGAATTGTTAGCTTGTTGGTTTGGAGCATCTCGTTTCTATCAGTATGTCTTTGGAAAAAAGTTCATTTTAGAAACAGATCATAAACCTTTAATTTCGATCATAAAAAAACCATTACATCTCTGTCCACCTAGGCTCCAAAGAATGTTAATGCAGTTAAGAAAATATGACTTTGAACTTGTATTTAAACCGGGCAAAAAATTGATTGTTGCAGACACTTTAAGTAGAGCTTATAATTCAGAATTAAATTTCAACGAAAACAAAGATTTTGACATTGAATCTGAAATTTGTGCTGTTGAGCTTGCTCTAAACATTACCGAAAACAAAAAACAACAAATTCAAGATTTTACTAGAGAAGATCCTGAACTCAGTACATTAAAAAACATTTTAGAAAATGGCTGGCCAAGAAGCATAAAATACTGTCCAGAAAATGTAAAATTTTATTTCAAATTCAAGGAAGAAATTTCATGTATAGAAAATTTAATTTTTAAAGGACAAAAACTTCTTGTTCCCAATGCCCTAAGGCAAGAAATTTTACATAAACTTCATTACGAACATTTGGGATATAAAAAAACGTTAGATAAGGCTAACTTATCCTTCTACTGGCCAGGTATGCGAAAACAAATTGAAGATATGGTAACATCATGTAACATTTGCCATACCTATCAAAGATCTCAGTGTTCGGAGCCCTTGAGGACTCATGATGTCCCCAGGCTACCTTGGCAAAAGGTAGCAGCAGACATTTTACAATTTCAGTCACAAAATTACCTTTTAGTCGTGGACTATTATTCAAAATTTGTGGAAATTGTCAACTTAAATCATAATCTAACTTCTCAAAACCTAATCAATAAATTGAAATCTATCTTTGCCCGTTTTGGTATTCCGAAAATTGTAATGACTGACAATGCTTCAAATTTCAGTAGCTTCGAATTCAAAACTTTTGCAAAGAATTGGGAATTTCAACACATAACTTCCTCTCCTTTATATCCACAATCTAATGGCCAAGTTGAGAGATCTGTACAATCTGTAAAAAACCTTCTGAAAAAATGCTTCTTAGATGACAAAGATCCATACTTGGCTCTGCTAAATTTTAGAAACTCACCTTTGGATGGGGAAAATTCTCCTGCAAACGCACTAATGAATAGAAATCTCAGATCTATAGTTCCTGAGATAAATAGTAAATTTTCAAAAAATTTTAATAGAAGTAAGTTTAACTCTTATATCTCAAAAACTCAACAAAACCAGAAAAAATATTTTGACAAGCATAAAAAACCTTTACCGCTTTTGAAAATAAATTCTTTTGTCAAAGTTCAAACTAAGCCAAATACACCTTGGCAAAATGGTACGATTTTAAAAATATTACCGTTTCGATCATATTTAATTAAACTAGAAAACGGCTCTACTCTCAGACGTAATAGAAAATTCATTAGAGAATTTCACCCATCCAAAATTTTTACACATAATAGGCCAAATACACCTGCAGCAGTGCCTTGCCCTGACTTGTTTTCAGAAAACAATTTTGAAAACAAAAGATTTTTAAGAGTGGTCGAAAACTCCAATGCTGCCATGACAAAAAATACACCGGAACATGATTTAGAGTTGAGGAGGAAACACTTTAACAATGATTCACGTCAGAGTTACAGCCCTAGCTGTAGTGACAAAACAGATGACTACTTTGTCAGTCGCAACTCAAGCTTTTCGAGTTCCTCTGATCAAAATTCATCTGTTGAAAATGTAAATAACTCTTTTAACAACACGCAAAATGAAAATTTTGTGTATGAACAACTTCTAGAGGGTTCTGAAAATTCTCAAAAAAGTGACGGTAACAATTCTGTTACAAATTCAGAAGTTCATAGCACTTCCTATGACAATGAAAAATGTTCTCAAATTTCTAGAAAAGGGAAGGATATTACCAATAGTTATACTTACAAAACTAGGTCTGGGAGAGTTATAAATACTCCTGCAAAATTATCAGACTATGTTTGAATTATAGTTCCCAAGATATCACACCTCATATATCTTTTAATTCACTTTACATAAAGTGAAAACTTAACTTCAATAACTAATTAATTAAAACCCTTCTTTGTAGGCATTATAAATTTAATTGCTCAAAACTATGGCCAATTAAAAGTAATAATTGATAAAACTCTGTTACAGAACATACTCTGTCTAGAAGTTGTACATGAACACAATCTAATTCTAGGCCTACTGTACATCCATGTTTATGTGTTTGTAATTTTACATTTATTTCTTGTATTGTCAAACTATACACACACACACGTATAAGGAAACTGAAACAAAATGTATGATATTTCTTTTAAATAAAATGTTAGTTATTTAGAAAAAATTTATTTTAAATTGGCTATTGTAAATTGTCAAGCTTATATAGAATCTAAAACACAAGTTTGGATTAGACATAATGCTTTTTGTTATAAATAGAAAACACTAACAATATATGTATAAAACTTCATTTACCCTAAAAAAAGGGGGATGTCACATGAGACTAACCTTTAACCTTAACGTGTAAGACTACACAATGTCATATGTCAATAATCACTTTAACATTGTTGTTCTGTGTTCAAGAAGAAGACGAATAAAAGTTCAGTTTCCGCCCAGACTCTGATCAGGTCAATAGATGTTTGATTTCATCGACCCATCCATATTTAAAGTCTGAGATCAATTTAATAGTTATTAATACAAACTTAACACTATACACATTGAAGAAATTCTCACAAAAAAGAAAATCCAAGTTTAAAAGACACGAATAAAATAGAATAAAATAGAAAAGGTAGTTTATAAATAACAGGAAGGATTATAGCCTGGCTATTATGAAAATTGTTAATAAAGCATTTCCAAAACTCCGCCACATTTTTATATTTCAATTTTATCTATTTTAAACTGGTTAATGGAAACTTAAAAAAAATCAGTTTGTAGGACCATCCCATATAAAACAAACTGTTTAATTATTGATTTCTTAAATATTCTTATGAATTACCTAGTTTCCGGATTAGACTAAGGTAATAATAAAACCATTCTACATAGGTGAAAAGTACAGCTAGATTCCATGCCCTCCATATGTGTCGATATCCTAACTTTCTTACCCTATTTGGCCTATTTAAGCAATGGAACCCACTGAACACAAATTCTAATTAAAAATGCGGAGTACCAATTTGAATTTACCGCGCAGAAATCACATTAAACTAGCCAAACATTCGTCAGTTGAAAAATTATTTTGTTTTGTCGGTAAGCTTGAATGACGCTTCTGTGTAGGTGAGGTCTGAGGTGTTCTGTACTGACTGTACTTCTGTTTACCTAGGTACCTACTACTACCTACGGTGGTAAAACCCGCAATTTTGTTTGAAATCCAGTGTGTATGTAGATGCTTCAAAGAAATATTAAACGTGGCCGTACCGTTTGAAAGTTATTTTCGCGTTAAATCACCGTTAAATGAAATTTACATAAGGAACTGAGAAGTCCTGAAAAGCTACATAATAGTGAGTTCAAGAATGACATCATAAGCTTTGTTGACTTTACCTATTTGAATTTGATACACTTCAACCTCACAGCACTGATGGCCGACACACCACACACATCTCACTTGAAAGCCAAACGCGAAATGTTGCCGGCCGTTCAGCCGTTCGAGATCGTGGCCCGCTCAACCGTTACATCGAGTACAGTCGAACACTGACGACACAGTAAAAATTGACTATTCAAGCTATGTATGAACCTGCCAATACTAAACATTTAATAACCACAAACAGTTGGTTTCATATCACTGAAACCGAAGTTCCTGTGACAACTGTACTAATTTTAAGTGAAGCTGTTGAATAATGACAAATGAACACTTCAATAACATTGAATTAGATATAAAATAAATTGTCTGTAGTAGAATCATGGTTCACCTGTCCCTGAAACTCGATATCAGAAACATTTTTTTACTTGGTGTTATGATACAAAAGTTGAATAGTTTAGTAATGGTTATTAAAATATTCCCAAGTGAACCTGTACACCTATAGAATCGTTTTCTCTGTGTAAACAAATATAATATTATACACAACAAAACATCACAAAAAATGCCATATACACCATGAAATGTTTCTGTTTGCCATTTCAATGAGAAGAAAACTTAAATTGGTTACTTCAAGTGGTAACAGAAATATCGACAACCATAAGTGATGAATTCGTGAATTAGTGAAAATAAGCATTTTGTAATAATTCAGGAATCAAATTATGAATACCATTGGCATTAAAACTAGCACTATATCATAAGTGTAGTGTGATTGTATGGGCATATGAAAGATCTATTACAAATTAGTCAAATAAAATTTTTTTGGAATTGATAAAAAATATTAAAATCACAAAGAATATTTTGAAGTAATGAAACATCTCCCTTGGGGAGTCACCATGCAAAAACATGGAGTAGAGTAAATAGGCGTTTTAAATGAATAGAAACCCAAATCATCTTTAGATTGTTCCACTTCATAGGCATGTAAATGATGATCGAAGCATTTAGTTCTATAGGAAATATATTCAATACCAGGTTTTCCATCATCCAAAAGCAAAATATTTTTTATCCTACCGAATACTGGTAGATCACTAACAGATATAATAATGATATTTTCAACTCTGAATGAGACATTGTCAATGGTGATCCATTTAACACCACCAACCACATTTGAGGAGCTTCCCAGTTTAGAAAAATCCTCATTTTCGACATATCTGATTTTCCCACTATTAGTTTTAGAGGAAAATCCCTCCTTGCTCAAAAACCTGAAACAAAGTCTTAACTGATGCCTAACTGCTACAGTGAAACAAGTGTTTTTTTTACAACGGCTGATTACACTAGATGTTTTCAAACACTTATGTTTTGCCTCAAATCTCATACTCCAATTTTGTACCAATGGGCCAGAATTTAAAATCATTTTAGGGTAATGAACCATATGATGATGTTTCGGTTTTAGTTGTTGTTTCAAATCTACACAATAAATATAATGATGTTCAGATATCAAAGTACTCAATACACCTATATCTTCATTAGTTACACAGTCATTGAAAATAATATCACATATTTTTCGGAGAGCCAAATATAATTGCCAATGTACATTATTTTCTGGAACCAGGTGACAAGAATCAGTGAAAGTTCATACAGACGCCCTCCAAAATGTCGTGCATAATGTCCACACTGAAGTTTTCAGTGACATGGAAACCTGCTATATTATTGAACACGCAGTATTCTTTTATGCCACTTTCTCTACTGCCAATATTTGAAATATCCTCATTATAATTGTCAAAATTTCTAAGTGTAGACATATCTTCTTCAAGTTGGGTGTGTGTCAGTTGCTCCGTGCGTTTTACAAAATCGACAAAAAAAATTTGCTGAGAAGGATTCTACAAACCCAAGCATGGAGTTAAGACCTAGATTATCTCCTATAAAAAGCCCAACTTCAAAAAATATTGTTTCATCTGATTCAACTCTGATTCCATGACTTTTCAAATAATTCAGTTCTTTAATAAGCGGAGTGAATATTTCATTTCCATATTTTTTGCGTTGATCTGATTTGAATAATTGCACTAAGAAAATGTTAGTTAGATGTGAACTAAATGGTTTGGGTAGACACGGTATGCTAACATAAACCGCCCCCAACTTCTGAACACCTGAATGTGATCCTAATGGATTTCCTGTTTCGAAATCATCAAAATGTATATGTAAGGGAAATATAATTTTTGTTGGTTGTTTTTCGAGCTTCTTACGCCATAATTTACCTTGTACAAAGCTAGTTAAATTGTGTTTCTCCTTCAATAATGATTCAAGGTTAGTTTTTGTTTGTATCAATACTTCGGGTAACTGAAAAAACTGTTTAAGCGTTTTTGCCAAAGATATGAACGTAATTTTATCGGTATGAACTGATATGTCTGGGTTATTATGTAGAGTTCTCAATTTCAAAGATTTTTCCACAATCACCTCTTCTGGATTGATGAAATAATCAGAATTTTGAAAAAAAAATCAGTCTTTTATAGTCTGTTTCCAAGTTTTTGAAAGGACTTCAAAACAATGGTGTAAGTTATGACAAATCTCTATATTTTCGGAGACAGCTAAGTGTTCTTCCAAAAGTTTCAAAAGTTTACATTTGAATATATCCTGAACTGATTCAATGACACTTTGGACGGCATTTCTGGGAATATACTTATTGTTATATAGACCAGCAATGAAAATCAAAATTTTACTGTTGAAGTCAGACAGGCCAAATTTAATTTCCTCCAAAGTTTGATGAACTAATTTTTCACCCGTATGTGTTGAAACATACCTTATTTGAATGTATAAACATAAATTCTTAATGAAAATGAAGTATCTCCCGGTATATCTTTCCTTGACAGATGGTCATGTCGAAGGTGAAACTGTTAGACAATTTGTCAACTTACAATAATTCGAAAATTGATTTCGTTGATCTAATTGAAACTTTATTTAAAAGTACCTATATATATTGAAAAGGACATCGTTCAAAAGCCCGGATTGGATCAATATTAATATAATTTGTGTGCTATCGGACATTTTACTGAAAGGTAACTGTTTAAGTTAAGTTATTAGTTATAGAGTGTTACTTTTCTCGTATTCTCTTCATCCTAGGATTTTTTCTTCTCTTTCCTTCACTTCTTCTTTTTTTTTATTAGAATCATTTTGTAAGGTCCTTCGTGAGGTCAAACTAAATTTCCAACTTCGAAATATACTCAAATTGTTGATATTTATTTTTAATTGAGTTATTTTGAACCCACTCTTCAATTTATTGCATTATCTCACTCTTGTCTGCAACAAGGGTTATTTCAGTGTATCGCTGGAAATGTGGTATAGATCATTAGGAATATTTTCAGGAGAATTCCTTCCCTCATCATCTATCAAACTATTTTCAAATTTCTTAAGTTTTTGGTCATTTGCCTTGTTAATGGTAGATTTTTCACTTTGGTCATGTATAGGATTGATTTCACTATCAGTTTTTTCTTGATTTCCTCTATTTTGAATGATTTTTTTTCAGAGCGATGAGCAGTTTCAATATGTTTTTTAAAAAACTTTAATGATAAAAACGTCCTAAAACATTCATTTTCTGCACAATTAAATGGACCTATTGTCAGACAGTGTATAAACTTCATGTGAATAAAAAACGTTCTATTCGCATTGAAGTTTTTTTGACAAATGAAACACTTCATACTGTAAATAATCGTAAACGGAAGTACTTGAAGAAGTCAGCATTGCATTATATCAGAATATAATTGTTCTACTATAACAAAACTTTTATCCCAGGGAGTTTTAAGATCATAAACAAATTTTTGAATGAAATGCCATACGTGTTCTGATTCAGAAGGATATTTCAAGTGAAGAGTGAGGAACAATTTGAAAGTAATGTCCAAACTCCTCAAAACAGTTTCAGGCTTATAAAAAACATCATTAATAGCCACTAGAACCTCAAATTTCGTTAAATTTTCTCCTACCAATATAATAACTGGTTGACACGTTTTCTGCACAACTGAATGGACCTATTGTCACTTCATGTGAATAAAAAACGTTCTATTGGCATTAAAGTTTTTTTGGCAAATGAAACACTTCATAGTGTAAATAATCGTAAACAGAAATACTTGAAGAAATTAGCATTGCATTAAATCAGAATGTAATTGTTCTACTATAACAAAACTTTTATCCCAGGGAGTTTTAAGATCATACACAAATTTTTGAATGAAATACCATACGTGTTCTGATTCAGAAGAATATTTCAATTGAAGAGTGTGGAACAATTTGAAAGTAATGTCCAAACTCCTCAAAACAGTTTCAGGCTTATAAAAAACATCATTAATGGCCACTAGAACCTCAAATTTTGTTAAATTTTCTCCTACCAATATAATAACTGGTTGACACGTTTCTTTGAGTTCAACAAACTTGTTCACCCTTCTCTCCAAGAAAGGCTTCACTTCTGTAATTTGATTGAGGTGCACCAAAAAACTTTCCTGGACTTCTAATTTTGATGGTCTCCACTGTTTTCTGCTATTTTTTCCCTTTGAGGGAATGATGTTAGTTCGTGAGAACAGATATGGCAAGGATAATAATCCTACAGCAATCTCCTTTTCACCTATATTGAAGAATAGATAAATAAGTTTGAGGAAATAAATGTCTGGATTAAATATTTTAATTGATTTCCAAATTGAATATGAAAAGAAACGCCAGTGAAGTTCAAATTCAATGCGTTTCATACAAAATCAAAAAATATTTTGAAATCCTTAAACCATTTTATTATTTAAAAGTGAACAATTCGTGGCTACTTCATCTATAACTTTAAAATTTGGACAAAGATTTGCCAGTGAAATAATTACGATTTTGATTGAATTATTATGTTAGAAATACATACATAGTAAGTAATATCCTAAAATATTTTTTTTTAGTTTTAAATAATAAAAAGAAGAATTCAAATATAAAGTTTCATACAAGACCTAAAGAATACATTATCATACTGAAACATCTGTAACTGGCATACAAGTTGGCAAAACACTGTTCAGTTTTAATTTTTAATATTTATAGTTCAGTAACAACAGATAAACTCGAGCCAAAAGTAAAGGATGAATTGTAGCACTCTGAAACTCGGCACATGACATCTTGACATGATGGAAAAAAAAATTGGTTATCAAAAAATCAGGGGTGGAACCCAAAAATATTTTCATTATAAAATAAATAATTTTTTTTGTTGTTATTTCAGAAAATATAAGAATTATCAAAAAACGATGTTGATAAGTTGAAAGACAATTCATTCTCTTCAAGAACGACTTTCAGAAATGCCTTATGAAAAGCGCTCGTTTTCTCAGAAAACGTGGTTGAACGCCGACTGCAAGTTCCGGTGGTGCCGAACATTATATTCGTGATAACTTTGCTAAAAATTATCAGAGAAGGGAAAGGAAAGGACTTTTTCCATCTCATGCCAATGTAACATGTATAATATGAGTACCTGAAAGGTTTTTTTTTCTAATTAACCATTCTGGCATTCTGCGCGGTTTGTGGAGGATCCAAAAATCATGGATATTTTAGATAATATGGAATATTTATAGTGAAGCAGGAACCAGGTGGATATTTGGAATGTATGCAACGATTTAGGAGTAGTGAAACAGATCTCACTCATACATGCCAAAGAAAACTGGGTTTTACTTCTGCGTATTTTTTCACCGCACCCATAATCCCGACTTTATCTTCTGTAAATGTTGAAAATAATCTGTTATATACATCTTGCATAAAAAAAGGAAGTAATTTCAAGCTTGAAGAAAATGAAACATTCTCAATCAGAAATTGGAAAAACATGATCTCCCTGGAAATGGAAACAACCCTAAGATAAAATGAAGTAATTTTTGGTAATATCTAACAGAAAACGTGGTTGAACGCCGACTGCAAGTTCCGGTGGTGCCGAACATTAAAAAAAAAGAAAACAACTACTAATGCCACGCTTGAAGTTTGCACTTTACATCTGTGTTGTTAATAATATCATATCATATTAATCATATAAAAAGTACCCTGAAGCAGTTCACAATTTCAAAAACTCAAAGGCTGTACAAAAACTAATGTTTTTTTTTAAGATGAAGTATTTTGTCAAACCCAGGTTTCTTTGGCATGTGCAAGTGAGACCTGCCTCACTACGCTAAAATCGTTGCACACAATTCAAAGAGGTACTGGTTCCTGCTTTACTATAATTATTCCATATTAACTAAAATATCCTTGATTTTTTTATTCTCTGCAAACAGCGCAGAATGGTTATGTAAATTAGGAATGAAAACTTTTAGATACTCATATACCCACATTTTACATTTGCTCATATACTCACATTTGCACGAGGAGGTAAATGTCTCCAGGAACGTAATGCACTTTTATTTGTCCTTCTCTGATGATTTTTAGCAAAGTTATAACAAATATAATGTTCGGCTAACGCGAGCCTGAAATTTGATGTCGCTGTTTTCTGAGGAAACGGCAGCTTTTTGAAACTGAGAATCGTTCTTGTGGAGAATTAAATTATCTTTCACCTTGTTGAAATTGTTTTATAATAAACCATATACGATCCAACTTTACAACAAAAAACTATTTATTTATTTTTAATGAAAATAAAATTGTGTTCCACCCCTGGAATTTTGGTAACCAATTTTTTTCTTGTTTGGCATAGTTTCAACTACTAGCTAGCATACCAAATTTGGTGGTGCTACAATCGATCCTCATCTAAAAACCTAATTATACTGGATTATTATGTTAGGCGAGATATTGCAATAAAAGTAGAATATTTTAATTTTCTGATATAAGAATTCATAGTTTTTCAAAAGTCTAACTCAGGACACATTGGTATACATCAGTATACATATGTCAAAAGTTAAATTTGAGAAATAATCCCTGTGGATTTTTTTCGCAATGGGTCAACATTTCCATGAAATATGATATAACCTAGCATTTTACAAATAATAACATATCACTTACTACTATCTATGGGATCATGTTCTTTGAGTAGATTCTTGATGACTGAATCCGTCCGAGTGGAGGCATACTTCAAAATATTTTCGATTAGTATAGGTAATTTACCAAATGCATTATGTTCATACTCTCCAAAGGATTGCTTGAAATCAGCTTCAATCTGCTGAAGGAAAAATAGCTCAATATTTAGTAGATAGTAGTTGTGAAATCATAATAAATACAAACATTTCTTGGATTTCAGCCTTCTGCAGTCTGAAATTGAAAATATGTTAGTTCAAGGAAATCTGTACAAGTGTAGAAGGGCAATGAACAATTTCCCCCGATAAGTTCCTGCGTTTAGAAGACGCCTTGAAAAAGAAGTATTTTTTATTCAATTTGAATTTATTTTTTCAGATAGGCAAATTTCAGAATACGAAACGAAGTTAAATAATTTTGTTTTGTTCTCGGGTTTTGTCGTGGTCTTCTTTAGTTAAAATTTCCAAACGTTTCAATTGCATCTCCGGTGTCCTACCTGTCAATCTATATGTCTCCTGACTCCTATCTCCTCTCTCCTATCTTCTGTCTCCTATCTCCTATCTTCTGTCTCCTATTCCTATCTTCTGTCTCCTATCTCCTGTCTACTATCTCCTGTCTCCTATCTAACACTATCATCGAAGGTCATCACATAGATGTCAGATATAATTCAATATCTGTATGGGCAAGTGGTTGTTTCAATGAATAATTTGTATGTGTCGTCCCATGATGTGCGTTGACCAATCAGACATCGTCATCTTTTTTCTAATGACAGCATTGAGGTTTTTTTTAAGACACCCTGTATATTTTTTTCCGAATGAAAAAATGTGTGGGACGCCCCTGTACAACGAACTATGATGCGCGTTGACCAATCAAACGTTACACGTTGACAAACATCAACAACCGCCATGTTTTCTACCTATCTAAGGTTAGTTCGTTCTGGTTCGATAAAATTGAATATCTGTCACTCTGTCTGTTCTATCTTCCATCTTCTATCTTCCATTTTAAAATGCCAGCTTCACTCCAAATCCCACTTTTAAAATGACGGCCCTCATCACGATGCACATTTATAAGACACCCTGTATATATTTTTTTTCTCAACTAGCACGTTGGTACACTGGTATATATTTTTTCTTGAATGATGTATTTTGACACACCCTATATATGTAAAACAAAAACTTCTGAATCCCTGCATGCCCCAATGAAGCGATGCCCCAATGATGCCATGTTTCATTTTTCCGATGTATTTTGAGACACCCTGTTGATTTTTCTTTTAAATAATGTATTTTGAAACACCCTGTATGCAATTTGAGACACCCTGTTGTTTTTTCTCTTAAATGTTATGTTGGTACACCTGGTATAGCACGTTGAGAAGCAACCGCCATGTTTTTTTCCTCTTAAATGGTGTATTTTGACACACCCTGTTCATTTTTCTCTTAAATAATGTATTTTCAAACACCCTATATTCGTTCCTTATTGGAACCGCACGTTGAAACATTACAACCTCGTTACCCCACCATTTTTCCAATTTTTTCAAACATCATTATTATACCACTTTAACAATTCGAATATTTTCAGTCACAATTACTATTCTTTTTATTTAATATTCGAGCACTCGGCTTGTGGTACGATAGCACCCGTCGTGCGGTCAGATAACGTCACGCGGTGAACTCAGCGAGCGCTCGCTTCGTCTGTCCTGCACTGTACTGACCGGCGGCAATAACCTGGGTGGGCTAGAATGCAGGTTGTCCCACTACTGCGGGGTCGAAGTACTCTTCTTGACGTATCAACTGAAACTCAGTATCAATATGTCAAGAAGAGTACTTCGACCACGCCACTGAAGATGATTACCGCAGTTGCAGATGAAACGTTTGGAGATTTAAACCAAAGAAGACCACAGTAAAACCCGAAAACCAAGCAAAACATTGAATCCGGCTATGAAAGCCTACATTCCTAGATTAAATAATTTTATTCTAAAGGCAGTAACTTATCGGAGCAAATTGATTAATTGCTCTTCTGCATTTGTATAGATTTCCTTGAATTAACATTTTTTTTTAATTTTCAAACTGTGGAAGGTCAAAATACCCAAAAAACTATTTCTTCGGATTGTAAAAATTTGTTATTGTAATTTTTTAAAATAATTAAAATGGGTTATTCATTCTTTCAAGAGATATCTTCGTGCATCAAGTTTTTTAATTTATTTAAAATAGAAACATTTTGTAATGTATTTACTACTTCAGGAATATGAAAAATAAGTCTATCAATAAAATTTCAGAATGAAATATAAACATTTTATACACACATACTACCAAATCTTTCATGAGTATGAATCTGAATATAAAAAATGAGTACAATGTAATTGGTTAAGAATACAATATTCTTACCAGTTTATATCCAAGTGGCTGCTTCAAACATTTGAATTTTTCAAAATATTCGTTTATTGATATATTGGATTTCAATAAATCTGATCGTATTGCATAAGACTCACTCCATTTACAGGTAACGTCTGTCCATGGTTCGGTGCAGTTTTGCAGCCAACTTATAATATCATGCATCTCCTCATCAAAAACTACCACAAATATATACTTTTAAATGAAAAATAATATTCTCAATATATTTCCATGACTTCACCTTTAGGTGCTTCAGTATTTTCAAGTCTCCTCTTTTTACTTTGAATGAGACCAACAGCCCTTAAACAACGCCGGCGATTGTGGTATTTATCTATTAATTTGCCACGTGCACACCGCTTGTATCGTCCTGTCTCATCATTTGAAAACGGAATGTAGTAGGTTCCAAAATTTTCTGATGGAAATAGTTCTATTATCAGTCTCGCCAACTGAACAAATCTTCTTGAAGGAATACTAAAATATTTTAATTTGTTAAAATACTGTTAAATTACATAATATTACTTTTTTACTAATTCATATCCTGATTTTCCATTTCATGTCCAATGTCAGGCGATTTCGTATATTTGCAATGAACTTTCCACTGCATTTCAATATCTCCCTGCCAGCAGAACTAGACTGTAGGAATTTTTTCAAATCCTAAATAAAATTTAAATGTGAGGTTGGTTTGAAAATTCATTGATCAATAGCATACTCACAAATTCAGAAGTGACCAATTCATTGTTGGACTCTATTCTACTTGGGCCTGGTATGTTGTCTGCAAATTAAAATAATGAGAGATCATTTTGAAAAATTATTAGGAAATCCGAACCTATTAATGTTTGCTGGACACGATTTTCGAACCCAAAAGAGGTGGTTGATGATGATGATGGCGAATCAGTTTTCAATGCATCAATATTGTTGTTATTGCGGCCACCAAGTATTTCCGAGATGTTGGAAATATTGGAAATGTCAAAAAGGATAGAATTTTCGGCCATGTAGGATTGATACTTGTTTGTGAATTTGACACGATCTCCTATTTTCGGGACAAGCTCTTTAATAATATCCGATGTAAGGGAATTGAAAACAGTAATATCTATACCCTGTTCTGAAAAAAGATAAAGGTGAGTAGATATAAGATAAAGCATAGTTTGATGAGAAAGCATTTTTTTTTTTTTTTTGATTTGACCCTTACTTGATCCATAGTAATTTTATAGACAATAGAAGATTTGATCTCTATAAACTTTTATTAAACATATCATGGTTGAATAAAACTTTGTGATGATAAAATCGTCTCATGTCTATACAAATTATTTTTGTGTATTTTAAACTAGGAAACATTAATTTCAAAATGACCTTCAGTTTGTATGAAGGTTTAGAAAAAACTATTTTTTTTTATATTTCATTCCAAAATATCAATAAAATTATTCATCATTCATGGGACAGCATCAATTTATTTCAGTGTATTATTTATAAACGATCCTGTCAGCCAATCGCCACGACAAAAAAAATTGTAATCGACTGATAATTTGTTAATCAACCCCAAATTTATCACGTTGTTTGAATGGATCTTTGTTTAAATTGCATAATAGTCCAATTTTTAATGCCAAATAAAAATGACACTGACAGATGTCCTAAAATGTTAAAAACTAATCAAGCCGAATTACATTCATGATAATTTTTTTTTATTATAACTAGATTAGCATTCGTCTTTGTTGTTATTAAGGAATCCCACTCGTGGACTTCGTCCACTCGTGATATTTCTATAGCAACTAAGATTCATGCATCTAGTTGATATTAAAAAATTAACACCACTTGTGTAATTACTGCTGAATATTTTTAGAAAAAAACAGTGCAAAAATTACTGCAATAAAATTCATTTCACTCAACATAATAAACTATATATTCTTCTACTATGAAACAATTATTCTGGCCAATACCTCGAAGATTACTGCTACGGGGTGATCAAATAATTTAAGAAAGTATCAAAAAGTTTACACCATATATGGCCGCAATTATTTTATTCTATTAATTTATTAGTAAAAAAACTTGGTGCATTGCGAAAAACTTATGTTGAAGCCATTACATATTTTAAAGAGGGAACCTTATTTTCGATATCGAAAAAGTTCATTTAGAATACCTAGTTTGTTTACAATCGAAATCAATTTCTAGATTTGTAAAAATTCCCCCTAAGCAACTTTTTAGTTAACACTATGAATAAAGTCATCGTAAACTTTCGGATTTTTATTATTTATTTGTTTGGTTTGAATAAGAGTAAAGGTGCTAGGACAGTTCCACAATCAAATCGACCAAATTAACATGTAAAATCCTATTTAAAATTCTAAGCTCCCGTCTGGAGTTTTTGGTTCCTTTCAAGGTCACGCGCTCGCTGGTCTGCCGTTCAGCTGTGACGTAGTTGAGCTGATCCGTATCAAAGATAAGAGTTTCCCAGTAACCAACGCAAAGTAGTGAAATTGATTAACATGCATGAAAATAAAATGAAAAAAAGATGAGTGTCGATGTGTGGGATCGAAGCGTAGCGAACCAGCAATCTTCGGATTACAAAGCGCACATTCTACAGACGAGGCTATGAGACCTCTTAGTAAATGTAGGTTGAAATGTTGTTTATACAGCGCGAGCTGCCGATCGGCGAAGTCGAGCGGCGTTATCTACCGCACGCCGGGTTCTATCTACCGCAGACCAGCTTCGAGCGCTCGAATATTAAATAAAAAGAATAGTGATTGTGAATGAATAAATTCGAATTGTTGAAGTGGTATAATAATAATGATGTTTGAAAAAATTGGTAAAATGGCGGGGTAACGAGGTTGTAATGTTTCAACGTGCGATTCCAATGTGGAACGAATACAGGGTGTTTCAAAATACATTATTTAAGAGAAAAATTAACAGGGTGTGTCAAAATACACCATTTAAGAGGAAAAAACATGGCGGTTGCTTGTCAACGTGCTATACCAGGTGTTCAACATATCATTTAGGAGAAAAAAAACTACAGGGTGTCTCAAATTGCATACAGGGTGTTTCAAAATACATTATTTAAGCGAAAAATCAACAGGGTGTTTCAAAATACAACATTTAAGAGGAAAAACATGGCGGTTGCTTGTCAACGTGTTATACCGGGTGTACCAACATATCATTTGAGAGAAAAATCAACAGGGTGTTCCAAAATACAACATTTAAGAGGAAAAACATGGCGGTTGCTTGTCAACGTGTTATACCGGGTGTACCAACATATCATTGAAGAGAAAAAACATGGCGATTGTTGTTGCTCGTCAACGTGCTATACCAGGTGTACCAATGTTAGGTGGGAAAATGAATCAAAGAAAAAATGCCTCATTGGTGGTATGAGGATTCAAAAGTTGTTGTTTTACGTATACAGAGTGTTTCAAAATGCATCAATTAAGAGGAAAAAACAACCGGGTTTCTCAAAATGCATCATTTAAGAGAGAAAAACAACGGGGTATCTCAAAATACGTCATTTAAGAGGAAAAATATGACGACTGCTTGTCAAATGCTGTACCGGGTGTACCAACATATGAATTAAGAGAAAAAACATGGTCGCCTCTGTCATTTATCAACTGTTAGGTGGAAAATGGGTCAAAGAAAAATGTATCATTGGAAATATGGGGATTCGAAACAACGACATACCCATACATAGAGATTGAATTACATCTGTCATTTATGTGATGTTCTTCGACGAGGGTGTTTATACTCGTCAGTCAACTGTCATCTGTCATTTCAAAAAAGGTTCGTTAAAGAAAAAAAGATGGTGGCGCTGGATTGGCCAAAGCACATCATGGGATGTCTCGCAAAAACGCTTCATGAGGGATTCGAAACAACTACTCAGCCATACATGGTAATTGAATTACATCTGACATCTATGTAATGATAGTGTTAGATGGGAGACAGGAGATAGGAGACGGGAGATAGGTGGCAGAAGATGGGAGATAGGAGACAGAAGATAGGAGGAAGGAGATAGGAGACAGGAGTTAGGACATAGGAGTCAGAAGATAGGAGACAGAAGATAGGAGATAGGAGACAGAAGATAGGAGATAGAAGATAGGAGACAGGAGTTAGGACATAGGAGGCAGAAGATAGGAGACAGGAGAAAGGAGACCGAAGAGAGGAAAACTAAGATAGGAGATAGAAGATAGGAGATAGGAGTTAGGACATAGGAGATAGGAGGAAAGAGATAGAAGATAGGAGACATGAGTTAGGACATAGGAGGCAGAAGATAGGAGACAAGGGAGACAGAAGATAGGAGACAGAAGATAGGACATAGGACTTAGGAAACAGACAGATTGACAGATATTCAGTTTGATCTAACCACAACGAACTAACCTTACGTATAGCGTCTTAAGAATCTCAACGTTGTAAGGAAAAAAGATGGCTGCTGTCATTTGTCAAATATCAGGTGGAAAATGAATCAAAGAAAAAACGTATCATTGAGGATTCGAAACAACTACTAGCTCATACAGAGAGGTTGAATTACATCTGTGTGTGTGTGTGTGTGTGTGTGGGTGTGTGTGTGTGTGTAATGTTCGTTAAAGAAAAAATATGTCGGCGTTCATAGCATACAGCTAAAAACGTTTGCTTAGGGATATGTGCATTTGAAAAATACTTGCCCTTACAAAGAGATTGAATTACATCTGTGTGTGTTGTTTGTTAAAGAAAAAATCAATGCAGCGTTTATATTTCATTGTACAGGGTGCCTCATAAACGGTATCATGATGGGGTCTGACATTTTCAACGTGCGATACCCATTGAAACGTTCACAGTCTTACGTTCGATGGTTTTTTGTGTACACGTGCGGTGGTCATCGGTCGTTTTTCTATCCGTTGACATGTGTTGGTCAACGTTTTGCGTTTTCGTTTTCGCTGAACGCGGTATGTAGCTGTATGGTTGAGTATGTTGGTGTATGTCACAGTATGCCGTACTTACGCTAAACGTTGTGTGTCGTCGTATGTCGTAGTATGGGTGTGTTCGGTATGTCGCCGTATGTCGTAGTATGGATATGTTCGGTATGGTTCGGTTTGTCACCGTATGTTCGGTATGTCGCCGTATGTCGTAGTATGGGTATGTTCGGTATGGTTCGGTTTGTCACCGTATTTTGCGGTATGGGTATGTTCGGTATGTCGCAGTATGGTGCAGTATGTCGTTGTCATATGAAGACTTGATGAAATGTAGACAATTCAGTTGTATTCAATATGTTGCACCGAACACTTTGTGAAAATATAGAGGTGGAGGGTAGTAATCATGGAAAACAGCAAAGAATGATCGAGTCTGATACTTATGGTCTACGATTCAACGATGGATATGTTATTGGTAATACCTCAGTACGTTATGAAAAAGATAGAGTGGTTGTAAATGACAAAAGTTTCTTTCTAACGGCCGGATTACTCCAATTGTTATTGAAACGAGTACGTCAGCATTACAATGAGGAAGATTTGACAGCATATAAAAATATTTTAATGATGACTAATGCTCACAAGCAAAGATATAAATCAGACGAACCTGTGAACGCTAATAGTTCATGGAAATATCGAAATATTATATCCATGTTGTTTCCACCTAAAAGAAGAAGAAATAAGCATTTATCATACAATACCCAGCTTGAACATCGCAGCAGCAGCAATATCCAAACGCCCTCCTATATTGATAACAATGAAGCAATGAAAAGTGATATGGGACACGTCGAATATTTTGACAGAAAACTAGATGAAGCTTATAGATTATGTAGAGGTCCTCTTGTATTCAATAGATATTAAAATTATGATGTGTGTTTTATTTCTAATCAACTTTCATTTATGTACTATTTAAGTAACACTTTGCTTAATTAATAATAATTTCAAATATTAAAGGAATCGCACGTGAAATGTAATGATGTATGATGAAATTATGTCTAGAAAAAATGTACTCATTCCACATGATGACAAGTCCGTTTCCACATCACCCAGGAGGTAGGACAGCCAATGCGTTTCCTTTTTTTATTGTGGAAGTTTCCCCAGTAGGCCTATCATAACCACCAAATTATTTTCAAGTTATAGCTTATGTAGCCAATAAAAATGTTGTCATCGTGGGAGTGAGTAGAAATACTTAATATTAAGTTAAGCATAAAAACATTGTAAGTATGCATATGGGTAATAAAATTTTATTCAGCAGTCATTTTCAATGTTCATGTTATAGGATTAGTTCATTTAATTGGATATTAAAATCGAATTGATGTAAAGTAAGTACATCAATGATGAAACAATGGTGGTCAGTTAATGGAAATATCATGATGAGGTGTAGTTGAAATACAAGGAGTGAATACACAGGTTCCCAAGTTTAGTTAGGAGATATTCTTCAAACCTTGGATATATTATTTTTTTGCAAATACAAGGAGTGAATACAGGTTCCCAAGTTTAGTTAGAAGATATTCTTCAAACCTTAGATAAATTTTTTTTCTAGGGATACAAGAAGTGAACACACAGGTTCCCATCATTCATGTACTTACTTTACATCAATCGATAGTAATATCTGAATAGTCAACGTAGATACCTTTAATGCATATATTTTTAAAGAGGACTGTTGTTTGAGCGACAGTTTAAGTGTGACGTGTAAGTTTATGTCAGAGTAAATACGGCAAACTACAAAGAAGGACTATATGAGTTTACTAAAGCAAGGTTTCAATCTTAGGAATGTGATATCTTCATCGTCTCCCAGACTAAATGTTATGTTATATCGAACATCGTCATGATAAAAAATATTAGAGAGTGCTATCAACATCCATCGCCTCTTCTAGCGGGATTAAATAATTTCCCAATGGCAATGTTTCATCAATCCCGCACCGGAATCAGGTAGCGTACAAAGTTTCAATATTAGGAATGTGATATAGTGCTATCAACATCCATCGCCTCTTCTAGCGGGATTAAATAATGTCCCCATGGCAATGTTTCATTAGTCCCCGGAATCAGGTAGCGTTTGTCATCATTTGGAGACAGCGCAATTTTGTCTTGTACAATTGAGTGCACTTGATGTTTTTCAGAGCGAATTAATCTCTGAGTCACACTTTTATTTTCACAGCTTTCGAGACATTCGATATAATCTTCAAAGGTTATATTAGTTTTAACCACAGACGATTTTACTCCCTTAGCTTTCTTGGTGCTTCCGAAGTTTTTTAATTCCACCTCAATTTCATTATCATCATAACCATCTTCACACAATTTTTTCCTCCTCTCCTCATTATCAGCCCCAGTTGTTAGCACCTTTGTTGCATATAATTTCGATCGAAGTCCGACATAATCCGACATAATCCGTCATAGGAACACCATTATTTTCGTCCTTCATCATACCCAGCACTTTTTTGTTGACCTGAGGAATTCCATAAATGTTATCTGGAGGATAATCTGATGTATCAAATCGTTGATGGCAGTCTCTCTTCATTACCTCGTACGGGTCTTGATACAGTTCATAAATGAGAGAATCTGTATCAGTATATGCGACAATACAACCAGGGAACGTATCAACCATATACCCATAGTGGAAATCGTATATGGTAGTCTTTGCCAAATCCAAAATAGCTTGTCCAACATATATCGGTTTATTGAGATAAATTTGCAGCTTGTTAAGCTCCACCGCTACCAAGTTCTCATTGAATATGGTACAATTTTTGAACTCCGGTTTAGCGATGTAGGCTTCAGCACCGTATCGTCCACTCTATTCAGCAAGAAGGCGTATGTTAACCCTCTTCCGGAAGTTCTCCATAGTTTTACCGAAGACTGCGTTATTCATCAATTTATATAAGTTTTTTTCGAAGTCATTAGTAGCTTTTTTGCGAAGCTCCGTATTCAAATCGATATATGATTTCAGCCATGGTGATTGTTTAAATTTCAAAACGCGATGAATTTTCTTCAATACTAAACCATGCTCCAATGCTTGTTTCAATGCTCTATAGTGAATAACATATTTCTCCTTCGACTGTAAAGTGGCCATCAATTTTGTACGTTCTTTGGGGGACTTAGGGGGCTTGCCAGATTTAGGGTTTATATGTTGGGAGCAGAATGGGATATCCTTATGCTTATCGTGCAAGTGTTTGGGATATTCCAAATCCACCTCCAACATGTATCCCACATCGGCATCATCTGCGATAGTTGTTACATCGATATTAGTATCACTCCATTCAAACCCCCCATATGGAAGGTATTGGCTCATGGCCCATCCATACTGATTATTGACGTCAATGTACATCAAGAAGATTGAAGGTTTGGATGGGTCATAGCGATTTGGCAAATACTTATTGTTGGCTTTGGATCGTCGTTTTCAGCATACTTGGCTGAGTCCTCCTCGTATCCCCCGTTCTACGAAGAGGAACATATCGACATCGGTAAGGAGCTCAAATTCGATCCCAGTATATTTCAACATGGCGTCCCAAGTATAGCCTGGCAGCGTGAAATAGTGGGCGGGGTCTAATTTATGCGACTTAAGGATGCATGTTCTAAACATCTCGAAAACATCAGCCAGCAGGAGAATGTCAGTCTTCATATACAAGTCCACATATTCACCCAAATTTTGGCAATTGAATGTGGCCCAAACATTCTGTGCTCGTTGGTAAAGACGTCGGGGGCAGGGCTTATTTTCTAGTTTATTATAAAATTTATCCTGAGATGGCAGAGCTGGCTCGTCAAATCGATCAAAGGAGTCAATATAATCATACGGCATGACTCCTTTTTTCGTCAGCAGTTTGAATTGATCTTCAGAAAGGCTGGAAAACTGAGATTTCAAATTGGGGAACTCTGGAAGATACGATGCTAATTTATCCAAGGAAGAATTGAGGAAACGGAAACTGTCGATGAATCTAAATTGAATGGGAGCGTCATCAACGTGCTTCGTAAACGATATGTATTTCTCCTTAGTTATCGGGAGCAGATCCACCTTCCCCGCCATTCTTGTAGCGATATCTGCCACAATGACATGGGCATCATATCCGCTCAAATTATGGAAAATGACGGGAACAGTGTGGGAGTCCTTGTAGTTTATATTGCACCCTTCATGAGCTGCTCCACGATAGTTATTCCCGGCAATCAGGTGGTTATGATCCCTTACCTTTTTACAGTCTGGAGTGAATGGCTGCTCGCAAATATGACAATGGGAAGCGAGTTTGAATTGTGCTTCTTGCACCCAAGACATATTAATTTCATAAGGACACCAGAATACAGTAGCCAAATCTTCAGCTAGTTGTGCCATCTCATCAGCGAACCACGCCATGCAGTCCTGCCCACGATGACTCCTATAAAAAGAGAGGGAGTCATCATAGGAGCATTTCATGCAGTATCCGATGGCAGCTGGAACGTGGTGCTGAGGCTTCTTAGGATTATCACTCTTCTCCAATACACTCTCCAAGTCGGCATACACCACGAATTGGACCTTTTCTTTGTTCATATAATTTTTGAATTTCAAGGTGTTTTTCCCCGGCTCGGGCATCTTGATGGCAGTCTCATTTAATTTAACGCAGTCTTCGGTATGTTTATTCAATTTATCTTCAGAGCGAAAGTAGTGGAGACATCGGTCACAGAAAAACTTTTGACCATCATGTTTACTCAACTGCCTTGATAAAAGTCTCGACATATTTTTAATCCACACAAAATGGAATTTTGATGGAGCTCCACCGTCCTCCTTACCCTCAACATAATATTTATCCTGCACCATTAGCAGATTGACGTGCCTCTCCTTCTTATCTTTAGTCAGATAGGATGGAAGAGTTTCAAAGGATTTCTTGGTCTTTTGAAGGATGTAGACGTTAATTGAGATGTTATTTTGTTTCTCAAAGTTGGGGATCTGTTTCATCGTCATCGGCCAGTGAATTCCTTTCAGCTTCAAGACTTCGGAGTAGTGGGGGTATGATGAAGTTCTACCAATATTCATTTGCGCAGGATACAAAGCAGACGTTACTGCCCAAGCGAAGCAAGCTTGATCGTCATTTTGCACATTGACGCAGACATTCTTCTTCTTGATTTCTTCAGGCAACTCGATGAAGGAAGATCCAAGCTGGGGAGTGAACTTGTTGATGTTGACTCCCAAGTTAACCACCTTTTTCAATGCTCAGCCTGAATCGCGTTCCTGGAACTCCTTAAGGTCTTTCATGATTGGAGCAATAACCTTGGAATCAAACCATTCATCCAGATTGGTGTCCTGGTAAATCGGAGAGTTGGCGGTCGTGAAATACTTGTATTCCTTCAGTACACTAGCACCATTCAGCACCTCAAATTCTCCGCCAAATATCATGTTGACCTTCACCGATCCATCCTTCTTGAGAGCATTTTGAATTCTCCTTTTGAATATGGCTTTGGAATCAATCAGGAATGAGCGTGGATCCTTGTGTTTGAGGTTGGAAATAACACCACTCCTGACTCGACTATAGAATGACGAGTCGGTATCATCCCAGTGCACACGTTCTCTCGCTCTTTCAGGTCGAGGAGAAATCCCTGTCCCCTTTTTCAGCATGGCTTTAAACTGGTTCTTCATACTCAGAATATTCCTCAAGTGGGCTTCTAGGTGTTGCTTCTCACCCACGGAAGTTGCATTCTTCAACGCTTTTCGGATCCTCCGCATCCCCTTCGCACACTCTTCAAGGCCCTCTTTGGCAATTTTTTCATTATAATTGGGGTTTATGAGCCCCAAGATGGTAGCAATATACCGCACAAGATCGGCAAACATCGACATACTGAAATTATAGAAAGTCAGATGTTGAACGTTAAACGTTTCAAAGTAAACTGATGAAATTTAATAGAGCTCAGTATATGTAAACTTAGGTCGGACGGAAGACTGAACGCTTTATAAAAGGGTGGGGGGTAAAGAAAATTTTTGAGAGAAAAAAATTCAGTTGTTGTCAATAGACCCCCAGTTTGTAAAGATTTGTGTTTCAATTTACATACGAATACATATAAAAGTGCTGCATTGGTCATCTATAGAGCCATTTGTAACATTTTTATGTTGCGATTTCCATAGGAATGCATGTAAAATGCTGCATGTCACTTGACACATGAAATTGAAAAATGAAATTTTCTACAATCTATGTTTTAAACGTCTAATTAAAATGGTGGGGGTATATATCAATGGTTTATTTGATAGACAAAATTTTTCAGACGGAAATATTAATGTTTCAAAAGGCCCTCAGTTTATAAAAATGTATGCTTCAGTTAGCATAAGAATACATATAAAAGTGGTGTATATATCATATATCGAGGTATTTGTAACATTTTTATTCTTAATTTTCCATAAGAATGCATGTAATATGTTGTATATCGTTTGACACATGAAATTGAAAAAATGAAATATTCAAAAACTATGTTTCAGATTGAACGTTCAATAAAAGGGGTGGGGGTAAAAAATCTGTTAGACGGTAAAATATTTAAAAAATGACTTGGAAGTTTCATTCACCATTTATCGTTCACTCTGCGCAGTTGCATTAGCAGATATGTCTAATCCAATGTTCCACCAATTTCACTTGAACTTGATTAAATCATGTATTGAACAAGCATTCATTAAAAACAATTATTGTGGAGCATGTCTGCCGGCGAGTTTAATTTTCTATGAGTTAGTCAAGAAGTATGGAATTACAGTAAAGTTATGTGTCGGAACGAAGTTTTATTCGAATGGGGTTACAATTACACCGCATTTTTGGATTGAGCATAATCAAATAGCGTATGATCCTACTGATGCCATCACTAAATTTTATTTTCCTCATGAATACGAATTTACATTGAAGAGGGGGATGTTTATGCGCCATACTGCTGAAGATACCAAAATGATCGATATTTATCGTAATGTCAAACAAACCAAGTCCACAACAGAGTACTTTGATGGAGCTCCAAAAAGTTTATTGAAAATACGTAAAAATATTCATAATGTTATAGCTAGAATACTTGACAACGAAAAAAATTAATATTGCGAATGATTGAATACATATAGCCAACTTAAAAATGACATAAGGGTGCAAGACTAACCAAAAAAAAAGGAGAGGGGGTAAAGAAGTTTTATCCAGCTGAGGAAATTCCCTCGCACGCAGTTCATTCCCGACATTGAAGATGGAAGCAGTTAGGTTATTTTATGGTGCTCAAGCTGCTGAGAAAATTAGGCAGTTGAATATCGATAGTGATTTCATACAACAGTGGTATCATGATAGAAAAATCAGCTGCTATATTATTTACATCGACGATAAACCAACAGCATTTGCGCTGCTCTCAACCATGGATTTTGACCCTTTGAGGAAACATTCAAAACCGAAAACTATCAATTATATTCATACATTACTTGAATTCCGAAGAAAAGGATATGCACCTAAACTCATCGCTCACATTAAGAATTATGAAGAATTTACAGCTTTTTGCAGCAATGAAGAATCTGAACGATTATTCAAGAAATGTGGTTGTAATTATTGTGGTGAAATAATATGTCCAATGTTTAGATATCCGTAATAAAATGATTAAAAAATTTAAGTCTTTCAATAACGTATGTATGTTCCCCCATTGTACCTGAAAATATCCGCTTAAATACCGAGATTCGTAAACTAATTAAAAAAAATCCAGGATATTTATTGATTGAATATTATCCTCAAAATGTATTGATTTGAATATGAATTTAATTTTTATATAAACCAATCAAAGGTGTATAGATGCCAATTCGCTTTTTTATCTGTGGTACGTTGATATTTAATGTCAAATTAACTATCATTTACATCACCATTTTGGAGATGGTATCTGCAGCTGGGTTCAAATGATATAGTTATATCAAATATTGAAAAATAATACTGATTGCTCATTAGCAAAGGAACTTTATATGAGAGATGGCTGCTGTGAAACAACCGTTGGAGAGGTAGAGGGGTGGAGGGAGAAACAAAAATCCCTTAAATAAACATACGAAGGTTCGATGGTACATTCAACGCTGAACTCGCAATGCGATCGTTTGTACTGTTGTTACCTCTGATGCTATTGGCTGCATCGTCAGCGAATCTAGATGACGCGAAAAATTACTTTGTTAAATATTATGGTTATATGTCAAATAATTCGCAAACGGACCTCAGTAATGTTATAGTTTCTTTTCAAGAACGGAACAATCTTCCTGTAGACGGCACTCTGAACAATGAAACTGTAGCATTGATTGAAAAACTTCGAGTGACTGAAGATGATGCGAAAAATTACTTTGTTAAATTTGGGTAATTAACTAATACTTCGCAAACGGACCTCAGCGATGTTAAAGTTTCTTTTCAAGAAGAGAACAATCTTCCTGTAGACGGCACTCTGAACTATGAAACTATAGCCTTGATCAAAAAACCCCGATGTCAATACAAGGAAAACTCATACATTGTACAAGGGAAATGGAACGAAACGTCACTTTACTGGTACTTTCCTTCTATCAATATAGATTTAGGGAAATATAATACATACAAAAAATTTGTTCAAAAAGCTTTCAATATATGGCAAGACGCAACTGTTTTAAAATTCAAACAAGTGAACCTGAAACTTAAACAACAGCCAAACATTACAATAGTATTCGTAAACGGGACACATAATTTTCGAGCAACCTGTATAGGTAAACACCAATGCGGCAGCACTCTTGATGGACCAGGAAGAATGTTGGGACACTCTTACTTTCCTTCAAAAGGTTCGACATGTGTTGAAATTCATGTGGATGATGACGAAGAATTGTATTTGGGTGATGACAAAACACCCCCAGATGATGCCTACAATCTGCTGATGACCCTTGTACACGAAATCGGACATGCTTTAGGTTTGGGGCATTCACATGCCGAATCAGCAATTATGTATAGATTTTATCAAACAACAACAATACCTCTCCAACAAGATGATTTAAATGGAATTGAAGCTCTCTATGGACGTAAACAAAAATTCGCGCGTATACCGAAACCCGCTCAAAGCACTCCTCGTACGACGACGATGAATACCGTCTCAATTATAGACAAAGCGCCCACCAAACCGCTCACCAATTTATGTCAGATTGAGCAGCCTCCCGATGTAATGTTCCTAGCGTTCGCACCTATTTTCCCAAATTATCGTCTCTACATCATAAATGAAGATCTGATATGGAAGTTGGATATAAACAATGATAAAACCATACCAGAACCAGAAAAACTTGTAAATTATTTACCCATAGAAATTGGTAGCGTGAATCATATTTTCCAGAGTTATCCTGGTCAATTATTCGTCGAGAGTAGTAATAAATTTTACTCGGGTTCGTTTCCGAACTTACAAATCGATCAAGACGTAGATATTCAAATACCGAGAGGTGCACGAATAAATGCTTTTTTCCAAACATATGTTGGAACAACTTATCTATTTTATGATAATTCCTCATTTATCGAATTTAGTGAAAGTAATAGCCAAGTTACTAATAGAGGTCGCATCAGCGATATGTTTCCTGGTATTCCTGGTGGTATTACGACAGCGTTTAGATATATCGATGGACATATGTACTTTTTCCGCGGGAAGACATATTTCAAATATAATGAATTCCAAAGAAAACTTGTTCAAGTTGGCGATTTCAACTGGAATATGTTTGGAGTGCCGTGCCCCAATAAAAACTTACTATCCCAATTAAAAACTGTACTTGCGAAAGTGATTTCCATCTATGAATAAATGTTTTTTTGGAAAAATGCTTGTTTCATTAACGATAATGTATGTTATGCAATTGATAGCTGGCCTTCATCCATCCTCATCGCATATATCAAATTTTTGAACAATGGTATTAAATGTTAACCTAAAATGGCCTCCTAAACCACCTGATTTAAATTACATAGAAATTATTATATCATACTTGTTGAGTGAGTGGGTACACTATGTAATCTTATATAATGCTTTTGAATGTTTGCCCAAAATGACCTCCTAAACTACCGAATCTGAATGCTGTTGATTAAATTTTTAAATAATGATATTAAACCAATTATTAATATATTATATTTGTCGAGTAAGTGGGTACACTATGTAATCTTATATAATGCTGGTAAATGTTTGCCTAAAATGACCTCTCCAGATTTGAACGCTATTAATCAAATTTTTGTATAAGTATTGAATCTGAAAAATGGCCTTCTAGACTACTAGATCTGGAAAATTGTATGGGATCACAAACTATTTTCGTATTAAACAAAGAAAACATGTAAAAAATTCACTTTTAACAAATACAAAATATTGTTTGAAAACATTAAACTGAGAAAAAATATTGTATGGAAACACACACGAGTTGCTTCAGGTTCAGTGTGAGAAAGTACTTTTTTCATCTAATATAAGAAGGCGCTAACTCTGCCTTTTGGATATATTTTATTACTACGCCAATAAAACCATTTATTATTATTATCATTAAAAAAATATTGTTTGGAAACATAACTTTGATGGAAAAAAATGTTGTATAGAAGCACGACTATCCCAATCAAAACTATCTACCTAAAAATAATAATAATTGAAAAAATCATATAATTTGACTATGTCCCAAAAAATAATTGAAAAATTCATACTGACGTAATTTTTGGATATGCGCAAGAACTTGATTAGTATAAAATGTCATAAATATTATCGTCTTTCCATACTAAATATAAAAAACATAGGTTTATCGCTATGAAAAAATTACTCGAAAAATTTAGCTGTTCCAAAAATTTTAATATATTGTATTGAAACATGAGTTAATTTGAGGCAAATCTATGAATAAAAGTACTCTGAGTTGAACAAAAATTAAGGATTGAAATGAATAAATATACAGCTAGAGAAAATACAGTTCTTCGATAACCATTCAGGTGACGATTTCCCCCTTACAAAAAAAACACTGTTCATACCAAACTTTTTTACTAGGGACAACCCCCTTTTCAGAGAGGAATTACAGACCCCAAAGCCGATACTCTCCCCTTTCGGGTACCTGTCGTGATTTTGTGTAGGAAAAAGTCGACCGTTTTTCCTCGATAGCTGAGAAATTTTAAAAAACTAGCACAATATTTTAGATAATAACAACAATTATATTTCAATCACAAATTTCCCCCAGAAAATGTATATCGCTCACAACCCACAACACCAATAGTAGCATATAATGAATGAGAAACTTACATTGTTTTTAGATATAACGGCATAAACACTTAAACACACGAATTGGTTATTGTTTGATGATGATCATACACTCACGCTATCCGAATGCTTCGAATATAATAGTTTAAGAAAACTTTTTAATGCAGAATGACGCCGGCCACACCCAGAATTGTTTTTATAAGATTGCCCACTCCTACCACTCCATCAACAATTGTCAGTTCTCACGTATGCATTTAAAAAACAAAAAAGCCGTTGCTAGTGTGTGGTTTTGTAATTTCCTGTTATCCTAACCTCAAGTCAATTGCAAATAGCTTATCTCATGTGAATTTCCCGTCCGCCTCGCCATTGGCGATAACGTTAGCTCGGAAACCGCGCGCTTGAAATATTAACTGATAACAATAACTCTGCTCGCATATTTTCATATTGAATGAAATATTTGAATACCTATCTTGAAAATTTATTCAAACTAAAATATATATTTTTTGTTAAATTCCATATTTATTTCCATTAACATCCTAAATAAAATGCATGTCAGTATCGTGGAAACTATGATTAGAATTCTATAAACGTTAAATTCTATTTGCAACTTATCTTTCTATAGCCCTGCTAGAAAAATTCCACAATTTTTGGTGAACGTTTCAATGGGTATCGCACGTTGAAAATGTCAGACCCCATCATGATACCGTTTATGAGGCACCCTGTACAATGAAATATAAACGCTGCATTGATTTTTTCTTTAACAAACAACACACACAGATGTAATTCAATCTCTTTGTAAGATCAAGTATTTTTCAAATGCTCATATCCCTAAGCAAACGTTTTTAGCTGTATGCTATGAACGCCGACATATTTTTTCTTTAACGAACATTACACACACACACACAGATGTAATTCAACCTCTCTGTATGAGCTAGTAGTTGTTTCGAATCCTCAATGATACGTTTTTTCTTTGATTCATTTTCCACCTGATATTTGACAAATGACAGCAGCCATCTTTTTTCCTTACAACGTTGAGATTCTTAAGACGCTATACGTAAGGTTAGTTCGTTGTGGTTAGATCAAACTGAATATCTGTCAATCTGTCTGTTTCCTAAGTCCTATGTCCTATCTTCTGTCTCCTATCTTCTGTCTCCTTTCCCTTTTCTCCTATCTTCTGCCTCCTATGTCCTAACTCATGTCTCCTATCTTCTATCTCTTTCCTCCTATCTCCTATGTCCTAACTCCTATCTCCTATCTTCTATCTCCTTTCTCCTATCTTAGTTTTCCTATCTTCGGTCTCCTTTCTCCTGTCTCCTATCTTCTGCCTCCTATGTCCTAACTCCTGTTTCCTATCTTCTATCTCCTATCTTCTGTCTCCTATCTTCTGACTCCTATGTCCTAACTCCTGTCTCCTATCTCCTTCCTCCTATCTTCGGTCTCCTATCTTCTGTCTCCTATCTCCCATCTTCTGCCGCCTATCTCCCGTCTCCTATCTCCTGTCTCCCATCTAACACTATCATTACATAGATGTCAGATGTAATTCAATTACCATGTATGGGTGAGTAGTTGTTTCGAATCCCTCATGAAGCGTTTTTGCGAGACATCCCATGATGTGCGTTGGCCTATCCAGCGCCACCATCTTTTTTTCTTTAACGAACCTTTTTTGAAATGACAGATGACAGTTGAATGACGAGTATAAACACCCTCGTCGAAGAACATCACATAAATGACAGATGTAATTCAATCTCTATGTATGGGTATGTCGTTGTTTCGAATCCCCATATTTCCAATGATACATTTTTCTTTGACCCATTTTCCACCTCACAGTTGATAAATGACAGAGGCGACCATGTTTTTTCTCTTAATTCATATGTTGGTACACCCGGTATAGCATTTGACAAGCAGTCGTCATATTTTTCCTCTTAAATGACGTATTTTGAGATACCCCGTTGTTTTTCTCTCTTAAATGATGCATTTTGAGAAACCCGGTTGTTTTTTCCTCTTAATTGATGCATTTTGAAACACTCTGTATACGTAAAACAACAACTTTTGAATCCTCATACCACCAATGAGGCATTTTTTCTTTGATTCATTTTCCCACCTAACATTGGTACACCTGGTATAGCACGTTGACAAGCAACAACAATCGCCATGTTTTTTCTCTTAAACGATATGTTGGTACACCCGGTATAACACGTTGACAAGCAACCGCCATGTTTTTCCTCTTAAATGTTGTATTTTGAAACACCCTGTTGATTTTTCTCTTAAATAATGTATTTTGAAACACCCTGTATGCAATTTGAGACACCCTGTAGTTTTTTTTCTCTTAAATGATATGTTGAACACCTGGTATAGCACGTTGACAAGCAACCGCCATGTTTTTTTCTCTTAAATGGTGTATTTTGACACACCCTGTTAATTTTTCTCTTAAATAATGTATTTTGAAACACCCTGTATTCGTTCCACATTGGAATCGCACGTTGAAACATTACAACCTCGTTACCCCGTTATTTTACCAATTTTTTCAAACATCATTATTATTATACCACTTCAACAATTCGAATTTATTCATTCACAATCACTATTCTTTTTATTTAATATTCGAGCGCTCGAAGCTGGTCTGCGGTAGATAGAACCCGGCTTGCGGTAGATAACGCCGCTCGACTTCGCCGATCGGCGGCTCGCGCTGTATAAACAACATTTCAACCTACATTTACTAAGAGGTCTCATAGCCTCGTCTGTAGAATGTGCGCTTCGTAATCCTGCTGGTTCGCTACGCTTCGATCCCACACATCGACACTCATCTTTTTTTCATTTTATTTTCATGCATGTTAATCCATTTCACTACTTTGCGTTGGGTACTGGGAAACTCTTATCTTTGATACGGATCAGCTCGACTACGTCACAGCTGAACGGCAGACCCTCGAGCGCGTGACCTTGAAAGGAACCAAAAACTCCAGACGGGAGCTTAGAATTTTAAATGGGATTTTACAAGTTAATTTGGTCGATTTGATTGTGGAACTGTCCTAGCACCTTTACTAATAAGTTATTGCATTTACTCATTTTCTCCAAATTATTCAAAATTGTACTTATTAAGTATCAGGTAAAATATCAAATTTGCTCCACAAAGTCCAAAAACCAGCACAAATCACCATTTTCAATAAAACTCGGTTATAATCTTGTTCAAATAATAAATGGAACCAAATTTTGCATCGAATTATTATTATATTGGGGGAACTATTGTCGCTCACTGCTGTGATTCCAAATCTATATAATATTATCAATTTTTGCTAACTAATTAAAATTAACTATTCTCATTGTAATAGCGGGCCAGGCAAATTAGCTCATAAAACCGACAAATTACTGAAAAATTCCTTAGAGGGTAGAAAAGGACACAACTAATGCAGGGACAAAAATTCAACATCTAAATGCATGCAGTCGAGAAGGGGTGGGGGTTGAAAGGGGGTGAAATCAGGTTTCCACGATTTGTAACGTAAATACGTGTTCTATCGATAGAAAGTTGGATGTAAAAGTTGTAGATAATTGAAAAATCTACAACTTTGATTCATACACATTTTTCACATAACCTCAAAATTGCCCAGTGATATGCGGAAAACCGATATTTTCGTTTTTATTTTCCTTTATTTTTGGAAATTATTTACCGACAACAAAAATTGGTAGGATTGTAGTATTTTTTATGCCAAGCATGCAGATATTTTATTTTTGTCAAAAAGTTCAACATTGTTTAAAAAATTATTATTATTGTTATTAAAATACTACTTACTTCAATGGAAAAATATTGTGTAAATTGCGAACAACTGAAGAATCGAATTCTGCTCATATCGACTTTCTGGCTATAGTTACAAATTTCACATTGAGTGTTTCTTGAAATACTGCTCATAAATTCATAACAAATATTTACAATAATATTATTTATAAATTTTCAAGGCTTTACACACTGTCTACCCTAATCTAATTTCATACAGGGTAATCACAAACTGTTGGTTGAAAAACCATATGAGGTGGGAACATTTTTTTTCTCGAAAACAACAGAGAATGTCTCAATGAAAATATTAAAGCCGTATTCCTTTTACGTTTTTTATATTTGGTAATCTCAAACTGTTAGTTGACAAACCATACAAGGCGAGAAAGTATTCGAAAACGACGGAGAGTGCCTCGAGAACTCTCCATAATAATAAAAAACACTTTTTTTATTGTAGACATTTCTGGAGGGCACAGACTGTATGAAAACGTACAAAGAACACGGTTATAATATTTTCATCGAGGCACTCTCCGTCGTTTTCGAGAAAAAATATTTTCTCGCTTCGTACGGTTTGTCAACCAACCATTTTGTGTTCACCCTATATGACTGCATGCATTCAGATGTTGAATTTTTGTCCCTGCATTAGTTGTGCCCTTTTCTACCCTTTCCAACCTAGTTTACTTTGTGAGGAATATTTATCAGTCAAACAAAGGTAATTTGCCTGACCTATAGGCACTTTACGCTTACTCTTGGGCAACATTCCTATTATTTGTTCTTCCCTATATACCGTTTGGGAATTTAGCAATATAATGCATCGAAAGAACTTTTTATGCAATGCACCAACTATTCTAAACGATGGAATTTTCTGACAAATAGATATTAACTTATATTGTGCGAACTTTTTTGACACTCACTGTATAGATTATCATGAGGAAATTGAAAAAATGTTTCAAGTAAATAAACAGCGTATTTATTTGAAACAGAGGTACCTACTTAGTCTCATTTTTTTAAATGGATTACCCTGTAATTTCCCATCGTTGAAGTGAACAAAAAACTTCCCAAATACCAAATAGCTTTGTTCAAATTCTATCAATAAATTTTTATTTTCATTTGGAAATATGAATGTGACGTTCATAATTTCAGTTGTGAAATCATCTGCGGCTGAAAGGAAAATTTTAGTTGCCAATAAAGTTTCTATGGTGCTATTTGTGATTATCAGTTTATTTCAACATTTTTCTCCTTTCGGAAATAACTTGACAACGCCGCAAAATTAAAAAAAAATCCCCTGTGTGGCTGTGTGTATTTCTTTGATCAGCTGAATGGTAGAAAGATTTACAGGGTGATCAATTTGAAAAATGCTACTGTAAATCATTTTATTTCATACCTACCTACTATATCGTAAAACACACTTTTACACAGGTAGGTAGGTACTTGATTTTAGTCCGGTAAATACCTACCTACCATATTACGGTATTGAGGACCTAATGAAAAATTTTACCGGACTGGTCCTGTAAAATGTTTTTCCAGAAGCATTCTTGAAAAATTTACCGGGTTATGTAGTCCTGTAAAAAAATTACCGGACCGGATCAGAAAGGTTTTTGCAACGTAACATCTTCAAAAAGTCAAAATTAGTAATGACATAAAATGTTGTACGTCACTTGTCCGGTAAACTTTCACAGTTATTTACGTTATAAGTCCGGTAAACATATTTTTACAGTACGAGTAAGATGTTTCCGGACGAGGCTATTACCCGAGTCTGGAATTTCGAAACGAGTACTGTAAAAGTTAACCCGACGTGTGACATAAAACACTTTATATCATAACTAAGTTTTGTCTTTTGGAAGATGTTACGTTGCAAAACTATTTCGGATCCTGTGAAAAAAATTTACAGGACTAGTCCGGTAATTTTTTTTTACAGTAGGTACTAGTCCGGTACATATTTTACGATGGAGTATGAAATAAAATATTAAAGTACGAACCATACACATAGATAGCAACATTACCTTTGGAGCCTTCTACAACGACACACCGTCTCATACGATATTCGAATTTGCTGTAGGTGTTGATTCTGGTTACGCAATTGACGAAACGCCTAATCATCTCATTTATCTGCCCATTTCTCATATGAACGAATAAATACCATTACGTTGCGAGTGCTCGATCAACATTCTCAACTTATTGATTTTTGAAACGAAGAAATAATAATTCGTTCGGGATTGAAGCGAAAGTATGGTGCTAACTATTTATAACTATAACTCATCACCATACCACACCTCAGACTTCACTAAAACATTCAACCATCAGTAACAGCAGCAGCAGAAACAACCTGAACTACTGTCAACGGAGAATAAATTGTTTTTGGAATCTCTCAGTTATCATGTTATCCAATCAACTATTCAACATTTTCCGAAAACCGTAATTGTCAGTAGTGTCAGAGGCTTTCTCACCTACACTGATAAAGATATTAAACACTTGGCCACCACAGGTTGGACTTTCCCCACTGCCACCAACACTGGAGTCATCCACCCAACCCATCTAACATTCAACATACTAATACCCAATAGACATTTTCTGAATATCTTCAGTGATTATCAATGTGTTTCCTACGGTGAGCATACCATCCGATTAACACGAGCTGAAGATGATAGCAACCTCTTCAAAATAGACGAGACTCCAACAGAAGTCAAACTGGAAATTGAGAATATTGAGCTTAAAGTTAAACGAATCTATCCGCATGATCAAATTAAATTACAACTTTTGAAAGCTATCCAAGCTGACACTCCTATTCTTATACCCTTCAGATAATGGGAACTACATATGTTGCCTGCTCTCACACAAAGTGCAAAAAATTAAATATGGGCTGTCAAGACTTCATCGTTTCTCGAAAGCCCCCGCTATGTGATTGTATGTTTTCAAAAAGATCGTGAATATACGAAGGTCAATAATGATCCGACAATATTACCCCAAAGAAAATATGCATCTGGATTTTGCAAAGGGAAATTTTTCCTCAAGCCTATTTCAACTACTCACAATTTGGGCTTAGTTACAAACTTACCAATCAGCATAATCCTCTTTTGACCTACTGAGCCTTCTTTGACAAAACTCGCTTTTTCGTCGATTGTTCTAGGAGGGACGACAGCATCAAAAGTTCCAGTGTTGATGTGAAACTGGAAATTGAAGCATCTGAAGGATTCCTCCAAAATACTCGAGCCTATGCTATTATTGTGCACGACACTGTCATTGAGCAGCTCCCACTCTCAGAAATTATTAAAAAATGGAACTAAGCATGTTATTCAGCCTCGGTATTAATCGTAGAGTCAACATGAGAATAGCTGTTGTAGATATTCAAGGCTTCATCGTCGACCAGCAGTTTCATCCTAAGTGTCTACGCACGAATTAATTTTCGTAAAATTTCAAAAAAACATACAATCTCTAAGTTGGCCAACCTGAAAGAGGAGATGCGCATGCGCTGCGTATTAGAGACGGAGGGTTCGAATACACAAGTGGGAGTGTGGCCGGTCGAACAATTTGGGAATTGTGGTGTTTAAAGAAAAAAAAGGAAAACTTGTTCTTAATTATTTCTCTATGTGGTAGTTTCGGTGAAGAGAAGAAAGTCAACACGACAATACGTAGCAGTGGGAGCTCCCAGGGTCGAGTGGACAACCAGAAATTCACCAGGTGAGCGCCATAACGATTTTGTATGTGTAGTAAAGGTTCCGTTTCAATTTCTTAAATGTCACGTACGTTTGCGCTTGGAAAACCAGTCAAAATTTCAATTTTCTTTTTCACGTGCGTGGTCATTAATTGGTCCTTCGAGCGATGATTATTTCAATTTTTCAAATATAAATCATTTTAAAGCTTAGTTAACCGTTTAAAAGGGAATATATAAACGACATTTTTATCAGTCGCATTTTCAAAAAAACATACAGTTTTAGTGTCAAGGCCACCCAACACCGTTGAGCTGAACTTGACCTTGGTATCCACTCCCTTCATGCGAATTGTTTACAATCAGAAAACAGCTGATTACCTATAAATTCGACAAAATTATACAGTTTAAAATTTGTCTTTCGTTTTCGTTCATTTGGAGCATAATTAGTTTGTTCAAAAAAAAAAAAATTTTTTTTTTCAAAACGTCTGGTTGAAAAATATTGCATTATTTACATTCTACTATTGCTGTTAATACCTTTTTTTTTTCTTATTTTCTACATTATGGCAGCACTTAAAAGACTTCAAGCCTTGAGAAAAGGTTATGCAAATAGTGTTAGAGAGACATATAATTCTGCGCTTTCAGCAAAGGCTAACGTACAGCATCACTCACAGTTCTTTGCAAGATATCAATCTTTAGAAAGGGATTACGATGAATTTTCACTAGCCCATAACGAGGTTATAAAAAATATTGATGACAATTTCGAAGCCGAAGACGCTGTAAGAAAAGAGTGTGCCACATTTTTCAACGCAGCGAAAGCAATTTTCTTTGAAATTTTTCAACCAAATTCTTTGAAACCACAGTGTGCTAGCCAAAGTACTGACACAAATTCAAGTGCTATTTTAGATAGATTGAGAATCCCAAAATTCAATGGGAACTTACGAGAATGGCCAACATTTTTCGATTTATATTCCAGTTTGATTTATAAGAAGACTGACATGTCCAAAATAGAAAAGTTTCAGCGTTTGCTCACGTATCTTGAGGGAGAAGCTAGAAATTTGATAAAATCAATTCCTTTATTAGAAGACAATTACGATCAAGCTATCAAAACGCTTACCGATCGTTATCAAAATAAACACCTTTTGGCTACAAATGCATTAAACGAAATTTACAATGTTTACCCTAAGAACGAGTCAGCTAAAGAAATACAAGCTGTTCTCAACAGTTTTTCAGAGTCAATTTCATACTTAAAAACTTTAGGTTTTCCTGTGGAACATTGGTCCTTCATTCTATTTCATTTGCTCTTAAAAAAGGTTCCCACGTCCGTGAGAACTAGTTTTGAGACAAAATTTAGTGCTGTTGAAATTCCAAAATACAGTGATTTATTTTCTTTTCTTCAAGATCATTGTAAAGCACTTGAATCTGTTCAGTTTTCAGTACCAGTAAAACTAAAGGCTCCTTATTCAGGTAATATGAGTAAAAGGCATTCCAACTCATTTTCAACTCAAAATAATTTACAAAACAACCAGAACTCTAATTCCAAAATTACCAGTCCAAGATTCAAATGTTTTTTGTGCAAGCAGAATCATACACTAGCCAAATGTCCTTCCTTTCAGGCAAAAACTATCACTGACCGGTTTACATTTGTTAGAGATAACAAATTATGTTTCAACTGTTTTTTTCCACATGCTTTGAAGGATTGCATTTCAACTTTTCGTTGTAGGGCGGAATCATGTGGTTTGTCGCATCATACATTAATCCACATGGATCCTTTTCCTGCAGCATCCAATCCTATTACTGATCCAAATATTTCTGGTTCCACTCAATCTTTCAATCCTTGTAATAGTACAAATACCATGACTGCAAATTTGAATACACATACCAATCAAAACATGGTTCTTTTAGCTACTGCAATGGTAGATGTCCAAGATTGCTGGGGTAATTTTCAACCGATTCGTGCAGTTATTGATAGTGCCAGTGAGGCAAACTTTATTTCAGAAAAAATGCTCCGAAACCTTGGACTTTCAAAATCAAATTTTTCAATTTCAGTTTCTGGAATCAATCATATGTCCACAGCTGTTTCAAAAGGGATTGCGAGGTGTACAATTAAACCTCAAAATTCTTGTTTTCCGATGCCATTGTGCTTCCAAGAATTTGTTCCAACTTGCCCTCTTTCGATCTACAGGTGAGAACCTGGGATCATATTCCAAAGTCACAATTAGCTGATCCAAAATTCTATGAAAGTCGACCTGTTAGTTTATTGCTAGGTGCGGATTTATTCGTTCAAACACTAAAAGAGGGTAGAATTAAAGGTAGTTCAGGACAACCTAGTGCCTTGGAAACTATTTTTGGTTTTGTTCTGTTAGGAAAAATTGAAAATTCAATTCCTCAGAAAAGCTCAACTTCCCTCCTTGCTAATTGTTTGAATGATTCGCATTTAAACCAATGTTTAGAAAAATTCTGGCATTTGGAAAATATTCCTTCCAAAGTTGACCTCTCACCTGACGAGATTAAGTGTGAGCAGTGTTTTCGAGATAGAGTGTCGAGTGATTCCACGGGCCGTTTCATTGTTTCGCTTCCTTTCCAAGATTCTCATCCGAATTTGGGAAATTCATATTCTATGGCCTTTCGAAGATTTACATTACTGGAAAATCGTTTACTTAAAAATCCTTCCTTATACAAAGAATATTCAGACTTCATGCAAGATTACCTTGATACAGGGCACATGAGTTTGATTTCAAATGAAGATTCAATTCCTGAGAAGTGTTGGTATCTACCCCATCATTGCGTAGTGAAAGAAGATGCCATAACTACAAGGCTGAGGGTTGTTTTCGACGGAGCAGCTAAGGGTAGTAACTCAATTTCAATTAATTCGGCCCTTTTAACTGGTCCTAAACTGCAAAAAGATATTAGTGTTTGTTGCTTATATTTCGATATTATGCTTTAGTTTTCATTAGTGATATCAAACAGTGTTTTTGAAATATTTTATTGTGTCTAGAGGACAGAGATTTATCAACGAATACTTTGGCGTTTCAATCAAAATCAGCCTATTCAGACTTACAGGTTGAATACTGTGACTTATGGCCTATCTTCATCACCATATTTGTGTATTCGCACATTGAATGAGCTTGCCAATCAGGAAAGAGCAAATTATCCTCGTGCATCGTAAATATTAGACTCACAAATCTTTGTCGATGATTGTTTTGGGGGTAGCTCAAACCTTGAATCATGTTTGTCTTTACAACAAGAATTAATCGAGCTGCTGAAATCAGGTGGGTTTCAACTTAGAAAATGGGCCTCGAATTGTAAAGAACTTCTTTCTAATATTCCAGAAGTCAATCGTCAAATGTCTTTGAGTTTCGATAAGGAGGATCCTACCTATATAAAAATGTTAGGTTTGCAATGGAATCCAGAGAGTGATACATTTTCTTACAAAGTTGTTCTGGATGACAGACCCTGTACAAAGAGAAATATTCTCAGTCAAATTGCACGGTTATTTGATCCGCAAGGTTTCTTAAGTCTTAAGTCCAGTCTGATGGCAAAACATATTATGCAACGATTGTGGGCTTGCAAGGAATTGGGTTGGGATAGTCCTCCCGAAAAGTCTATCTTAGGAATTTGGGATCAATTTAGGTCCGAACTTCCTGAGCTATGTTCACTTTAATTACCAAGACGAGCATTTCCTGATATTTTTTCAAGGTGCGAGTTGCATGGGTTTTGCGACGCTTCTTTAATTGGTTTTTCAGCTGTAATATATTTCAGATTTCTTACACCTGAGGGTATTTTCATTTCTTTCGTTACAGCTAAATCAAGAGTGGCTCTACTCAAGACAGTTTCTCTTCCGCGCCTTGAGTTGTGCGGAGCGGTTCTTCTTGTAGATTTAATTCAGTATGTGAAAAACGCTTTCGAGAATTTTTTTCTTTTCGATGATATATTTGCTTGGTCAGACTCACGAGTAACATTGGATTGGATAGCTTCCTCTCCACATCGATGGAAGGTTTTTGTAGCAAATAGAGTCAGTCACATTCACGACATCCTACCTTCAAAACATTGGCATCATGTTTGCTCAGAATTAAATTCAGCAGATGTTGGTAGTAGGGGTGTTACGCCTCGAAAATTACTCGAGTGTGACGTATGGTGGAATTCGCCTCCCTTCTTAAGACTACCTCGATCTGAGTGGCCACTGAAACGTCGGAACCTGACGAAGAAATGTCTCTGAAATGTTCACAAGAGGAACGCAAATTGGTTGTCTTACAAATAGTAGTGTCGGACAATATTTTAGATGTCCTACTGAACAATATTTCATCTTTACCAAAATTACAGAGGTTAGTTTCGTATTTCCTTAGATTTCTTCCGAAAGACAAGAGAATTCCTAAAACATCTGTTTATCCTTCACCCACGGAAATGGAGAATGCACTTTGTGTTCTTATAAAACACGTTCAAAATCAAGAATTTTCTGATATTATCGACAAACTGCAACATGGTAGGGTATTTTCTAAACAATTTCGGAAACTTTCCTTGTTTCTTGATTCGAGAGGTTTATCAGAGTGGGCGGACGTCTGAAAAATTCACAATTATCTTACGATGCAAAACATCCTTTTCTTATGCCAAAATCACACAGATTAACATCTATTATTATTGAGTATACCCATAATAAATTTCATCACCCAGGTTTTAAAACACTCAGTTTCCTTTTACTCCAAAGATATTGGATTATTTCAGCCAGAAGGGCTATTGATCACACTGTATCTCATTGCTTGAAATGTTTTCGGGTAAACCCAAGGTCTTACGTTCAACCCATGTCTGATTTACCTATTCAGAGGGTATCACAATTAAAATGTTTCTTGCATACTGCCATAGATTTCTGTGGACCGTTTCATACTCTAGCTGGTCACTACAGAGGAGCAAAGGTTCTAAAATTTTATTGTTGTGTTTTTGTTTGTACTAGTACAAAGGCGGTTTACCTTGATTTAACCTCTGACCTATCCTCTGAAGCTTTTCTCGCATGTTTCCGTCGTTTTGTAGCTCGGAGAGGTACAGTTGAACATATCTATTCTGACAATGCTACTACGTTTCATGGTGGAGATAATCGTCTTAAGAAATATTCGAAGCTAGTTTCTGAGTCTCTTTCAATTACATGGCATTGGAGTCCGAGTGGTGGGCCACATTTCAATGGTCTGAGTGAGGCAGGAGTGAAGTCGGTAAAGACTCATTTATTGCGGGTAATAGGTGAGCAGCGTCTCACGTTCGAAGAGTTTTCAACTTTTCTTTATCAAGTCGAGGCGATTCTCAATTCAAGACCTCTCTTTTCACAAAGTGCAGACCCCAATGATTTGTCCCCCATTACTCCCGGGCACTTTCTAACCCTTGAGCCATTAAATGTATTACCTGATCCAGATCTTTCCAATATAAAGATCTCAAATTTATCGCGCTGGCAGCTTATCCAACGTTTTCAAGCAGAATTCTGGAAGCGATGGCATACAGAATATCTGCATACACTGCAGCAACGCACCAAATGGACGGATCCAGCTAGACAAATTGAACTGAATACACTAGTTCTCATAAAAAATGAAACAAAACCTCCGCTTCAGTGGCCCTTAGCAAGAGTGGTAGCTTTGTATCCGGGAGCTGACGGTGTGGTCAGGGTGGTTGACGTTAAAACTGCTACAGGAGTTTACCGCCGACCAGTGGTGAAACTCTGTCCGGTTCCGGTTCGCGATTAAAATAATATTTTTTCTAATTTTTGTACATAGCTAATTTGGGGATTTCCAGGCAAACTATTGCCTTAAAATTATCATTTTTTTTTTGGTTAAGATTTTTTTCTAAGTAAAACACAATGTGTTTTAAGTGGGCGGAAATGTCTACGCACGAATTAATTTTCATAAAATTTCAAAAAAACATACAATTTCTAAGTTGGTCAACCTGAAAGAGGAGATGCGCATGCGCTGCGTATTAGAGACGGAGGGTTCGAATACACAAGTGGGAGTGTGGCCGGTCGAACAATTTGGGAATTGTGGTGTTAAAAGAAAAAAAAGGAAAACTTGTTCTGTATTATTTCTCTATGTGGTAGTTTCAGTGAAGAGAAGAAAGTCAACACGACAATACGTAGCAGTGGGAGCTCCCAGCCCGACTATTGCCGATGAGGCGGAACAGAGGTAGGTGCACTACTTTCTAAAGTCTTGCTCAAACAAAAGCAACGTCTTGTAGGTAATTTTCGAGACAAATCCCAACAAGTGGATCAGGGGGAACAATCTCTGCAGAAAAGTCAAACTATATCAATATATAGTAGGCGCCTGTGAAACAGACGCTAGTCCTGTAGTTTGCAAAACTTATTCATAAGTTATTTGCATTAATATTTTATAAACGAAGTTATTGGTCAAGTAGGCACGCGCGCAGCCATCATTAAGTGAGAGAGTAAAAGGGATAGCTAGTCAAGTTCACTTGATACAATCCAACATATGAATGAAAAAAATAAGCTATTGAGGAGACAACAAGTAACTTCATTATTAATTTTCTACCTATGAACTAACAAACTGAATGCCTAATTTAGTATTTCACCTTCTGATGTCAATGATAATATGAAATATCTAGGAACCTGGGGAGGTAAAATAGATGAGTTTTGCAAACTATCGGAATAGCGTCTATCTGACAGGCGCCTACTAGATTTCAAATAGATTTCGACTTTTCTGCAGAGAATATCCCGCTGAAGGGCAAGGAAAGGTCAAGACGTTGTTTCTGTTTGAACATGATTGTAGAAGATAATTCATTTGTAATTTTGAACATAATAAATGTGGTACTTTCCATTAAAAAAAGCGAGTTACGTACAATTATGTGAACAGCTTTTCAGTTGCTATAAATAGATGTCCCATTTATTTGTATCGATAGATAATTATCAAGTCTACTTAATTTTACCGATGAGTTGGGCCCGTTTTTTATTTTCAATGCCCACTTGACCAATACCTACTCTTTTTTAATTTGGCGTTGTGAAACTACACAGAAAAAAATTGGTACCTGAATATAATGAAAAAGTTCAGTGACTCAATGAATATTTTTATCAATAGTGGTCCAATGAACGCAATCGTTATGTCAATGTACCACTGGTTATCCATACTATGAATACGGATCTTAAACAGGTTCGTTATGGTAATGAATTCCATTCATCAAACGAATAAAGAGTGATCACCCAAGCAATGAATTGTATTCGTTCAACTGATGAAACTGTATTCATCATAATAAATGTGGTACTTTCCATTAAAAAAAGCGAGTTACGTATAGTTTATCCAAAATCACTATAATATGACTTTATGATTTCTATAAACGAAACGAAGTACCTACCTTGAAATCAATCAAAAACAAATTATCTGATAAGTATAAATCGCAGGAAACACTACACCAAATTCTTTTAGACTGTGGTTTCAAACACAAAAAACTAAATCAGTGAATGGCAATAATGGAATCACACCGGCTCGTTCTGCAAAGGCAAGATTAGTTGCGGCAAATAAAAGAAAATCGGGAATCGAAGAGACATATATCTTGACGAGACTTGGTTCGATAGTCATGATGTGATTCGGTGTGGATGGGGATAACTCCGAAAACTCTTGTCTCCAAGCACCATGTTCCAGGGAAAAACGTATAATTATTGTACACGCGGGTAGTGAAGATGGTTTTGTAACGCGTTGCTGTTGTCAGCAAAACAAATAATGTTCAGCAGATTATCATGAGGATATGACTGCAACTTTATTCGAAAAATGGTTCAGTGAACAATTAATACCAAATATACCATCAAATTCTGTTATTGTAATGGATAATGCGACATACCACTCGCGTCAAAAAATAAAAATACCGACGAAAGCAACAAAAAAAGGAGACATTTTGGAATTTATGGCTTATAAAAAATGAATATTCCACGAAGGAGGTATTACTACGTAATAAAAAATGAAATTTTTGAAAAAGAATATATTATTGACGAACTTTGTAAACATTCTGGTCATACACTTCTGAGGTTACCTTGTATTATTGTGTTTTCAACCCCATTGAATCGGTTTGGGCATTTATAAAAAACAAATTGAGAAAATCCAATCAATATCTAAATCTAAGCGGAGAAGTAGTAGAAAATGTTAGGAGAATCTTAGAAGAGGAATATAAAGATCTTTGGACAGAATGCATTTTACATATGATTTCAAAAGAACGTGAATATTTACTTTTGACATCCATTCAACCAGTAATCATAAACATGGGTGATTCGTCTGATTCGGAGGATTATGATGATTGAGTCTTGCCACGACTTACAATTATGTGAACAGCTTTTCAGTTGCTTGTTGGATTCAGAATAGAATAACAAATTTAAATAATGAAAAAAAAATTGGAGTATTCCATTTGAAATTCAAAAGTTGATGTCACTTCCGGTGAAACCGGAAGTCGTATTCCAACTTTCAATACAGACAATAATTGATATTTACCTCTCATACAACATATCCAAAACTCAATTTTCTATCTTCAAAAATAACAAAATTGCCTAAGGTAACAATTCTCGTGGCTACCCGGTGTATGATAACAATCTTGCTACTGAGAAACACAGTTGACCCGAATGGATATCAAGTCAAATTAATAGAAAATATCCTTGCTAAAAAACTAGATAGTAATGCTATCCAGGAAGTGTACCCCACTTTGAGGAACCTTGACAATAATTATAGAACTTTAACTAATTCAGGACCCGTCACGGAAAAGATAGCTTCATTTATGCATAAACAAAATATAAGAGTAGCATATAGAACAGATAACACATTGGGAAGGTTTATCAAGAATAATAAAGATAAAACACAAAAATCTAAGAAATCAGGAGTTTATAAATTTAAAAAACTTTTATAGGTAAACGCTACTTCTCATAGCAGTTGTAGAAAAACATATTACAGTATCATAAGTAAGGATTATATAGGGTAAAACTAACAAGAACAAAGTAAAAACATCAAAATGATTGATCAGCGCTCCGGGGCGGCTTAAATGGTATTGGTTGTTAAGACTTAGAGAGTTAGTTCGTTTACGTTGGGAAGGAAAAAAAGAAGAGTTGAATAGTGAAAAAAACTAGAACGGCGAAGAAAGAAAAAAGGAAGTTGTTGTTGTCAAGACAATAAGATAACGAGAATTTTTTGAATTTTTGACATGTATTGATTTTTCTACTTACAACTATTAGTAAAAAACGCTTTTTGAGAAAGTATATCAAATATCCCCTCAAGGGGTGGTCCTTCGCAAATAAACCGTTTCACGAAACAACATGATCACATCGAGCCGGATTACAGTCAGATTGGAGCAGCCAGCAGCCGTCAGTTACTGAAAGGAGACAACCTACGAAATTGTGAGCTCGTTTTATGTCGCTTCCTTTCTTTCCATCATTACCAGTTACTATCCTGATTCAAACATGTCAGTAGTTTCTTTTTAGTTTAGCAAATAGTAGATTTATATCGATACAGACTCGTTAAGATGAAAAACAGGGGCGGTGGTCCGGTACCTCCATCTGATCTTCGGCGTTTTCCTGGATCTTCTCACGAGATTTCCTCATTTGAGGTTACCTAATTGTTATTTTTTTTTTTTGTACTTAGAAGAGATTTTGGGAAATAAAGACCTTTTATTATTATTATTATTATAAGTAATTTCACGTATTACGTTACAATTTCTCGTTACATACTCGTATATCCAACTCGTCTCAAAAAGAAATACATTTACTCACCTTGTTCTTGTTACTATCGTATTATCAGAATCGTAAAACTCGTCTCGCAATCGAAAAAATATACATTTCCTAGTTTTTCATTTGATTGAAACCTTGTTGATTTTGTTTATTCTACAAGCTCACATTAAAATTGATAAATAGGTAAAAACCTTATCTCATCATTATCTAGAAATGCCACCAAAAGTATCTCCTAAGAAGAATGACTCCCACGAAGGTGAAATTTCGGAAAATATTCATGCACGTAAAGTCATATGTGACAGATTATCTCGATTTGTCAGTTCTTTAGATGGTGACATTAGCGACGTTTTTAAAGTCGAGATCAGATTGAAAAGCGTTGAGGAGGACTTTTCGGACTTTGATAAAATACAAACACGGTTAGAATATTTACTTCCCAATGAAGAGGTGAATCGATTAGGTACAGAATCAGAATTCTATTCTATTATTTCAAAAGCAAAAAGAATAATTGCAGATCAAAAAAAAAAAATTGAAAACAAAGAAAATCAAGTTCAGAACAGTAAAAACCCATCACTTTCAACGAAATTAAATGCAGTTTCCAAACTTCCTGAGTTAGGGTTACCCAGTTTTTATGGTAAATACGAAACGTGGTACAGTTTTCGAGACATTTTTTATTCGGTGGTACATGATCGCAAAGATTTAAGTGAAATCGATAAATTTTTATATTTAAGATTATGCTGCAAAGGAGATGTATTAAAATTGATCGATTCCTTAGATGTCACAGCAGAAAATTATAGTATAGCTTTGGAATTGATACAGAAACGATATGAAAACAAACGCGCTATCATCAACCATCATATCAATAACATTTTATTCAACTTGCCTTGTGTAACAAAAGAATCACCAGATCAGCTCAGAGCTTTATTAGACTCAGTTCATCAACATAAATCTGCTTTAGAGAAACTTAAGTTACCAGTTAGTCACTGGGATATGTTATTGATGAATATAATTCTACAAAAATTAGATTATCATACTAAGAGAGAATGGGAAAATAAGCAATCGGATCAAAATTTACCTACACTAAACCAGTTAACAGAATTTTTAACTAAAAAATGCTTTTCACTTTAAGCTATCAGTAGTATGACAAAGCCGGTTTCGCCTCATTAATTTGAATTTTCGCTCTCGATGGCATCTGGCCATCGAGATCTCCGCCATTTTGGTTCTTCGGCGAAGTTCTTCAGCAAGCCCCCAACGCCGAAGAAGGTGGGGGGAGGGTTGCGGAAGAAAAAAAAAATAAAAAATTTTTTGTCCCCGAGTGGGGCTTGAACCCACGCCTATTGGCATGGCAGCCGAGGGCGCTACCAGTGAGCCATGACGGTGCCATACTAATGTCGATTTAAAACTCGTAGCTTTGATAATGGGAAAAAAAGCCGATTGGCGGCAGTCGCAATAAACATGGCGGTGTAGGGTGTAGCGTGTGGGGGTTGAGAGAGAGAAAAATTGCAGGTACATGATAGGCGTAGAGAGCAATTGGGTGTGTGGGAGAAGAAAAAAACGACCTCATGTGATTCGTTGTGTCGAAAAAATGGCCGTCGAAGCAACGCCCCCCTGCGGTACATGATAGATGTAAAGAGCGGAGGGCGGGGGGCGGGGGGCGGGCGGGCGGGGAGATCAAAACGACCTCATGTGATTCGTTGTGTCGAAAAAATGGCCGTCGAGAGCCCCACGCCTACGATAGCAATGGCCGCCGCTGGCCGCCGTCGAAGCATCTCTCTCGACTTAGAACAGGCAGCAACATGTCCAGACTTGAGTTGGAATTCCGAGAATCGTGTGTGACGTCACCATGAATGAACATCTGGTGTTTACTGGCGAGCGGCGTGTGTGATTCTAGGAAATGATGACTCAGCGAAATCGAGACATGATTTGGTCTTGGACTTGTTTATCGCTCCACAGCTTAAGTAAACAACCACATCCGGTGGTTGTTTACCCAAGACCATTATTTTCGAGAAATGTCGGCATGAGACACGATTTGGCCTTGGATCCCACGGTCTGTGTCACGTCGACAGAGAGCACACACACACATGTTGCATTTTGCAACTCAAATGAAACAAACAGATATGCGTATATTTTTATTAGACTTCAGTGCCAGCGGCGTAGTATGATACACTATCATTATCGATTAAAAAATATTTTTGACGTATAGCTTTAATTAACTTATATATAGATTCGGATATTTGAACACTCAGAATCATTGTCACAAATAACATAAACCACTCGTAAAGTGTCGGCTCACATTTGGCAAGCTCCGCGGGAGGATGACCTCCAGGAGCTTGCATCGCGGCATACAGGATGGGCTGAGGGGACCTCGAAGTTCTGCAAGACGTCTTCAGCGGGAACCACTGCGTATCGCTATGGGTGTGATTGACATAGATCTTTCGCAATCGGTACGATGAGACGTTCAGCGGGATTTCGGCTTTCAACACAGGCAAATATTCATCATTGGCTAGCGCCTGAGTCATTCTCGTCCAGTTAGAAATGCTCGAATTCTCGTGCAAATATGATACCAATACCTCACTGCACTCATATGGTGGGCTAATATACAGTACGTTCGACAGAACGGCTGCTAGAATTATATAGTTTGTCATGACGGTATGACTGCTCAACGTACACTGAGAAACGACGTATATATCACTCAAATATATATACACTGAGAGACACATACACCATTGCTCAATGTGCATGGCCCTCATGTTGATTGACCGAGAGAGATTTCATACTTGAAACAAATATGCACATATTTATTTCAAACATGAAATCACGCGCAGCCTCTCAATCGCCAGTGTGCGGCGGTAAAACCATTTGACTTTGGGGGAAAAGTTTGGTGTATATTTGCGAAAAATACACCAAGCTCTTTCCCCAAAACCAAATAGCTTTGAACGACCGTTTTTGCCATTCACCCTGTCACTCTCTCATTCGCAAAATAAATCGAGAAAATTGGTTTAATACATCTATTAATACATAATAAAAATACAATACAATATGATTAATAATAATAATAATAATAATATATCAAACATTGGTTCTTCTTCCTTGGCTGTTGTAGTTGGCGCCGGTGAATGCTGCTGCCCATTTCCCATCGTCAATTTGCATATTTTGAAAGCGTTTATACATATGCAGCTTTTGTTCGTACTGCGATATTTGCGCCTTGAGTTCACGCAAATTTTGCAAGTGCCGATGGAGAAGAGTGTCGCCGCCACTGCCGACGTGTTTCACCATATCAGGTGCGACGATATCCATAGCCAAATATTGAAACAATGTCTCACAGCACAATGCACTTCTATGTCTCCAGATGCTATATGATTTAAACACAACAGGCTTTGCTTCTCGAGTGGCGGTGGAGGGGTTGTGACGACTGTACTTGTAGTGGTGGCAATATCGACGATGTGTGGCCTTCTAGGCAGATCGAGCACACACTTTAGCAGAAAATCGAATTTTTGATTTCCCTTCACATATACCACATCAGCTTCGAGGATGGGGCGCAGCACTCCTTGGATGTTGGTCTCGTTTAATTCCACATAGCCATCGGAGTATGGAATGCCGTGGATATTCCTTTCCAAATATCTCGCTTGGCGTTTATCATTTTCGCTCAGCTCATGGAATGGCACAACGGCTTTGAATAAAAAATGGTTCGTGCGTTGCCCGTCGGTGATGGCAAGTTCTTTTGGCTGGAACTCACCACCCACACAGAAACCCTGGATATCACAAGCTACGAGCTTCATCTTGGCTGACTGACTGATCAACTGAATCACTGAACGTTTGGCTAACAACTAACGCTGAATTTGAACTGATGCGCTTCGATCGCGTTCCCCCCACCACCCCCCCACTCTTCTTGTTGTTTTCCTATCCATAGACTTATGCTTCCTTGCGACGCGCATTCAACCAGCGCTCCACCCGCCGATCTTGCAGGCATATGACAGATGACGTATGACTTGAAGTGTTTTGTGTCTTATGACAGACGACTTACGATCTCACTTAAAGGCAAGTGTTCTATGACGTAATCGTGCACTATTACACAGTACGCACGACTATTAGCTGGGAACCCAACTGTGGCTTCTATGTCAAGTTTGACATCGACGGTGGACGATTTCATGAATTCCGCTCTCCGTGAGCAATCGATTACGAAGATGGCGGCTCGATCCTTGAATGCATCGTAATCCAGCAGAGGGCGTTTCTGGGGACAATTCGCATAGCTTGGGTAGAATTCCGTATAGGCGCGATGAGCTTCCACAAAGTTGTTTCTGTCAAATTGCAAGCGCATGCGTTCATGCGGGTAATTGTCACTGTTCAACGTTAGGCGTATGTCTCTGATGTCAACGTGGTCAAAGTAGCTGGAATCTCGTGCAACGTTGTCCATTCGATTTGTTTGGAAGGCGACAATGACGAATCGGGGGCTCTCCACTGCCGTACAAGTTTTGACAGACCATATTTCTTTGGTGGAACCAGGCGTGAGTGCAGGCAGTTCGTGCATATCCCACTTGCGGAACGAGATAACCACAGGTTTGTCAGTCTTTATGGATTGCAGCAGCTGCAAGCGAATATCGTCATTGGGAATGACGTTTTTGACTTTGAGCACGATGCTATTGATCGTCAGGGTGGCTGTGGTTGCGACCTGCGGATTCGCAATCTCCTCTATAACCATGCAGTTGTTGTCGTTTCTGCTTCTCACCAAACGAATGCACTGTCGTCCGATTGTGGCATATCTGTAGTCGTGAAATATGCCAAACAGATGTTTAAGCGGAATCCACATGGCGAACGAACCGTCGTTGGCGTTGCGAATAGCTCCACCTGGATACGTCCATCCGGCGGTGGCCAAGTGTCGAGAATCGGCGTCTGCGTAACAAGTGTATCCTCGCAGGGTGCTCACTATACCCGGCAAGCGAACAGAGTCCACCTCCTTGCCGTTGATTTCATAATACATTGATTCGAAGAAAAATGCTCCAGCATTATTAACGAATCGCACATTGCCATCTCCTGCGGTTTTGACTAGAGTGCCCTCTATACAGACGATAGCATCGTTCATCAGAATCCATGTGTCACTTTGCTGAATGACGATTTCGACAATGTCATTATTTTGGAAGGATTTGACGTACGGGTGGTACGTTCGAGTCTCCACTCTCTGGGTGGATTCATCGAATTTTGGATGATTGTACACGTCGAACACTTGTTTTGACAACGTGATGCCCTTGAGATATGAGGAATTCTATGCTCGAGAGAGAGAGCGTATGATTGGTGTGTGCTCTCGTTGACTGCGTCTGCGCGACTGAACTGACGTCTGCGCTCTCAGTACTTTTATGCTGTTGGTTGTCGTTCCAATCAAATACCAACCCCATTTGACAGCTTGCGCAAGACCAGTCGTACGATGATGGTTTCTCCACGGAAATTCACACTACAAAAGTCCTGATCGAGAATATTCAAGGTTATGTTATGTATCTCCGTCTTGTTCACAGGCAGGTAGATGAGATTCGAGGGAGTCTCGTCGATGGCAAATCCGGGATCTTCTCGAACGGCAAACTCGTATATCGTATGGGAGGGTCGGTTGTTGAAGAAAGCGCCCGATGTGACGTTACTGTCAATGTGAACTGTTCGCACTTTGACTATGTTGACGGGCAGGTCAGACACGTGAACGATTCCAGCTGGGAGAATTCGAGGTGAGAAACCCAACAATCGTCCGATAGAGTCCTCTGGAGTGAAGTCTATGGTGTGGTACTTGCTATAAATTTCGCACTGTAGCGTATTGGTATTGGGTTTGAGAGAGAACACTGCTGCCTTAGCGTTATTGTTGCTGTCTCTGTCGATGTCCACTTCTCTTTTCTTCTTCTTCACCTCTCTCGGTTTGCCGATGTGTTTGTGAATAAACTTGGCAATGTCGCTTATTTCGTAACAGCCAGTGGGTATGCTGATGGTGCTAACAGATGGCGCTCCGTTGGCAAAGTAATAGAACTTCCCCTTGGTTATGTTCGGTATGCTGTTGTACGAATGAAAACCAATCAAAGCCAAGCCGTAAGAGCTGTGTTCGTCCAATTGAATTGGCGGAGCAAAGTCTGCGGTCAGCGTAGATGTGTGACCTGTCAGAGTGAACAGCAAAGACATGACTGACACTTTGGGGGTTATGCACTCTCATTTAAAGACTTCCACACTCGCTCCCTGTGTTCCACATCCAAAATGGGGTCAATTATGTAGGCAAGTTTGGAGATTCGCCTAGCGAAACGGATCCTGTCCATAGCCATACGCTGCCAATCGGATTTGCGCGAAGTGTTGTACGCAAATCGCCACACAACCATATAATGAACCGTATTGCGCTCTTCATTAAAGGTCACTGTCTTTTTGTTGACGACCCTATCCATCGTTGTGTTGAGTTTGATCGTAGAGGAATTTCAGACACAAATGGCCGCAATTTGCTTGATCGAATGTCTGATAGCGATCGTTGTTGTAGTAGATTTTCACATTTCCACCGTCATTTAAATATCGTACGAGTTCCACTGGCGGTTTCAAATTACCGAAACTGTCAAAGTATTTCACACAAAGTCCACTTTTCACGTAAGCTACCCAATGCGTTCCACGATTTTTTATCGAGTCCAGATTGACAATGGCGCACTCTTTGTACATGGGCGTAGATTGAGGTAGGTTGTCGCGCATGAAAACCCCAACGAAATTAGGAATTTTCAGACGTTTGGCATACTTGACCAAGTCCACATCGTACAAAGGTCCCTTGCTATTGGGCAGCTTCACTGGGAGTTTTTTGCAAACTTCTTGAGGAAAAGACCATAGCCTCCGCGACTTGTTTTGCGCATAAACAGGCCAGATCCCTGCTTTCCGATGTTCTCCATCGCAGTATTGTGGCGCTTCTCTTCATCTAATTTCTTCTGAGCGTTTTTCGAGGAGATGATGGTCCTGGCTATGGTGCTGGCACCACCAGCCAACGATCCCAGTGCTCCCAAAGCTGCGAAGATGGGAAGCAAAGGCAGCACACCTCCACTCTTTGCTTCGAAAGGTATTATTCGAGGTACTTTGATGTTTTTGCGACCGCCCAATTTTTTGACTTGAGCTCGGGCTGCACGCAGTGCTACCAACGAGGATTTTCGCAGAGCCTTCGCACTCATATCTTTGAGTTGTTCAGGTTTCAGTGCCTTCCGCAGATGATTGGTGATTTTCGACACAACATCCTTCTTGAACGACCTCTTTTTCGTTGACCGTTTTGCACCAGAAGCAGATGCCATTGATGATGACTTCATACCCATGCCCAAATTACGCTTCGCCTTCATAGTTGTGGTGACTAGCCAAGCTGCAGCTTTCTCGCCGATGTTCGCGTCTTTGGACTTGACACGTTCCCAAGCTCGATTTTCCAACACCCAGTCAGCCTTGTGTCTATCGTCCAGAGAGTTGCTTTGCGAGTATGCGATATCGTGTGATCTGCAAGCAGTGTCTAGGGGATTCACACCAGCGTCTCCGCGTGCCAACCTCTTCTTCAATTTGGTGCCAGGTCCGCAGTATTGGTATCCGGGCAGATGTAGCTCGAATGGCAGACGATTTATCACAGAGTTAACCACTCCACGACCTTCGTGCTCGAAGGTTAGCATGACAATGACGCGATTGGCGTTGCACACTTACTTACATAGCCGCCGCTCGAGCACTCGAACTGTCAGTCGAACGCCAGATGTGGGCGTGGTCACATGTAACATTTTTTCTCCAAATATACAATGAAACTGGTGCAACAAGAGCCGACCCTGGAAATAGCCAATTTGGATTTCGTAGGTGGCGGCAACTTGAATGTTGTGCGCAAACACGGTCCTCTGCTACCGAATTCATTTCGAGCGATATTTTGTGGTCCCAGCGGATGTGGCAAGACCAACGCTGTACTGAGTTTGTTATTCAGCCCGAACGGAGCCCGCTTCGAGAATGTCTACGTATATTCAAAATCACTGTACCAACCGAAATATCAGCTGTTGCACGATGTATTGAAACAAGTCAAAGGAGTGGGCTATTATCCATACAGGGACAACGAGGAGATTATCGAGCCGTCAATGGCAAAGGAGCACTCAATTTTTATATTTGATGATGTTTCGTGCGACAAACAGGATAAAATCAGAGAGTACTATGCCATGGGACGTCATAAATCCGTGGACGTTGTATATTTATGTCAAACCTACTCGAAAATACCCAAACAGTTGATCAGAGACAATTGCAACATTATAGTGCTATTTCGGCAAGACGATGTGAACCTGAAGCACGCCTTTGACGAGCACGTCTCTCCAGACTACACCTTCGATGAATTTCGACGCATGTGCGCCACCTGTTGGAAGGAAAAATTCGGATGTTTGGTCATAGCCAAAGACTTTGATGTATCCAAAGGGCGCTATCGACTGGGTTTTGACAGATATATTCAAACGTAGTGTCTCGAATATGTCATTCTGTGTGTAGCAATGGCACCGACTACATCACGTGTCGACTCCGAAATTGCCAAAGTCGAACGAAAACGTCAAGTCAGTCAGTTGGCGAAAGTTGTTCGAAAAAAGTATTTGTCTTTGAAACTCGGCAAATCCGAGCAGGATGAAGCGCTGAATAAATTATTCAAACCCATCACGGTGCCGCTGAAGAGACTGAATGCAGCAATGCCCCCACCACCTAAGCGACGACAGCTGAAGGTGAAAAAAGAAGAGAAACAAGAACCGCCATCATCGAGGACCCCTTCCCCCACCACCACCATGAAGAAAGAAGAAGACGAAGACAGCTATCACACAGATGACTATGAGTCTGACGACGACGACGATGAGGAGGATGATGGAGAATTGCTGGAAGTTTACCCCGAAGTAGCATCTAAATTCGTGAATGAACATCGTGCGAAATCGGGCAAAATCGATGTGACTCACGGCCCCATTTACGACAGACCCAGAGCGCAATGGATACTCGGCAACAAGTTGATGGGCTTGGATAAAGATACGGGGGACATTCGCATTGATGGCGAAACATACCAGGGTACTCCGGGATTATATAGTTTGATTTTCTACAAGAATCCGAAATACCAGAGACAAGACTTGGTGGCATACAAGCAAATTTTGATCAGTACAGGTGCCCATTTAGATGCGAAAGGTAGGCTGAATCCTTCCCAAATAGCCAAATACGAGAATATAATTCGACCAATGTTCAAAGACACAAGTCAATCGAAAATGGGCGGCGGCAATATCCCAGATCAATTGACATATAATACGAAGCCTGTAGAATACGTATACTGGGACGACGTCAATGAGCTAGTTGACAGATATAGGCTACTCGTCGCAGCTAAGAATGCTGGCAGCACCTCTACCGACAACGAGATCGTGGCCATCATCAATGAGCTGAGAGAGGCTGGATACATTCGATAAATACAAGTGTCGATGTTTCGCACCCCACAGTTCCATCATGAGCATCAACAAGTTCGGTCAAAGTTCCTCAGCTCGCCGCGCTCAGCAGCAGCCTTATCATTTCCCCGGTGTCATACTCAACTACACGGCAAACGGGGACATTGACGCTGAACATGTGAAAATATGTAATGTCGAAACGCCAACTACTCCGAATGATGTTGTCAACAAAAACTACGTTGATGACGTCATAGTGAAGCTCAGAGCAGAATTGGATGCGCAGAAACACGCTCACGAGGCCTTGGACATTCGAGTTATGAAATTCATGACACTTTCGTTGAAAAAACACGATACTTTGAAAAAGCAGATTGAAGAAATGTCGAGAACGCCAACGATTCTGGACTTAAGTACAGAGTATAACAATGGAGCTGCGCATTAGCATTGCGCAGTCGTTTGGGAGAAATGGAGTCGTCCGCAGCCAAAAAGCAATTGGTCGATGAGCTCCATGCTCCGGCCAGAAAGAGATTTCCCCGCAGACGTACCATCATCAAAGGAATCGACGATCTGTGGCAGATGGACTTGGCTGACCTTCAAAAATACTCGAAAGTCAATAAGAACTACAATTATATTCTCGTGGTGATTGACACCTTCTCGAAATACCTATGGGTGCGGCCTTTGAAGACCAAAGGTGGTCGAGACGTCACCGAAGCGATGGGGGACATATTATCGAAAGCGAACAGAAGTCCTACGTTCCTACAATCTGATTTGGGTACTGAATTCTACAACGCCAGCTTCCAGGCCCTCATGAAAAAGTACATCAAACACTACAGCACGTACACGAAGATCAAAGCAGCTATTGCGGAAAGAATGATACGCACGCTAAAAGAAAAACTCTTCGAATATTTCAGTTTGAACGGCACCTACAAGTGGCTGGACATTTTACCGGACATTGCCAAAAATTACAATCAGCGCAAACATCGGACGATCGGCATGAAACCCTGTGACGTCACCAAAGACAATGAAGACAAAGTGTACAAGTATGCGTATGATTATGTGGGACGAGCTGGCCGAAAAAAGTTCAAAATTGGAGACTTTGTGCGAATTAGCAAGGCCAAACATGTGTTCGAGAAGGGGTATACGCCCAATTGGACGACTGAAGTTTTTAAAGTCGTCAAAGTGAAAATCACCCAACCAATCACGTACTTGCTGGAGGACTTGGAGGGGCGACCAATCAGCGGCGCTTTCTACGAACAGGAATTGCAAAAGACGAAGAATCCCGACGTCTATCTCGTGGAAAAAATCATTAGACGAAAAGGCCGAAAAGTCCTGGTGAAATGGTTGGGTTTCGACAGTACTAACAATTCCTGGATAGATTCGACAAATCGCTTGTAATTCAATGGAAAATAGGCACATTGGAGCATAAAATTGGGGGCCTTTCGTCTCTCTCTCCCTCTCTCTCCGACCGACTGCGAAATATTTCAAACCGTTCAGCGGCACGATGAGTCAGTCTATCATCATACTTGGTGGAGTGCAGTTCTAGTCTAACGATCCTACGTCCGATTACGAGTCGATGTCTTCGTCCCTAGTGTCTATCGAGGAGGATTCTTCGGAGTCATCGTCATCATCAAGAGAGTGGGCAGAACGTGTTGCCGATTTGGACCGTGTTTGTGACATGTACAAAGACGCCATCAAGAAGGAACGATTTTACGTGTGCAGCGCCACCTACGAGTTCCGAAACACATAAATTTTGTCTGTGCAATGTGGAATAAGTGTTGCTCGAAGTTTCGTGCCTGCAGTGAGACTTGTGTGCACAATTCCGCACACCATCTCCTTCAGCCTGTCATTCAGCATGTTCGAGTGGGCCATTTTCGTGGGAGCCATTAATCGGCTTTACAATAACCGAGCTGATCCGAATGCGACCGACAACAAGACCGCTCAAATCAAACTCGATTGGGATGATGTCATGGACTTGGAATTACACACTTATGGAAATAGTGCAACAGTGCGAGTTTCCAAAGATGACACCTACTTCTACTTGACGGAGCTCGAAATCCAGGAAATCCTGCATTTGGATGCCACAGTGTTGGCGGGAAGATATGAATATTTATTGAATATCAACTTTTGTCAATATTACCATGATATATTAGCTAGTGCCAGAGTTCTTGCTAGAAACAATGATTTGACATTTGACGAGGCTATAAATTTGTGTACTATATCGTCCAAAGATGATAAACATCTATGTTTTCGTGAATGCCTATATTATTTGCCTGACAAAGTACTGTTTGATTATGAATCGAAATAAATGTATTTATGGAACAGAAGTAGCATTTTTATTTCAGTATGCATAGAGATATGCAGCAGTACGAAGCAAGACTCGAGACGTTCCGAGGCTGGACTTCGTCATTTTCGCCGAGTGCGTTGGCCAGAGCTGGTTTCACGTACACCGGCTTGAATGACGTTGTCTTGTGTCGTGTGTGTGGTGTCGAAGGCTTCCAATGGCAGCCTGATGACGATCCAATGGCTGACCATCACGAATGGAGTCCAAATTGTGACTTTGTTCGAAATTACCGCCACAACAATCAGACATCAGTGGTGGTAGAACCGCCAGATGGCGCTGATATACCTCCAGAACCAAGGCCGGCGACGGATGACACTTCACCGACAGTTGGCGCTGACATCGCAGTGCGACAAGTGACAGATGACACTTCATCGACAGTTGGCGCTGACATCGCAGTGAGACAAGTGACAGATGACAATTCATCGACAGTTGGCGCTGAAATCACAGAGCGACGAGTGACAGATGACAGCAAGCCCATAGATGATGGCAGTGCAGACTCACCACAGAACACTATAATGACGTGTTGTGTTTGTCTTGTGAATGAGCGTTCTGTGTTGTTTCTACCTTGTAGACACTTGGTGTGTTGTTCACGATGTGCCGGTCTGTGCGACACATGCATAGTATGTAGAGCGCCAATTTGGAATTTATTGAAAATATATGTATCTTAGTTAATTTTTGTTTTATTTTCTCTTTTTGAGCGAAAAAAGTGCTCATTTTTAGGCTCAAAAAACGATGCTCTTTTTGAGCGAAAAAAAGTGCTCATTTTTAGACTCAAAAACGATGCTCTTTTTGAGTGAAAAAACTCGCACCAAAATTGACATGGTGGCAGTGCGTTTTTTCGGTGGCTGAGTGGCTGAGTGAAAATTTCAGTCACTGAATTCAGTGACTGAAATTTCACTGAAATTCACATAAGAAAAGCATGGGAAATTTCAGTTGAGTGAAATTTTTCAGTCGCTGAGTCTCACTGAGTTCAGTGACTGAACTTTGACTGAATTTCACTGAACTTTTTACTCAGTTCAACCACCATGTCAAATTTGGAGTCTCTTTTTGATTGAAAAAAGTGCTGTTTTTTGACTCAAAAATGAGTACTAAGTATTTTTTTTAATGTGGAGGTGAAACGAAATAATATTCAAACATGGATTACATGCTGATTTATTCAAACATTAATATATACATTTGATTATATGATATATGATGTGTGGGAACAAACAAGAGCACAATTTCCGCATTTTCATTTGACATTTTATCGAGATTTTGTGCGTTGAATCAGTCATCGAGTTCCGAATCATCATCTCCTAAGCCAATGAAGCGTTTGTATGCGAGATGCGCATAGTTAAATATCCAATTGACTGTAATGGCCCCACGGCAGAGTGTCATGGGAGCCCTGGAGGAGACAGCGCTTGTCGTCGTGGGGGTTGAGAGCGATCTTTGTTTGCTCCACACTAAAAACGTTGTGCGCAAAGGAGCGAATACAGCGTTGATATGTGACTTTCTCACGCTGATTTTCCAAACATTCTACATAGTCGTCGAATGTGATTTTATTTTGGACAACACTGTATTTCACTCCTTTGGATTTTTTGACGCATGTTCCACCCTGTATCTTATAGGTGTACGCTTTGAACGGAGTCCCACGAAATCTATCATAATTCGGCCATTCGCTTCGTCTTTCATCAAGCCGGGGACTTTTTTGTTGGCAAGGGGAATCCCATACGGGTTGTCGATGGGGTAATCGCTTGTATCGAATTTTTCCAGGTTCGACTTTAATAAATTTCGATAAATGTCAACGGATTTGATCTCGTAAATCAGCGAATCAGTATCCGTATACATCAACTTACACTGATCGCTCGTGTATTTTTCCATCATGAAACCGTGGTGGAAATCATACACGCACACCTTGGAAATGTCAAGTATCGCCATTCCGATGTACACGGGCTTATTGAACAACAGATCCGTCTTTGCCATCTCGATAGCGACGAGGTCCTCATCGAAAATGGTGCGATTCTTGAAATTCGGGCTGGAAATTAAATTTTTCGCGCCATATCGCCCCTCCCATTTTGAGACCATTTTCACTACACGATGTTTTCGTATGTTCTGCATCGTTTTCCCGAATACTGCGTTATTGGCTAATTTGTAGTTATTTTTGCCGAAAGTGGTTTTTGCTTCTGCGCGCAATTTCGTATTTAATTCAATGTACGGTTTGAGCCAGGCTGATTGGTCGAATTGCAGAACTCTGTGAATTTTTCTAAGTACAAGTCCGTGCGTCAGTGCTTGTTTCAACACCCTGTAGTGTACAACATAGTTTTCCTTATTGTACAGGGTGGTCATTAATTTGGGTAATTTTGAGCCTGGCGGAGTACGGTGTTCGGCGCATAATGGAAAATCTTTGTGTTTGTCATGCAAGTGTTCGGGGTACTCCAAATCGACTTCGAGAATATAGCCAATCGGCGAAGTGTCTGACACCTCGAGCACATTCAAATCGGCAACATTCTCGAGCCATTTGAATCCCCCATACGGAAGATATTCCATCATGGCCCACCCATATAAATTATTTACATCGAGATATAGCAAATAAGTGGAGGGCTGAGTGACGTCATACCTGTCACCCATGTATTTATTATTTGCCGTGGAGCGCCTGTTGCAGCACTGACTGATGCCTCCGCGAATTCCTCGCTCGATGAACATGAGCATGTCGACGTCCTTCAAAATCTGCAACTTGCACTGGGTGTACTTCAACATGCACGACCACGTATAGCCGGGTAGGGTGTAATGCCACGCGGGGTCCAGGCCATATGTCACGTGACCGATATTTCGAAAATTCTCGAAAATATCGGCCAAGAGCAATATGTGTGTTTTCATGTACAAGTCGGAGTACTCGCCCAGTGTTTTTAAGTTGAACGTTTGCCACACGTTCTGCGCATGTTCGTATTCTGCCTTGCTAATGTGACAATCGTTCAACTTATTGTAGAAATGATGGAGCGCCGGCAAACATTCAACTTCCAACTTTTCCATCGAATCGATGAAATCGTATGGGAATACGCCCTTTCGAGTGAGTAATTCGTACTGCGAAGCTGTCAGATGTGCAAATTCGCGTTTGGATATTTTCAAATCGTGCACTGTCAAAGTCTGAACCAAATGGTCCAAACTCATGCCCATAAAACGGAACGAATCGATGAATCTGAACTTGATGTCTGTATTGTCGTCATACTGGGTGAAAGATATGTATTTCTCTTTGTTGACAGGCAACAAGCTGACTCGCCCCCTCTTTGCTATATCTCGAATAATAAAATGGCTGTCGTATCCGGATAAATTATGGAAAACGATCGGCACCACAAAAGACTTTTTGTATAACAGGTTGCATTGCGCATGCGTATATCCGCGAAAGGCACCCGTGTAGTGATTATGGTCACGGACAACTTTGTCGTCAGTTTTCCAAGGTTTTTCGCAGATGTGGCAACATGGCGCGTTCACCTCATCAGGTGATGCGGTCATGGGAACAATGTCCAAAGTTTTGGCTTGCACAATTTTGGCTATGGTCCCCATTCTTTCCGCAAACCAATCCATCGAATCGAGACCTCGATGGCTATCGTAAAATGACAAAGTGTCGTCATATGCACACTTGAAATAAAATCCGGCACTGAACGGAATATGTTTTTGGTACTTTTCCGTTTGAGAATTGCATCCGGCGCCGGCGGCATCTTTGAACGGTTCCAAAATCGACTCGAAATCCGCATATATTACGAAGGGCACTCTTTCTTTATGTACAAAGTCGCGAAATTCTACATGATCGTAGTGGGGGAAAGAAATTTTTCTTTTTTTTTGTTTTTGACAATCAACAGTATGACTGTTCAATTTTTCCTCACTTGTGAAATAATTCAAACATCTGTCGCAAATGAATTTTTTGTGAACATGATTATTGAGTTGTGCACTAAGTAGGCGAGATAAATCCTTTATCCAAACATAATGGAATTTCATGTCTGAATCGTCAGTGTTATCGTCGATCAGTGGCGGTGCCTCGTAATCATTTAATTTCGGGTGATATTCATTTTGAATGAGGAGAAGATTGACATGTTTGTCTAATTTTTGTTTCGTGAGTCGACTTGGAACAGTCACGAAAAATGCCTCCTTGTCCGGCTTCGGCTGAATTAACTCCAAAGTGTACACATTGACGGAAATGTTATTTAATTGTTCAAATTTGGTGATTTGTTTAAATTTCATGGGAAAGTCGATTCCGTCCAAATTCAATGCCTTTGAGTAATGCGGATATGACGATGTTCTATCAGTATTTTTACCAGATTGAACAGGATACAAGGCGGAGACGATTGCCCAAGCGAAACATGCATCATCATCATTTTTGATGTTGATGCAAGCTCGTTTTTTGGCAATAGATTTCGGCAACTCGATGAAAGACGAACCGTTGCCGATGCCGGATTTGTTGATATTTATTTCCAAACTAACGATTTTCTCGAGACTCCATCCGCTCTCTTTGTCCGCGAATTCAGAAAGTTTGTTTTGAATTTGATCGATGACATTTTCCAAGAACCACTCTTTCAAAGTTGTACCCCTATCGATCACAGCGTTTTTAGTGTTGAAATACTTGAAGTCGATTTTTTGTTCTTGATTCAAAGAGTTTTTCACGAATTTCCCACAAAATGTCGAATTGACTTTAATGAGTGAATGTTTTTTCAATAAATTTTGAATTCTGTTTTTGAATAGAGAGAATGCGTCCCCGAAAAATTGTCCAATTTCTTTATGTTTTAAATTTATAATTATACCTGTGCGCAGACGCGAAGAAAATGCCGATTTCAAGTCCTCCCACTTTACTCGAGATGTCAATTTTGATTTGAGCCCCTCCCCCACGACGACTGGCTGTTGGCCTGAATTTTTGATTGAATTTCGGATAATTTTTAAGTGACCACATAAAGTTTGCAATTTTCTCAGAGAGCCTATGCCTTCCACCGCTGCGATCGCTCTATTAATAAGGCGGGCGGTGCGCTGGCATTGGGCCAACCAATGTTTGCACTCTTCATCGGAACAGCCCTTTTTGAGGATTTTTACCGCCTTAAGCAACTTTGCCGCCATCTCCACACTTTGTACAACAATGGCGTCAGATGACATGATTCAACACAAAATTTCAAGAAAATGTCAAATGAAAATACAAGAAACTTGCTCTCTCTGTTTCCAACGGCTGCGACGTCTTCAGGCCTTGGCGATCTCAAACAGCTGCTGCGGATGAGCTCGATTGGCAATTTTCTTTTCACCCCTGTATATTAGCACGTGCTGGGCCTCGGTCAATTTGTCGAGGTTCGCTTTCAATGCTCCAGTCACTCGATTCGGAAGGAATACTACGCAGTCCTCTAACTCCACAAGGATTGACTCCCCAAACTTTGTAGTTTTGGTTTGAGCGTCGAGGATCAATTTGGGTTCGTCCTTCGGCAGCTCTTGTAGTTTGTGCAGGTCCTTCCTGCAAGCCAAGGAGACCTTGTTAATTTCGTCGAGATGAGACATCTGTGAAAAACATGCACGTTTCAAAATAATGAATATTTTTTTTTTTTTGATACACGCTGTATAACTCTCTCAAAACATTATTGTGATTCACCCTGTATGAGAAATATGACAAAAAATCACTGTTTGAGAAAAAATATGACGATATATGAGACACTCTGTACGAGAAATGTGACAAAAATATTCATTGTATACTGTATGAGAAAAATATGACGATTTATGAGACACTCTGTATGAGAGAAATGTGACAAAAATATTCAACGTACACTGTATGAGAAAAATATGACGATTTATGAGACACTCTGTATGAGAGAAATGTAACAAAAATATTCAATGTACACTGTATGAGAAAAATATGACGATTTATGAGACACTCTGTACGAGAAATGTGACAAAAATATTCATTGTACATTATATGAGAAAAATATGACGCTTTATGAGACACTCTGTATGAGAAATGTGACAAAAATATTCAATCTACACTGTATGAGAAAAATATGACGATTTATGAGACATTCTGTACGAGAAATGTGACAAAAATATTCAATGTATACTGTATGAGAAAAATATGACGATTTATGAGACACTCTGTATGAGATAAATGAACTTTATAACAACTGAATCGAATGGCATAGACACTTGAAACACTCGCGAAAACATATGTGAAATCTACTAACCTTTTGCAAATCACGAATGAATGACACTCACAATAAAACTGTATGAAGAGCGAGAGGCAGATGAGCAGCACAAAACACTTGTTGTTGCTTCGGAGGCAGGCTATCAAATGTCGTCGGCGCGCGCTGTGAACGTATGTATAAACTCTCTGTGTCATGTGACCCACGATGATGGATACGTGACCCACGCCGATGGTCACGTGACCCCACGCCGATGGTCACGTGACCCACGCTGTCTGCCCACGCTGAATATGCTGGGGGGAAAACCCAAACTACGCAGTAATAAAATGCTGAGTGGACATTTCTCGGAATTTCAACTTGGGTAAACAACCACCAGATGTGGTTGTTTACTTAAGCTGTGGAGCGATAAACGAGTCCAAGACCAAATCATGTCTCGATTTCGCTGAGTCATCATTTCCTAGAATCACACACGCCGCTCGCCAGTAAACACCAGATGTTCATTCATGGTGACGTCACACACGATTCTCGGAATTCCAACTCAAGTCTGGACATGTTGCTGCCTGTTCTAAGTCGAGAGCGGCCAGCGGCGGCCATTGCTATCGTAGGCGTGGGGCTCTCGACGGCCATTTTTTCGACACAACGAATCACATGAGGTCGTTTTGATCTCCCCGCCCTCCGCTCTTTACATCTATCATGTACCGCAGGGGGGCGTTGCTTCGACGGCCATTTTTCGACACAACGAATCACATGAGGTCGTTTTTTTCTTCTCCCACACACCCAATTGCTCTCTACGCCTATCATGTACCTGCAACTTTCTCTCTCTCAACCCCCACACGCTACACCCTACACCGCCATGTTTATTGCGACTGCCGCCAATCGGCTTTTTTTTCAAAGCTACGAGTTTTAAATCGACATTAGTATGGCACCGTCATGGCTCACTGGTAGCGCCCTCGGCTGCCATGCCAATAGGCGTGGGTTCAAGCCCCACTCGGGGACAAAAATTTTTTTATTTTTTTCTTCTTCCGCAACCCTCCCCCCACCTTCTTCGGCGTTGGGGGGTTGCTGAAGAACTTCGCCGAAGAACCAAAATGGCGGAGATCTCGATGGCCAGATGCCATCGAGAGCGAAAATTCAAATTAATGGGGCGAAACCGGCTTTGTCATACTACTGCTATCCATAATGAATCAAAAACAGGTAGTAGAGGATATTATCGCGAAAATCAGTCATCTAAACTTCAGAATAAAGAATTCTCTCAGAATTCCTATAACAAAAAAGTTGCATATTCGTTGACAGAAAACAATCATAGGAGTAATTGTTATATTTGTAATGAGCATCACTTTATTTACCATTGCCCGAGATTTAATAGTTTTTCGCTATCCGAAAAATATAATGAAATTCGAAAACATAAGCTCTGCAGCAACTGTCTCAGATCTGGACATGCAAAACCTGAATGTATGTCAAGCGGGTGTAAAAAATGTAAGTTCAAACATAATACAGCTTTACACGTCGATAACTATCAAAATTATCATCAAAATTCAAACAATTCTACAAGAAATTTCAACTACCGTAACACAGATTCAACATCCTCAGAAAACCATAGAAACGACATTCCGAAAGAAAATCTTCTGGTTGAACCCCCAACAACTTCTGAGAGAGTGCAACCAGAACAGAGTTTCAGATCTACAATGTGTGTTTTCGGTCAGGATATTGAAGCAAATCATGAAAATTATAACGAATTCAGTTTGAACAGAGAAAATGACAATTCTTTGAACGAAAATAAAAACGTGACATATTCTTACTCGAGTTTTGTGACAAATCAAGTACTGCTATCGACAGCGACAATTTTAATTGAAGATTATAACGGAAAATGGTTTAAATGTAACGCTTTGCTCGATTCGGGAAGTCAATCGAATTTGATAAGTCAATCACTCTGTAAAAATTGCAATTGAAATGTGAAAAAATAAATATACCCTTATCAGGAATCAATCAAATCGAAACAAGAATTACGAATAAGACTTATCCTAAAATAAAATCTAGATTCGGAATGTTCATGCGAAGTTTGTCATTTTTAGTTTTACCGATAATAACAGAAAAATTACCTTTGGTAGGATTCAGTAAATCAATCATAAACTATCCGAAAGGAATTAACTTAGCAGATGAACAGTTTAATGTACCGAAGCAGATAGATTTGTTGTTAGATGCAGGGATTTTCTATGATCTACTCGGAGACGGAAAAATTAGGTTAGGTAATAATATGCCTGTAATGCAAGAAACTTGTTTAGGTTGGATATTTACCGGAGCTTTATTTGCAGATGAGATTAGAAATCAAAAGGCTATTTGTAATCTCTCGATAAAAGTAGATAACAATGAATTACATGAATTACTAACTAAATTTTGGCAAATCGAAGAATTTGAAAACAAAACTATACTTTCGAAGGAACAAAAATATTGCGAAGAATATTTCAAAGCCACTACAAAACGACACAATGACGGTAGATTCATAGTAAAGTATCCGTTTAAACAAAATTTTGAAAATCAATTAGGAAACTCAAAAGCTACAGCTTTGAAAAGATTTAAAAATTTAGAGATACGGTTAGGTAGAAACGAAGAATTAAAACAACAATATATTGAATTCATGCATGAATATGAAACTTTAGGACATATGAGCTTGAAAGGTACTTTAGAATCAGATAATTCGAGCGAAACAAATTCATATTTTTTACCTCACTGCTGTGTTGAGAGATTCAATCACAACAAAATGCAGAGTGGTATTCGATGCAAGCGCTAAAACTAGCACAGGTATGTCATTTAATGATATAATTTCAGTAGGTCCAACTATACAGGAAGATCTTTTTTCAATTTTACTGCGTTTACGATTAAAAAAGTTTGTTTTGAGCGCAGATGTCAAAATGATGTATAGAATCATTCTAATCGATCAAGATGAGCGTAATTATCAAAAAGTATTATGGAGGTCAAACGTAAATGACAGTATAAAAGTTTACGAACTAAATACTGTAACTTATGGTACCTCAAGCGCCCCATTTCAAGCAACGAGATGTTTGAAAGAATTAGCACTGTTGAATAAATTGAGATATCCTCGTACTTCGGAAATAATCGGAAATTCTTTCTATATGGATGATTTATTAACAAGCGTAGACTCAGAGCAAGAAGCGATAGATATTTATCACGAATTAACTGACATTTTCTCGGAGGCAAAATTTGAACTAAGAAAATGGTCATCAAATAGTAAGGTAATTTTAAACTATATTTTGAATACCAGTGATAGCAAAGATGAAAAATTAGTTTTATTTCACGATGAAAAAGGACTCCAAACATTAGGTATTACGTGGGATGCAAACAATGATGAATTGAAGTATACAATAAAGCTTTCAGTAAATGAAAATAAAATTAAAAAACGTACAGTTTTATCAGTTTTATCACAAATTTTCGATCCACTCGGTTTAGTCGGCCCGGCAATAATAAAGGCAAAACTATTGATAGAGCAATTATGGCACTTAAAATTAGATTGGGATCAAGAAATACCCTATACGCTATCATCAACCATCATATCAATAACATTTTATTCAACTTGCCTTGTGTAACAAAAGAATCACCAGATCAGCTCAGAGCTTTATTAGACTCAGTTCATCAACATAAATCTGCTTTAGAGAAACTTAAGTTACCAGTTAGTCACTGGGATATGTTATTGATGAATATAATTCTACAAAAATTTGATTATCATACTAAGAGAGAATGGGAAAATAAGCAATCGGATCAAAATTTACCTACACTAAACCAGTTAACAGAATTTTTAACTAAAAAATGCTTTTCACTTGAAGCTATCCATAATGAATCAAAAACAGGTAGTAGAGGATATTATCGCGAAAATCAGTCATCTAAACTTCAGAATACAGAATTGTCTCAGAATTCCTATAACAAAAAAGTTGCATATTCGTTGACAGAAAACAATCATAGGAGTAATTGTTATATTTGTAATGAGCATCACTTTATTTACCATTGCCCGAGATTTAATAGTTTATCGCTATCCGAAAAATATAATGAAATTTGAAAACATAAGCTCTGCAGCAACTGTCTCAGATCTGGACATGCAAAACCTGAATGTATGTCAAGCGGGTGTAAAAAATGTAAGTTCAAACATAATACAGCTTTACACGTCGATAACTATCAAAATTATCATCAAAATTCAAACAATTCTACAAGAAATTTCAACTACCGTAACACAGATTCAACATCCTCAGAAAACCATAGAAACGACATTCCAAAAGAAAATCTTCTGGTTGAACCCCCAACAACTTCTGAGAGAGTGCAACCAGAACAGAGTTTCAGATCTACAATGTGTGTTTTCGGTCAGGATATTGAAGCAAATCATGAAAATTATAACGAACTCAGTTTGAACAGAGAAAATGACAATTCTTTGAACGAAAATAAAAACGTGACATATTCTTACTCGAGTTTTGAGACAAATCAAGTACTGCTACATTAGGTATTACGTGGGATGCAAACAATTATGAATTGAAGTATACAATAAAGCTTTCAGTAAATGAAAATAAAATTAAAAAACGTACAGTTTTATCAGTTTTATCACAAATTTTCGATCCACTCGGTTTAGTCGGCCCGGCAATAATAAAGGCAAAACTATTGATACGGCAATTATGGCACTTAAAATTAGATTGGGATCAAGAAATACCCTCAGATTTGAAAGAGATTTGGATAGATTTTGTTTCACAAATACATTATTTGAATGAAATAAAAATAAACAGACATGTACTAGTAGAGAATACGAACGTAGTTGAATTATATGGGTTTGGGGATAGTTCAGAAAAAGCTTACGGAGTTTGTATTTATCTCCGCTCTATAAACAATAATAACGAAAAACATATTAGACTTTTAACAGCGATATCAAAAGTAGCACCACTTAAAAAACAATCTCTACCTCGACTCGAATTACTAGCAGCGCTATTGCTCGCAGAATTAGTTTTCAAAGTAAAAAATACTTTGAGAATTCATATTTCAAAGACAATTCATTTCACGGATTCAAAAATAGTATTAGATTGGTTGAAAATTGAACCATGTAATCTTGAAACATTTGTAGCAAATCGTATCGCAAAAATCACGGAAATTTCAGACATACAAAATTGGAGACATGTTAAAAGTAAGGATAACGCAGCGGATATAATTTCACGAGGTTCATGTTCTAAAGATTTAGCAGAAAATAAAATATGGTTTAATGGTCCATCGTTTTTAAAAAATTACATAGATGTTAAAAAAGATGAATCTATTCCTGATATAGAAAATCTACCAGGAATTAAAAAGTCAAAAATTGTATTGAAGGTCACAAATAACTCGAATGATTTGAAACTTTTTGATAGATATTCAAATTTTGTCAAGTTACGTAGAGTAACGGCCTACATTTATAGATTTATAAATCGCCTTAAAATGAAAGAAAATGTAATTTCAAAAAACTTAACATCGAATGAGCTAAATGATGCAGTTTCAAATTTGATAAAACTGGCTCAACAAGAAACATTCTATCAAGAAATTTCAGATCTTAAAAAATCCACCAATGTAAATAATAACAGCCAAATGTTGAATTTGCACCCTTTTCTAGATGCTGCTAATATTCTAAGAGTAGGTGGACGCCTATCTAATTCGAAAATCGATTTTAATCAACAGCATCCAATAATTTTACCGTATAAACATAAATTAACCGAACTGATTATTTTAGAAGAACATGAAAAGCATCTACACGCCGGAACTCAGAATTTACTAGCAATTATTAGATTGAAATTTTGGCCTGTGAATGGAAAAAATATGGTGAAGCATGTAATACGATCGTGTGTAAAATGTTATCGAGTCAATCCAAAACCTAGTAAGTTTCTAATGGGAGAGTTACCTCGTTCCAGAGTAACACCCAGTAGGCCATTCACAAATTGTGGTGTGGACTACGCTGGTCCAATTCAAGTTAAGGAAGGTACACTACGCCAAAGAAAACTAGTTAAAACGTCTATATGCATATTCATTTGTTTCTCCACACGTGCAGTTCATATAGAGTTAGCTAACGATTTAAGCACGAATGGTTTTCTTAATGTTTTGAAAAGATTCTGTTCTCGACGAAGAAAACCAAGTAACATTTATTCTGATAACGGATCAAACTTTGTAGGAGCATCAACTATTTTATTGAGTTATATAATCTGATTAATGACAAAAGTCATAATAATACAGTGTTCTCATTTTTGGCAAATGATGAGATAAACTGGCATTTTATTCCAGCGCGATCAGCACATTTAGGAGGTTTATGAGAGGCCGCAGTAAAATCAACGAAGTTTCATCTGAAACGCATTCTAGGAGATAAACTGGCATTTTATTCCAGCGCGATCAGCACATTTAGGAGGTTTATGGGAGGCCGCAGTAAAATCAACGAAGTTTCATCTGAAACGCATTCTAGGTGATGCTTCCTTGCATTTTGAAGAATTATATACATTGCTTATTCAAATAGAGGCATGTTTCAATTCACGTCCTCTCGTTCCTATCTCCAACGATCCAAATGATTACTTACCCCTTACTCCCTCACATTTCCTTATTGGCGACTCACTTGCCAGTTCACCAGAAGAAGACGGGAAAGATATTAAACTGTCCCGTTTATCCAGATATCAAAGACTGCAGCAAATCTATCGACAGTTCTGGAATCGCTGGTCTGGAGAATATCTTTCAAATTTACAAACCCGCACCAAATGGAAAAAGGACGTTGGAAACCAAGTCAAAGTAGGCGAGTTAGTAGTGCTAGTGGAAGACAATATGCCACCATTACGATGGCCTATGGCTCATGTTACTGAACTTTATAATGGTGCAGATGACATTGTTCGAGTGGTTTCAGTGCGTTTAGCTAACGGAAACATTCTTAAGAGATCACTGTCAAAAATATGTGTGTTACCTATTGAAGATAATGAACTATAATTTGGAATTGCAATCGTTAATGTTTATGTTGTGTCCGTCAGCAACAATTTATTTTGAAAAGTCGGACTTTTCAACGCGGGCGGCTTGTTAAGACTTAGAGAGTTAGTTCGTTTACGTTGGGAAGGAAAAAAAGAATAGTTGAATAGTGAAAAAAACTAGTAACGGCGAAGAAAGAAAAAAGGAAGTTGTTGTTGTCAAGACAATAAGATAACGAGAATTTTTTGAATTTTTGACATGTATTGATTCTTCTACTTACAACTATTAATAAAAAACGCTTTCTGAGAAAGTATATCAAATATCCCCTCAAGGGGTGGTCCTTCGCAAATAAACCGTTTCAGAGCTGCAGGGAAACCCGGAAAAACCTGTAACACCAAATCATCTGAAGAGTTGGAATTTCTTGACAGAGAACCTCTAAAGAGGTCCGACGAATTATGGCAATCTGCTCTACGGTAAAATAGGATGTATGGTATCTTCGAAGGCTCCAAAAGGTCCAGTTCCAAAGAAGGTATTCTATTTACGCAATTGTCATCAAATTTGTACCAGCCCGTTTTATCTTTGGCTAAGGTGTAATAGTAGCCAAAATCTGCTCCAGAACCAAAGTGAACAATGACTGCGTAAAGCTCGTAATTGCAGTCGGCTAGATTGGGGTGTTCTTCTAGCTTGATTCGTTGAAATAGTTTGATGCATTTTTGGGTTGCTGAGTCATAACTGAAGAGCTTCAGAGTTATGATCAGATTTGCAGGTGTTTCAACTATACTTGTTATTTTATGACTGTCTGTTGTTATGGCACAGCTTTGACAGTACAGTTGACTATCACCTGTTAGGTATTCTGGTCTCAGGTGATGAATGATTAGTTCTGTATGGGCTGAATTTCTGAAAGATTGGGAGACGCGATTCTTGTAAAGCTCATAGTTCGGTGCAGGGAATGTTTATTTTATATATTTCGTCACATCGCCATCAATATATTGAACGTTTTGAAGATTTTCTTTTTGATAATCCAACCAAGGATTAATAAATGCTGAAGTATTATCTAGGTGTAGTTGGTCAGTACTCTCAGAGAGGGCCACTTCATTAGTATTCTTGTTCATAATTGAAGAAGTACTGGGACCTCGTGTGAACTGATGAGAGGAGGATGAAGCAGCTAAAAGAATAGATGAAAGTTCCTGAGTAGCATCATCAGATGTACCTCCAATTTGACCGTTAGTAAAAACTAGCTCTACAGGTGCTAAAAGTTGTTTACCAGATAAATGGTCTGAATTTTCCCCTTCATCTTCGTCTCCATATTCTTCATCAGTGAGTATATTACTCGGGGGATGTTCAACAAAAATCTTTTCTGGTGCTACATTTTCATTGTCTTCTAAGAAAACCTCTATTGCTTCCTGTAGCGAAAAACCGGGCCTGAAACCAAAGAAAAGTTTAAGTGCCCACGGGGTCCATATGGGTACGGCATGAAAAAATCCGTTATAAACGCTTCTTGCACCAATATAAATTCGTCAAACTATATGTACTCAAGATAATTGAACATTTATTAACATAGTTACAACAAAATTAGAGTCAAAAAATAAATCTTACCTCAAAATATCTTTTAAGCCTTGAAGGTCGAAAAAGTCAGCCATTTTTTCCTCTCCAAAGTACGAGCATCACTTCTACAAATTGCAACAGGTGTTTTTTAATTGCCGCAATTTTTTATTGATCACTTTCAAAATTAATGAGTTGTACTGTTTTCACTGATTTCAATTTGCAGCTATAAAACGTACCTAGCATGTAAAAGATAATAACCATATTTAGGTTTGAATGAGCGTGACTGAGAATGCATTGCCAACGCATACTATATAACAAGTTGAGGACTTGTACGACCTAACACGAGCTGCATGGAAGGATGTAGGATGTTACTAGAAACATTGGATATACAGTGGCTTCCGATGAACAAAATTTCCATCATGATCATTATGAAAGAAAAATCGTGTTAATATACGTGAGGTAGTGACATGAACAGTGCAGTCTAAGAAAATTAATCACACCCAGTTTTGGAGTATCGACGTTATTTTTACCAGCTTTTATCAAAGGTAATAAATACCACGAGTCCTTGAAATTTTATCGATAAATTTTTATTATCCACAAAAAATTTTTATTTGGTAAAAGTATGAAAATAAACCGATTGATAAAATCACGAGTCCTTAGGACGAGTGATTTCATCTAATTCGGTTTGTTTAAATGCTTTTTCCTGAGAATAAAAAAGTTTGAGTGTTTTGAAAATTAAAATTTATCTCATTAAATTTGAAGAACGAGTTTTATTTGGAGAAATTATTTATTAAACAAATCAAAGGAAGAACAAATTTTTTCGTTAACATGAGGAGAAATGAAGGAAATTTAATTTCACCAAATTTCAAATATCAAACAACGATATAGGCGTTCTATGATCCAGAAGAGATCTGATGCTTATGCGATGCATATGATATAGATATCTAGAAATTATGATAGTTTGAAGCAAATCTTAGTAATGCTTTCTGACGATACCAAGGGATGGCGCCACACCTCTTCATTGCACAAGGTTGATAATTGAAAATTTCTTATGGATTGAAAATCGCGCCAGAAGGAACATAAAATTATTCGTTAGGTTGTTGTATGAAGATCTTCATACAACGGTTTTGTCTCAAACCACAAAAAACACATTGAATAAAAAAATTAATCGCACCCCATCTTCTCTTGAGTTCAGGAATATCGGTCTACAAGCGGCTACTCGTCGTTTGCGATATCTGCCATAAACTTGGTTATGTTCATGAGCTATTTTCGTGTGTAAAATTTGAAAAGTGAATGACAATTAATAATAACGTAACTTTTCATTCCTGACAATTTTTATTTTAACCTTGTATATAAGCCAGTTCAATAGAATCGACACGGTAAACCTCATAATCTTGACAGTTCAAAGGTAAACAACGTTTTATCAAGAACCAGGCAGTTTTATCAGTACAAATCCGAGTGGAAAAGCAACGGTAGACACAATCCTGTTTCGTACTTAAGTGCTCATCAATACGGTAGAATCAAGGGCAAAGATATGCATACTTGTATGTAAAATCAGAAAAGGAAAGTGACAAACAGGACGCTTACTGCACATTTGTGGCAATTGGCTGGAAGACCTTGTATATAATAATGAAACAACGAACGTAGCCACGGAGGCAGCGTGCCAATCATACCCAGAAAAATATAAAGTGAAATGGATTCATTGAGGGACAATGTAAATATAAATAAAAAAGTTATTGAGTATAACCCTCAAATGGAAACGGAACCGTAGAAACGATCGTGTTTCGTACTTAAGTGCTCATCAATACGGTGGAATCAAGTGCAAATATGCACACTTGGATGTAAAATCAGAAACGAAAAGTGACAAACAAGAAGATAACTGCACATTTGTGGCAATTGGCTAGAAGACCTCGTATATCACAAGGCAACACCTAACGTAGCCACGGAGGTAGCTATAGCTACCTGCTTGACAATCCCACCCAGGAAAATATAAAGTGAAATTGATTTGGTGAGGGACAATGTAAATATGAATAGAAAAGTTATTTGTTATAACCCTCAGTAGTATAGCAAAGAGAGTACGAAGTTGCACTAGTATAACAACGAGAGTACGAAGTTGCGAGAGTACGAAGTTGCACTAGTATAACAACGAGAGTACGAAATTTTACTGTATATTTTAATGATATGGTACTGTGAATCTGCCGGAATTTGGGGAATCGACGATCATCACAGTGAACATCCTATCAAATTTTTATTTCTAAGTCCAATGCTGAGTATTAAAATGAAAAAAAAGTTGTTATGCTGTGGATTTGAACCACGTACTTTAAAATAAATGAATAAATAAATAGAGGTTTATTTTATACAATTAATGACTACATGTCACGAGTAATAACATGTCAACAATCTCATATCCACATACTTTTAACCCAGGGGGGAAAGGAGGGAGTGGGAGATGGCGCAGAAGTAGCGATTCTCCTGATTCCGATCAGAGGAACATGAGAACGCCCTGCCAGACCGAACTTAGTCATCCCCGGGGAGGGGTACCGTTGTCCGGCCACGCTGATGTTAACGTAAAGCCGGACATTTCATCACTCGCGGAGCTATTAATCAGCAAGATACACGCCTCCTGCAAAGCTTATGCATGTCGTATCATTGTTATTCAATGTAGATACATGTTTGCAATAAGTTGCTGAGGTTGGTTGTTTCGATGATCATCCCGGAAAAGGCTGAGGCAAAAAACCGGGTCAAGGTACTTCGCGTTTTAGGTTACCTTTCGTCTTGGTTCCCTATGGAACCGGTTCTTCCCGTTGTTCCTGGAAAATATCCAGCGCTTGATATATGAGCCCCCCGTGCTTATCGTACACCCTGAGCTTAGTAATGTCCTTGGTGAGAGGACTTTTATCGATGTAGTATTTATAGAACTTGTAATACAAGTTTCTAATGTATGTCGGAACTGAGTCAACGCCAGCAAGCTCCCTAAGAGTTTCCAATCGAACGTATCTCCGGCTATCGGTTATAATACGAAGTACTTTGTTATGCATCTTGTCTAACCTCAACAAGGGGGTCATTTTCAGGCTAAAAAACACCGGACAAGCGTAAGTCATTGAACCACGTACTTTCGCAAGCCGCAGAGTTACCGATACGGCTACGAACCGTGTTTGTATATTTAGTCGAAATGGTCGTTCATCAGAGAGAATGTGCAAGGTCTCGCAAATTGTTGAGCTGTGTTGTTTGATGTGAACAAATGGTCTTAAGCCGTACTCACCTTTAGCAAAATATCATACGGATTCAGCTGTTTGCATCACAAGGGGCTTTATCATTCACCGTGCGATGCATTCAGTCAACTGTCGGAAGTACAGTAGCACAGGGCGAACATTCAAGAAAATTTTCAGCTAAGATTCACCGACATGGATGTATTCTATGAGTTATAAAAATGTAACCTCATCATTCTGTTTTTTAATAATGTGAATCTGCATTTTTTGAACAATTTGTGTGACAATCACATCAATTATAAAGAAATGCCTAGTTAGTATTATTTTGGTAATCGACCCATAACATCTACGCTATCATTATTAGATTTAAAATAAAAGAATGTAGGTAATATATATAAAAAATAGACGCTCGTGTGCTTCAAGTTATTTTGGCGATTGGTTCAGGTAGCATCATTATATCAATAATGTTTCAATTAAATTAAAAGAAAATAAAAGAAAGTAGTTTCTGATAAAGAAAAAATCTCTAATGACGCTTCTGTGTTTTAAGTTAATTTTGGCGAATAGCATCATCATATCAATAATGTTTTAATTAAATTAGGAAAAGTAAACTCGCTTCCGTTTCTTAGTCTGACTGCATCTATGAATAGTGAAAAATACCCTGTCTACATTATTCTGTTTTTTATTAAATTCCGAGTAATTTTAACAATTTGTGTGGTCTATGTTACATAATTGAAGAAGTACGAAGTACTTGAGGTTTTTAGCGCAAATATGGTTAGGTACCTATAATGAGAAAAAGTGATTTTTTCTTGATTATTAGGTTCGTAGTGTATGCAGAAGTATGCTATTAATTAACGTAGGTTTTTGTGAGATGTCCTCTATACTATTAAGTAAAAAATCAGTTAATTAACCGTAACCAATTAGATTCTCGATGAAGAATTAATCATTTTAGAATTCCTAAACCAATTTCAATCACACATTTTTATTTGTATCTGAACTGCTAGTGCATTTTCGAATGAGGTCACAGATATTATATACTCTACGTAAGACTGAATGAGAACTCACGGTCACTTGGGTATCACTTATAGTTGTTGAATATGATTGAGTCAACACAAATGAATTTTGTCCTTTCTTGGTAGAGAAAGTGTCTTATTTAAAAATATTATGGATAAATGGGTGAACGTGGCAGTGGAAGAACTATGAATATTTTCAATATTTAGTTATTGGTATACAGGGTGATGATAAGAATGTCTTGCATTAAATTATTAAAACGAGTGCCTACTCCCATAATTCTTATAATCATACATTATTTTCAAATGTATTCGTCACTGAATAACAAGAAACTTAAGTGGACAGTTACTGTATTGGTGTGATATCATGAAAAATGGATTATTAACGAAAAATGATTATATTTTGACAAAAATATAAAAATGTCATCAGGGGTATATTCGACTTTTAATATATCTCATGTATAGTTATGAATTGAGTGGTATTTGTAAAAGTGGGGAATGTGACTTTTTTCCAGTAAAAAAATATATTGAAACAATACTGTACATATCAATAGTGTAGAGATATCACATACATATTGATAATAACCAAAAAGAAAGAAAAAATTATTCAATGATTTATCTTCCTTTGAAGTTCTCATTCAGAATTACAATAGACAGGAAAAATGAAGGATAGTGCATATGGAAACTGTAACTGAAGGAGTCGAAAAACACGTAAAAATAATAATAAAAAATATGGATTACCCATAGGATGAAATGAAACATTATGGGAATAATGACTATAGAAATAGAGAACAGGGGCATATACTATGCATGCGGCGGGTATTAAGGTTGACGTATTGGATGAAACGCCGAAATGTGAAGTTTGCGAGTAGGGCCCCGTACATAATTTTGTAAGTGAAGAATTCGACTTTTTTCCAGTGAAAAAATCTCCTCAAAGAGACAATTATTTTATTAAAACAGTCGTTTCGCCACGACATCTTTAAATGGCTTCCTAATCAACAAATGTAATAACAATGAGAAGAAAATTGAAGAATAGTGCATATGGAAAATTCATTTGAATGGAATAGATGGAAGAACTCTTAAAAATGATATTAAAGAATATGGAGAATCTATAGGATTGATTGAAATTAAATATACAGTACAGTGCAAATAGTATTCGTGAGGCGGGTATCAAGAATTACGCATTGGTTGAAACTTTTCGTATTTCGATGTGCAAAGAGAAATGAAGTACGAAATAAGACTAGATACGTTTCGAAGCTGGACTTCGGCTTTCCCACCAAGTAGGTTAGCTGAAGCGGGCTTTGTGTTTACAGGCTCGGAAGATATAGTCATATGTCTTTCATGTCAAGTTGAAGGGTTCCAATGGCAGCCAAATGACGATCCTATGGCGGACCATTGCGATTGGAGCCCTCTTTGTGATTTTGTTCAAAATTACCAACTCCACAACCAGACGTCGGCGACAGAACCAACATATGGTGTTGATATCCCTCCAGAACGAAGGCTGATAGATGGCGATGCAGACTCACAGACCGCTAGTTCCGAGTTGAATCATTATGTTTATTGTCACGTAGCCCATGGACAAAGCCAGATTCAAATATGAATATACTTTCAATTAAATAATTTTTCTTCATTCATTCATTTCTGCTCATATTCAGTCAAACTCAAATCCAATCAAAACATTTTTATTCAGGTGGTTATCACCCAGTACATAAGGAATCCAGATTGCCGCACTGATTTGGAATTGCAATCAAATAGCAGAATTTTCCGATCTGCGTGTTCAATTATTTGCTACATCAGACTTCCTGTAAGTTTCAACTTATTCATTGTCAGTCATTACCTTGTAGGTCGAAGTGCTAACTTTGCAAATGTCAGCACAAACAAACCGATGACGAGATAATGCTTTTTACTATAAATTAAAAATGGTACGTGTGTATCGGGACAGAGAAGGTCAGACCGCGACCTAGTACTCTCAATGGCTAATCTGGCGCATCTCTCCTTAGGGATATTTTTATTGTAAGTATGATTGATGTAGGTTTTCATGCTCAATTTTGTCACCTAGTGAAATTTATCTGTTTTTGATTCGTTTTTGTTGATTCGCTCATTTCCCTTTATTTTAATAAAATATTTTATAGTAAACTTCAATGAACTCTTTTACATCCAAGCACAGGGTGATCATTTTATTTAAACCTCTCGTAGCCAAGCGAAACGAGTCACGGGTATCCCGGAGCTCATAACAACTCGTAGCCCTTTTGGCGTAAGGGGTAAACGTAACACGTGGTGGAGGTGCCCGGCATTGTTGGTTACCCCTATGAGAGGGATGAATTTATGGTTTTCTCTACTTGAGAGGGATGAGTTTATAGTTACCTCCAGGAGAGGGATGAGTTCATGGTTACCCCTATAAGAGGGATGAATTTATGGTTACCCCTATGAGAGGGATGAGTTTATGGTTACCCCTATGAGAGGGATGAATTTATGGTTTTCCCTATTTGAGAGGGATGAGTTTATGGTTATCCCCAGGAGAGGGATGAGTTCATGGTTACCCCTATGAGAGGGATGAATTTATGGTTGTCTCTATGAGAGGGACAAATTTTCAAATTTATGATTCAGTAAGAATGATGCTGAGAATATAGTTTCAGCTATGGCAAATTTGTAGTTACCCCTAAAAAAGGGATATTATGATATGCTGAAGATATTACTATTCCTTTTTGTGAAAATAAGGAGCTTGTTGGTTACCCCTGTGAGAGGGATGAATATGTTTCCATTTCAAGAATACTTGAAATTAGTTTTTCCCTAGGAATGGGATGTGTTTATGTATGGACGCTTTTGAATTTACATAATATAACAACACTGAGGCGAATGTCAAACGTAAACAAATTCGCAAAATACAATTTGTTTTTGAATTCTCATATAGTACATATAGGGACTAGAATCTAGAATAATGTATATGCTCTTTATCAGCCCACATTAGTATTATTTTGAATAATATCTGCTGAACCTTGTGAAGAAATGATGTGTTTCGGGTCTCAATGAAGATTTTTGTTTTTTCTTTGCTTTGATTAAGTACTTTTGCTTTTTCATTATAATAAGAGTTCTTACTGCAAATTATTTTGTTTTCATGTGAAACCACTTCAAAAAAGGCACGAGACACTGGCACAAATGGGATCCTCCACAAGACGTTACTCCAACCACAATGCTAGAGATATTTGGAAATCCAGGTTGAACACCTACATCTCAGTACCCGAACAGCAGCCCTCCTGCAGGAACCCTGGTTGAGTGGTAATAGGGTCATTGGCCTCAAACCACAACAAGGCACGGTACTATACACAGAGTCTATAGAAAGACCACGGGCATGCATAGTATACAACAGCACTAAAGTCAATTGTACGCTTATACCGGTGCTATGCACTGCGGATATTGTTACAGCCACGATTACTGTACCTACGGAAGAAGGACTGAAGAAATGGGTGATATGTTCCGCCTACTTCCAAGGGGAGGAGAAAAACTTTCCGCCGCAGAAGCTGAGCGACATAATAGCCTACTGTGAGGAGAGGGACCTACACTTAATCATAGGATGTGATGCGAACGCACACCATACCAGCTGGGGGAGCACCAACATCAACAAACAAAAGAGGTAAGTCTTTAATAGAATTTATCTCTAGTGAAGGTTTAGTACTTTCGTAACGTCGGTCCGCCGCGAAGTTCTGGATTTGACTCTATACGCTGGTAAGACAAGTGATATCATAAGTAACTGGCATGTGTCGAGTGAGCCATCGTGCTCCGATCACAGGCAGATACGGTTTGACCTTATTACTTCAACTCTTATGGTTACAAAGTCTAGAAACCCAAGAGGAACCAACTGGGGAAGATATCAGGAATCCCTAAGGGAGGCTCTCGAGGGCGGGACAGTCTCCATAAGCGACACAGAAAGTCTCGATCTGGCAGTGGAACAGGTTAACGAAGCCATAATGGCGGCCTACCAGGAACACTGTCCAGAAAAAGAAAGACATCAAGAAGGGAAGTCAGTCTGGTGGAACAAGAACCTCGATAAGCTCAGGGCGGAGGTTCGAAGGCTGTTTAATAAAGCCAAAACCAACCAGGACTGGGACTCTTACAAAATAAAGCTAACGCTATAAAACAAAGAGATTCGGAAGGCGAAAAGGTACTCATGGAGGAAATTCTGTGAGGAGGTGAGTGACACACCCACCTGCTCCAGAATCCATAAAGTACTAGCCAAAGATGGATCGTCAACAAACATTGGGTTCCTTAAGGAACATGATGAATCCTACACAGAAACGTTAGAGGAAAGCCTAGAAATGCTCACGGAAGCACACTTTCCGGGCTCACTGATTCTGAAAGACTGGACGGGAGCCGAAGGCTCCAGAAAGAGGCTTAATCGGCCACGCAAACAGACTGGAAGCTGGCTACCGAAATAACCAGACCGGATAGAATCAGATGGGCTATAAACAAATTCTCTCCCTTCAAATCACCTGGAGTGGATGGAATATACCCCGCTCTGTTACAAAAGGGGCAGGATGTACTAATACCACATCTATGCAAAATACTGAGAGCCTGCTTGGCCTGGAGATATATACCAACTGCGTGGCAGAGAGTGAAGGTCCTATTTTTGCCAAAAGTATGCAGGATTTCAGACTTCACTCCCAAGTCATACAGACCAATTAGTCTATCGTCCTTCCTGCTCAAAACGCTGGAGAGATTGATAGATAGGTACATCAGAGACGACACTCTCAAGGCTCAACCCCTGAGTGAACGTCAATACGCATACCAACCAGGAAGATCAACCGACTTGGCATTGGATGATCTCACCAGGCTACTTTCAAAGTCACTTGAAGACAAAGAACTAGCAATAGCCACCTTTCTGGATATAGAAGGAGCTTTCAATAACGTATCCACTATATCCTTGACCAATGCACTGACTAGGAGAGGAGTTCCTCCCACAATAAGTCAATGGATCGAAGCCAGCCTAGAAAATAGGACCATTACGTCTACCCTGGCCGAGGCAACCATAGAAGCCAAAGTCAATAGAGGGTGCCCACAGGGCGGAGTGTTATCGCCGCTAATGTGGGCCACTCTAGTAGACGGCCTCATTACAAAACTGTCCGCAGAAGGCCATTACTGCCTAGGATTGAAATTCTACAACGACGCACTGGCTTGTAGTGGTTCCTGGATATTTGCGGCTAAGCATCAGTGGAGGTGGGGAGGTCCGTAAAGTGATCACTGACTAATATTCATGATATAAGAGGGCGCCAGGTAAATCAATACCCTCAAATATCCAGCCAAGAATTCAGTTCAACCCGTCGACTTACCAAAGGGGCTAAAGAAAACACGTCGGTACAACTCTATCAGGAATTTAATCATTACTTTGAGTGAAACGTCCTAAAAATTATTCAATACCTAACACCAGTATCCGTATTATAATAATAATAGCAAATGGCACACAAAAAAAAAATATGACTCAACTTCAACATCAAGCCTCAATCATCAAGCAATAGGCAATAAGAAGCTAACATAAATACAACAGGCATATGACCTACGAGTAGCAAATGTTTGCAAACGAAAGCGCAAGTATAACACCCTCGGTAGGTATACTATTAATAATCTACAAATACAAGCGTTCTTTCTACTAAGCGGTAGCAAAAATTGGGAAGGGTCATACCATTAACCATGAAATAAAATAGGGAAAAGCGATCGCTTGAGCTCAGGCGTGGCGCATGCGTAATGTCAAAACCCTAAGCAGAGTAAAAAAAATGCAATTGTCATCCCAAATTCCGCTCAATCAATAATCATTATAATGCAAACCAAGTAAAAGGACAGGCAGATACTCAACAATATCAGCTAGTAGCAAAAGTAGCGATAAATAAGAAAAATAGTAATAAAAAAAAAAACGTGCAAATTTCGAACTTGCTTGCTCCTGGGACAACCATCCAAAATGATTCAGGAAGGACTACTTGGTCCACCCTGTAGATTCAGCGTGGTGGAATGGAATAATATGGCCGCTTGTGGCGAGACCACCCTGTAGTCAGGATCGTCCAAAAGGCTTCACACAGGACTACTTGGTCCACCCTGTAGATTCAGCGTGGTGGAAGAGACAATATTTGTAGCCCCTGGTGAGACCACCATGCAGGTACTCGGAAGTAGTGGTAACCCTCTGGGATATTTGTAAAATGATCACCCTGTAGGCTACTTCAATGGACCATCCTGTACGGCCAAGTTTCCAACAGGAAGACTGTGCTCCAAAAAAAAAACCCTATGGAAGGAAATACCAAATTAGAATTTTCCTTCTCATAGAAAATTAAAGACTATCATTTGCTTCTTCCGTAGCACCTTAGCTCCCAAATAAAACAATAAAAGTAATCTGTAAACTCCCTCAATGACACACCACACAGTATATGGGTCATTTTTGTTTCAGAAGCTGCTTCATAGACAGCCAACTTAACTGATAAAATAAGGACATAAACATTAAAACACCCCTATTTAAAGTAAACCCTCCTGTGCCTGTGTCTTTATCAACGGCAATCGATGAAAGACACTTTGATTTTTTTATTTTTTTTTCACAAGCTCCCGAAAAAACTAAATGCTTGTAATAATTATATTTTATGACGGTATCACAAAATAAATGTAATTTTCGGTTCAATGGAAATGCTCCCGTGAACGTATCACTGGTTAAAATAGCATTATTCTAAAATATAAACCGTGTTAGGATAACAGGCTTTCAAAATCAAATTTCACTTTAGAAATACCGATTTTACATGAAGAATAATTTCACCGGCAACACTGCAAAACCAGTTGAATAGCGTTGAGAGTTGAAACTCCAGCAACGCCAATTTGTTTTAATGATAGGAAACAATGTGTAAACTATATACAAAATAATTCAACCTACCCTGTTAAGTACGTAGGGGTTTTTCTTTTTCTCCAATCTCACTCGAACACTTCCACTTCGGTTGTTGTGTGGATCAATTGAAAATGGACACGCCGGCTGAACAGAGCGATTATCGTCCTTATTATATCTGTTGATAAAGAAAACAATGTTTTACCAGCGATTCCACCTGAGAGGGACTTTTGACTAGGCCAGGCAAAGACAAATGCGAAACATACCTTGAATCTGATGAAGACCGTCCAGCAAGTACAACCTGAAGGTTGGCGTGATGTGAAGTCTCAAAAATTCCTCCGTAGAGTGCGAATACGGATAAATATCCAAACTATGCACATAGGCACTACCAGTTTATCCAGATTTCGGCAATTTTGGTTCAGAAAAGAATTCCCAATGAAGGATGATTCGAGATCACAATTTTTCTGGAACCAATCACTCCACACACCTACACCTCATCAAACAGAAAATTTTATGACCAAGACCGTTTTTTTCCCCATTCAAAAAAACTACCCTCTTGTCAACCACAAGACTCCTCCACTTGACCAATCAGAGGCCCGCACGTCTAACAGAGCTTTACCGCCTTGCCTAGAGATGCCGCTAACGACGATCCGTAGCGGAACTTGAAAACTCAAATGTTACAGAATGACCTGTGCTTGGGTTTTTAAACCCCTCCGAAACGCCATTACCCAATACGAGTTCACTAAATAGATAATTCGGACCGGGAAAAGAATATCACTTCCCAAAATCTCGATGACCACCGTCGTTCTTTCCGCGGGCACTACTCTCGGATGCTGAGCACAACGTTCGGATGCTTGGCAACAACGTACGTTCCGAGACACCAATAAACCGAGGAAACTCGACGGGAACGATCGGAGCGGTTCGTTCGAACATCGAATGTCAATCTTGGTTATGAGAAATGTAAACATAATTGGAATGACGGAAGGATTGTTTTGTTTCATAACTAATGAACTGTTTTGGGATGGTGGAAACTGTTCGAGGTAGGTAGAATTCAATGTCAATACGCTTCCTCTATAAAGTTGTCGCGACGAATTCTAGATCAACCTACTTTAAACACTAATAAGGAACACAAGTAATGTTTACTTTTATTTGAAGGACTTCCTTCGAGCTCAATACCCAAGGATTTGGAGAATAGCCATAATGAATGAGAAGGCTCAGCCCAGATGAACTGGCCAAACCATTGAAATGAAACCTATTATTTTCCTCAATGAATATTCACATCACCTGAGCAGCGCAGTCAGGTATTCATTTAGCGACATTCTACTACCGCTGATCTTTTGTACCGATCAATCTTTTTCCAGATTTACACGATACGCTGGACAGTGTGAGGCGAGCAAGGAGACATTACAACAAGGCAACGTTTCATATAGTCTCCCCTTGCTTACAGGGTAATGGTGATAATAAATAAAAGAAATATCATACAAAGAATAAACAGTTCAGTTATAACGGAGTGGAACACTTTAAGGTCAGAACTGAACGTAACAGGATACGCAGACGACCTGGTAATAGTCGAGAGAGGACGATTTCCAAGTATAGTCTCGGAGCGCATGCAAAGCGCTCTAAACATCGTTGACAGGTGGTGCAGAGAAGAGCAACTCTCCATCAATGCACAAAAAACCACAGTGGCAATATTAACAAATAAAAGAACACTGGTAGGCCTGAAACCACCAATGCTGAACGATGTAGAGATCCCGTTTGTTAAAGAGGCCAAGTACCTTGGAGTAACTTTCGATCTCACGTCCAAAAAATCGCGCATAAAGCTACCATTGCACTCGGAATGTGTGGCAGAATGTGCGGAAAAAACTGGGGGCTCAACCCCAAAATGACCCTATGGTTATACACGATGGTCGTGAGACCTATGATAACCTACGGGTCGGTGGTGTGGTGGACAAAAGCACAGCAGACGGGGATCATTAAGCTATTAAATGGCTTCCAGAAGCAGGAGAGGGTGACAGGAGCCATGAGAACAACTCCTACGGCTTCTATGGAGGTCATACTGGACCTGCCACCACTACACATACACGTCCAAGGAGAAGCAAGGCCCGTGACACACAGACTAATGCAGGGTCAAGCTCCAATAAGCCAGAAGCACGGAGCTGACTACCGGAAGCTACATGAGGAACTGAGGGCAGACCCAGTAATGGGAATGCCAACGGACGTGATGGTTCCCAAATACAGCTTCAAAAAGAACTTCAAAATACTGATACCAGACAGAAAGGACTGGGAGAATGGGCCACCCGAGAATGCAAGATCAGTCTGGTATACAGACGGGTCAAAGACAGATAACGGAGTCGGCGCTGGAGTTTACGGGGCAAAGCCAAGGATTAACATCCAGCTTAGCCTTGGAAAATACGCCACAGTGTTTCAGGCAGAGGTAACGGCTATACAACACTGTGTCGGGGAAATACTGAGACGAGAGATAAGGTACAAAACAGTGGCCATCTACTCCGACAGTCAAGCTGCGCTCAAGGCAATCGGTTCCCACCAAGTCAAATCAAGACTGGTTTGGGACTGTTTGTGTGATCTGACCGAGCTGGGTAGTCATAACAATGTGACCCTAGCTTAGGTGCCAGGCCACGAGGACACCTGGGCAATGAGAGGGCCGATACACTAGCCAGAGAAGGCCCTTCGGCAGCGCTCATTGGGCCGGAACCCATCTGCGGCGTAGCAAAATCCACCAAAAAAGCCCACACCAAACAGTGAGTACAAAACAAATCTCAAGAGTGGTGGGAAACCCGACCAGGATTGAGACAGGCCAAGGAGTTCATCAAAAGACGCTCGCCAAAATTCACGACGGAACTCCTCAGCTATAAAAGGAGGATCGTCAGACAAGTAGTAGGTCTGCTGACAGGCTATTGTAGGCTTAATAGACATATGAATATTATAGGTCTGGCGGAAGAAGCAATCTGCAGGTTCTGCCAGGCAGAAGAGGAAACCGCAATACATGTAATGTGCCAGTGCGAAGGACTAGCAAGGGTGCGGTTTCTACAACTTGGAGATGAAAAGCCAAGAGCGGAAAGCTATCTCGAAAGGCCATTATCAAATCTGCTCAGTCTGATGAAATGGACGAAGCTAGATGATGTGCTATAAACAATCGGAGCCTCCACAATAGATCTGAAAAGGTCGCAGTGGATTAGGCCAAGGAGCCAGCTCCCTTGTTACATCTAACATCTAACCCGAACAGCTATCAGTGGTAACGAAAAGCAAACCAGAGAACAAACCAATCAAGCAGATAATGAAGTAGATTACCAGAAGTTTGAACCAATCCGTTCCGAAGCAAAGCCCTTCTCGCAATCTCCAACGAGACCACATAAAATAATCTCCATAATTCCGGATGAAGTCGATAATTTCTGCCCTGAAATGCTCTACAAAAAACTCGAGCCAAAAGGAACAAACACATAATCCAGTGACTGTAATGCCTTTAAAATAATCATCATCTGGCCATGTAAAAACACATCGAATCACCAAACTACATATTTGATGTTTAGTCACTTCCATAATATCCCAATAGGAAGATGACGATGTATCTAGCAATTCAAGCCACAACATCGTTGACAGCAGTTATGTTATGCGAGCCATTTCGACGCTTTAAACAATCTGGCTCGTCTAATTTCACCTGATAATGATACTGGAAAAAGAAGCAGATGAATCGTTCCTATCAACCAGTGCGTAGACCAAGCGTAACCCGATCCTGACCGCAGTCCACCCCAGAACTTTCTTGTGTCTTGATAAACAATGAACAGTGTCGTACTAACTTTCTTGCGTGTCATGTGAACTTGAACTCAAATGTCTTTTTGGTGGTTTAGTTAGTTTGAGTAAAGGAGCTATGACAATTCCACAATCAAATCGACCAAATTAACATGTACAATCCCATTTAAAATTCTAAGGTCCCGTCTGGAGTTTTTGGTTCCTTTCAAGGTCACGCGCTCGCTAATCTGCCGTTCAGCTGTGACGTAGTCGAGCTGATCCGTATCAAAGATAAGAATTTCCTAGTACTCAACGCCGGATAGTGAAAATGAATATTTGATATATATGCAATGAAATAAATAAATAAATAAATAAATAAATAGGGTTTTTATTGCACAGTTAACAATTAAAATACACAATACATGACATGTCACATTTTATTTCCCAAGCTTCTTAACCCAGGGGGGTCAGGGGAGGATGGGAAAAAAGGTGCAGAAGTAGCAGCCCTTCCGCTCCTTTTCAGGGGAGCTAGAAGGGCGCCCTGCCAAGTCGGGCACAGAAACCCCCAAGAGGGGGGCGCTGATGCCCGGCCCCGCTGATGTTAACGGAATGACCGGACATTTCATGAAATTGCGGCGGTGACTGATAAGAAACACGCCTCCTGCATTGCTTATGCGTGTGGTGTAATTTTATTCAATGTAGAAAATCCTTGCGATGCGTTTGTGAGGTTGGTTATTTCGATGACAAACCCCGGAAAAGGCTGAGGCAAAAAACCGGGTCAAGGTACTTTGCGTTTCAGGTTACACCTCTCGTCTTGGTTCCCTACGGAACCGGATCATCACGTCGTTCCTGGAAGATATCCAGCGCCTGATATATGAGCCCGCCGTGCTTGCGGGGCTCATTATCATATACCATAAGCTTGGTAATGTCCTTGGTTAGAGGACTGTTATGGATGAAGTACTTATAGAACTTGTAAGACAAGTTCTTTATGTATGTCGGAACTGAGTCGACGCCAGCAGGCTCCCTTAGAGTTTCCAACCGAAGGTACCTCCTACTATTAGTGATAATACGGAGTACCTTGTTCTGCATCCTATCCAACCGCATAAGTGGGGTGGTTTTCAGACTGCAGAACACTGGACAAGCGTAAGTCATCGCGGACAAGCAGTTTATTATCTTGACTCATTTTTGAGCCTCTGGCTATCAGAGGGTAGGTGCGCTTTAGCGCCGCTCCAGCCCTCTGAATAGCCAAGGTTATGTGCCTTCCAAAATTGAGACGCTTGTCCAGCTGTACTCCCAGGTATCGCGCAGTGTTCACGTTTTCAACAGCTTCGCCGTTGATCACCAACTTCCTGTAAAGTTTTGAGTATGTGTACTTTTTCGTGAAGTTGATGGTCTCCGACTTCGCCGGATTCACCACGATCTTGTTCTCAGCTAAATAGGGTATGAACTTTCTATCCAAGTGAACTTGGATCCTATATTGGGCAGCGACGCTCGAGAAGGAATGGGCAAAAATGGCGGTATCGTCGGCATATATCGCCGTGCCCATATCCGGTCTCTCGCACTGAGGAAAGTCATACGTATTTAGCGAGTACAAGTGTGGCGACAAACTTGAACCCTGCGGAACACCTGCTTCTATCGGAAACTCAGCGGAGCAAGTGTTATTTACTCGCACCATATATATGCAATGAAATGAAAAAAAGGTTGTTAGACTGAGGGATCGAAGTGTAGCGAACCAGCAATCTTCGGATTACGAAGCGCACCTCTACAGACGAGGCTATGAGACCTCTTAGTGAATGTAGGTTGAAATGTTGTTTATACAGCGCGAGCCGCCGATCAGCGAAGTCGAGCGGCGTTATCTACCGCACGCCGGGTTCTATCTACCGCAGGCCGGCTTCGAGCGCTCGAATATTAAATAAAAAGAATAGTGATTGTGAATGAAGAAATTCGAATTGTTGAAGTGGTATAATAATAATGATGTTTGAAAAAATTGGTAAAATGGCGGGGTAACGAGGTTGTAATGTTTCAACGTGCGATTCCAGTGTGGAACGAATACAGGGTGTTTCAAAATACATTATTTAAGAGAAAAATTAACAGGGTGTGTCAAAAAACACCATTTAAGAGGAAAATAAAAACATGGCGGTTGCTTGTCAACGTGCTATACCAGGTGTTCAACATATCATTTAAGAGAAAAAACTACAGGATGTCTCAAATTGCATACAGGGTGTTTCAAAATACATTATTTAAGAGAAAAATCAACAGGGTGTTTCAAAATACAACATTTAATATAAAAAAAAAACATGGCGGTTGCTTGTGAACGTGTTATACCGCGTGTACCAACATATCATTTGAGAGAAAAAACATGGCGATTGTTGTTGCTTGTCACCGTGCTATACCAGGTGTACCAATGTTAGGTGGGAAAATGAATCAAAGAAAAAATGCCTCATTGGGGGGTATGAGGATTCAAAAGTTGTTGTTTTAAGTATACAGGGTGCTTCAAAATGCATCAATTAAGAGGAAAAAACAACCGGGTTTCTCAAAATGCATCATTTAAGAGATAAAAACAACGGGGTGTCTCAAAATACGTCATTTAAGAGGAAAAATATGACGACTGCTTGTCAAATGCTATACCGGGTGTACCAACATATGAATTAAGAGAAAAAACATGGTCGCCTCTGTCATTTGTCAACTGTTAGGTGGAAAATGGGTCAAAGAAAAACGTATAATTGGAAATATGGGGATTTGAAACAACGACATACCCATACATAGAGATTGAATTACATCTGTCATCTATGTGATGTTCTTCGACGAGGGTGTTTATACTCGTCAGTCAACTGTCATCTGTCATTTCAAAAAAGGTTCGTTAAAGAAAAAAAGATGGTGGCGCTGGATTGGCCAACGCACATCATGGGACGTCTCGCAAAAACAATTCATGAGGAATTCGAAACAACTACTCACCCATACATAGTTATTGAATTACATCTGACATCTATGTAATGATAGTGTTAGATGGGAGACAGGAGATAGGAGACGGGAGATAGGAGGCAGAAGATGGGAGATAGGAGACAGAATATAGGAGACCGAAGATAGGAGGAAGGATATAGGAGACAGGAGTTAGGACATAGGAGTCAGAAGATAGGAGACAGAAGATAAGAGATAGAAGATAGGAGACAGGAGTTAGGACATAGGAGGCAGAAGATAGGAGACAGGAGAAAGGAGACCGAAGATAGGAAAACGAAGATAGGAGAAAGAAGATAGAAGATAGGAGACAGGAGTTAGGACATAGGAGATAGAAGATAGGAGATAAAAGATAGGGGATAGAAGATATGAGATAGGAGATAGGAGATCTAAGATAGGAGGAAAGAGATAGAAAATAGGAGACATGAGTTAGGACATAGGAGGCAGAAGATAGGAGACAAGGGAAAGGAGACAGAAGATAGGAGACAGAAGAAAGGACATAGGAGACAGAAGATAGGAGATAGGACTTAGGAAACAGACAGATTGACAGATATTCAGTTTGATCTAACCAGAACGAACTAACCTTACGTATAGCGTCTTAAGAATCTCAACGTTGTAAGGAAAAAAGATGGCTGCTGTCATTTGTCAAATATCTGGTGAAAAATGAATCAAAGAAAAAACGTATCACTGAGGATTCGAAACAACTACTAGCTCATACAGAGAGGTTGAATTACATCTGTGTGTGTGTGTGTGTGTAATGTTCGTTAAAGAAGAAATATGTCGGCGTTCATAGCATACAGCTAAAAACGTTTGCTTGGGGATATGAGCATTTGAAAAATACTTGCCCATACAAAGAGATTGAATTACATCTGTGTGTATTGTTTGTTAAAGAAAAAATCAATGCAGCGTTTATATTTCATTGTACAGGGTGCCTCATAAACGGTATCATGATGGGGTCTGACATTTTCAACGTGCGATACCCATTGAAACGTTCACAGTCTTACGTCCGATGGTTTTTTGTGTTCACGTGTGGTGGTCATCGGTCGTTTTTCTATCCGTTGACATGTGTTGGTCAACGTTTTGCGTTTTCATTTTCGCTGAACGCGGTATGTAGCTGTATGGTTATGTTCTGTATGATTGAGTATGTTAGTGTATGTCACAGTATGCCGTACTTACGCTAAACGCTGTGTGTCGTCGTATGTCGTAGTATGGGTATGTTCGGTATGTCGCCGTATGTCGTAGTATGGGTATGTTCGGTATGGTTCGGTTTGTCACCGTATGTTCGGTATGTCGCCGTATGTCGTAGTATGGGTATGTTCGGTATGGTTCGGTTTGTCACCGTATGATGCAGTATGGGTATGTTCGGTATGTCGCAGTATTTCGCAGTATGGTGCAGTATGGTGCAGTATGTCGTTGTCATATGAAGACTTGATGGAATGTAGACAATTCAGTTGTATTCAATATGTTGCACCGAACACTTTGTGAAAATATAGAGGTGGAGGGTAGTAATCATGGGAAACAGCAAATAATGATCGAGTCTGATACTTCGATTCAACGATGGATATGTTATTGGTAATACCCCAGTACGTTATGAAAAGGATAGAGTGGTTGTACATGACAAAAGTTTTATTCTAACGGAGGGGTTACTCCAATTGTTATGTAAACGAGCACCTCAGCATTACAATGCAGTAGATTTGACAGCATATAAAAATATTTTAATGATGACTAATGCTCACAAGCAAAGATATAAATCAGACGAACCTGTGAACGATAATAGTTCATGGAAATATCGAAATATTATATCCATGTTGTTTCCAACTAAAAGAAGAAAAAATAAGCATTTATCATACAATACCCAGCTTGAACATCGCAGCAGCAGCAATATCCAAACGCCCTCCTATATTGATAACAATGAAGCAATGAAAAGTGATATGGGACAAGTCGAATATTTTGACAGAAAACTAGGTGAAGCTTATAGATTATGTAGAGGTCCTCTTGTATTCAATAGATATTAAAATTATTATGTGTGTTTTATTTCTAATCAACTTTCATTTATGTACTATTTAAGTAACACTTTGCTTAATTAATAATAATTTGAAATATTACAGGAATCGCACGTGAAATGTAATGATGTATAATAAAATTATGTCTAGAAAAAATGTACTCACTCCACATGATGACAAGTCTGTTTCCACATCACCCAGGAGGTAGGACAGCCAATGCGTTTCCTTTTTTTCATTGTGGAAGTTTCCCCAGTAGTCCTATCATAACCACCAAATTATTTTCAAGTTATTGCTTCTGTAGCCAATAAAAATTTTGTCATCGTGGGAGTGAGTAGAAAAACTCAGTATTAAGTTAAGCATAAAAACATAGTAAGTATGCATATGAGTAATAAAATTTTATTCAGCAGTCATTTTCATTGTTCATGTTATAGGATTAGTTCATTTAATTGGATATTAAAATCGAATTGATGTAAAGTAAGTACATCAATGATGAAACAATGGTGGTCAGTTAAGGGAAAAATCATGATGAGCTGTAGTTAAAATACAAGGAGTGAATACACAGGTTCCCAAGTTTAGTTAGGAAGTATTCTTCAAACCTTGTTCATATTTTTTTTTGCGGATACAAGGAGTGAATACACAAGTTCCCAAGTTTAGTTAGGAGATATTCTTCGAACACTGAATATATTTTTTTCTTTTTTGGGGATACAAGGAGTGAACACACAGGTTCCCATCATTCATGTACTTACTATACATCAATCGATAGTAATATCTGAATAGTCAAAATAGATACCTTTAATGCATATACTTTTGAAAAGGACTACTGTTTGAGTGGAAGTTTGAGTATGACGTGTAAGTTTATATCTGAGTAAATATGGCAAACTACAAAGAAGGATTATATGAGTTTACTAAAGCAAAGTTTCAATCTTAAGAATGTGATATAAATGTACTGTTATATTGAACATTGTCATGATAAAAAATATTAGAGAGTGCCCATGGCAATGTTTCATTAATCCCCCACCGGAATCAGGTAGCGTGCAAAGTTTTAATATTAGGAATGTGATATAATGCTATCAAAATCCATATCCTCTTCTAGCGGGATTAAATAATGTCCCCATGGCAATGTTTCATTAGTCCCCGGAATCAGGTAGCGTTTGTCATCATTTGAAGACAGCGCAATTTTATCTTGTACAATTGAGTGCACTTGGTGTTTCTCGGATCAAATTTTGGCGTACAATCTTTTTGTCGCAGCTGTCGAGACATTCGATATAATCTTCGAAGGTTATATTAGTTTTAACCACAGACGATTTTACTCCTTTAGCTTTCTTGGTGCTTCCGAAGTTTTTCAATTCCACCTCAATTTCATTATCGTCATGACAATCTTCACACAATTTTTTCCTCCTCTCCTCATTATCAGCCTCAGTTGTAAGCCCTTTGGTGGCATATAATTTCGACCGAAGTCCGACATAATCCGTCATAGGAACACCATTATTTTCGTCCTTCATCATACCCAGCACTTTTTTGTTGACCTGAGGAATTCCATAAATGTTATCTGGAGGATAATCTGATGTATCAAATCGTTGATGACAGTCTCTCTTCATTACCTCGTACGGGTCTTGATAGAGTTCATAAATGAGAGAATCTGTATCAGTATATGCGACAATACAACCAGGAAACGTATTAACCATATACCCATAGTGGAAATCGTATATGGTAGTCTTTGCCAAATCCAAAATAGCTTGTCCAACACATATCGGTTTATTGAGATAAATTTGCAGCTTGTTAAGCTCCACCGCTACCAAGTTCTCATTGAATATGGTACAATTTTTGAACTCCGGTTTAGCGATGTAGGCTTCAGCACCGTATCGTCTACTTTATTCGGTGAGGAGGCGTATGTTAAGCCTCTTCCGGACGTTCTCCATAGTTTTACCAAAGACTGCGTTATTCATCAATTTATATAAGTTTTTTTCGAAGTCATTAGTAGCTTTTTTGCGAAGCTCCGTATTCAAATCGATATATGATTTCAGCCATGGTGATTGTTTAAATTTCAACACGCGATGAATTTTCTTCAATACTAAGCCATGCTCCAACGCCTGTTTCAATGCTCTATAATGTATTATAAATTTGGTCTTATCATGAAGGGTGGCCATTAATTTTGTGAGTTCTTTAGCTTTCACCGGAGGTTTTCGCGTCTTGGAGCTTATATGTTGGGGGCAGAAGGGAAGATCCTTTTGCTTGTCGTGCAAGTGTTGAGGATATTCCAGGTCTACCTCCAACATGTATCCCACATCGGCATCATCGGGAATTTGGGTGACGTCAATATTCGTATCAGCTCATTCAAACCCCCCATATGGAAGGTACTGTGACATTGCCCAACCGTATTGATTGTTAACGTCAAAGAACATCACGAAGGTCTTGGGTTTGGATGGGTCATATCTATTCGGCATATACTTATTGTTGGCTTTGGATCGTCGTTTTGACCATACTTGGCTGAGTTCTCCTCGTATCCCCCGCTCTACGAAGAGGAACATATCGACTTCGGTGAGGAGCTCAAATTCGATCCCAGTATATTCCAACATGACGTCCCAAGTATAGCCCGGCAGCGTGAAATAGTGGGCGGGGTCTAATTTATGCGACTTAAGGATGCACGATCTAAACATTTCGAAGACATCAGCCAGCAGGAGAATGTCAGTCTTCATATACAAGTCCACATATTCACCCAAATTTTGGCAATTGAATGTGGCCCAAACATTATGTGCACGTTGGTAAAGACGGCGGGGGCTGGGCTTATTTTCTAGTTTATTATAAAATTTATCCTGAGGTGGCAGAGCTGGCTCGTCAAATCGATCAAAGGAGTCAATATAATCATATGGCATGACTCCTTTTTTCGTCAGCAGTTTGAATTGATCTTCAGAAAGGCTGGAAAACTGAGATTTCAAATTGGGGAACTCTGGAAGATACGATGCTAATTTATCCAAGGAAGAATTGAGGAAACGGAAACTGTCGATGAATCTAAATTGAATCGGGGTATCACCAACGTGCTTCGTGAAAGGGATATATTTATTCTTGGTGATGGGTAGCAGATCAACTTTCCCGGCCATTCTTGTAGCGATATCTGCCACAATGAAATGGGCATCATATCCGCTCAAATTATGGAAAATGACGGGAACAGTGTGGGAGTCCTTGTAGTTTATATTGCACCCTTCATGAGCTGCTCCACGGTAGTTATTCCCGGCAATCAGGTGGTTATGATCCCTTACCTTTTTACAGTCTGGAGTGAACGGCTGCTCGCAAAAGTAAAGGTGCTGCAAGAGTTCCACAATCAAATCGACCAAATTAACATGTAAAATCCCATTTAAAATTCTAAGCTCCCGTCTGGAGTTTTTGGTTCCTTTCAAGGTCACGCGCTCGCTGGTTTGCCGTTCAGCTGTGACGTAGTCGAGCTGATCCGTATCAAAGATAAGAGTTTCCCAGTACCCAACGCAAAGTAGTGAAATGGATTAACATGCATGAAAATAAAATGAAAAAAAGATGAGTGTCGATGTGTGGGATCGAAGCGTAGCGAACCAGCAATCTTCGGATTACGAAGCGCACATTCTACAGACGAAGCTATGAGACCTCTTAGTAAATGTAGGTTGAAATGTTGTTTATACAGCGCGAGCCACCGATCGGCGAAGTCGAGCGGCGTTATCTACCGCACGCCGGGTTCTATCTACCGCAGACCAGCTTCGAGCGCTCGAATATTAAATAAAAAGAATAGTGATTGTGAATGAATAAATTCGAATTGTTGAAGTGGTATAATAATAATGATGTTTGAAAAAATTGGTAAAATGGCGGGGTAACGAGGTTGTAATGTTTCAACGTGCGATTCCAATGTGGAACGAATACAGGGTGTTTCAAAATACATTATTTAAGAGGAAAATGAACAGGGTGTGTCAAAATACACCATTCAAGAGGAAAAAACATGGCGGTTGCTTGTCAACGTGTTATACCGGGTGTAACAACATATCATTTAAGAGAAAAACCAACAGGGTGTTTCAAAATACAACATTTAAGAGGAAAAAATAACATGGCGGTTGCTTGTCAACGTGTTATACCGGGTGTACCAACATATCATTTAAGAGAAAAACATGGCGATTGTTGTTGCTTGTCAGCGTGCTATACCAGGTGTACCAATGTTAGGTGGGAAAATGAATCAAAGAAAAAATGCCTCATTGGTGGTATGAGGATTCAAAAGTTGTTGTTTTACGTATACAGAGTGTTTCAAAATGCATCAATCAAGAGGAAAAAACAACCGGGTTTCTCAAAATGCATCATTTAAGAGAGAAAAACAACGGGGTGTCTCAAAATACGTCATTTAAGAGGAAAAATATGACGACTGCTTGTCAAATGCTATACCGGGTGTACCAACATATGAATTAAGAGAAAAAACATAATCGCCGAAAAACGTATCATTGGAAATATGGGGATTCGAAACAACGACATACCGATACATAGAGATTGAATTACATCTGTCATTTCTTCGACGAGGGTGTTTATACTCGTTTGTCAACTGTCAGTTGAAAAGAGATTAGTTAAAGAAAAAAGATGACGGTATTTGATTGGCCAACGCACATCATGGGACGTCTCGCAAAAACGCTTCATGAGGGATTCGAAACAACTACTCACCCATACATAGTTATTGAATTACATCTGACATCTATGTAATGATAGTGTTAGAAAGGAGACAGGAGATAGGAGACGGGAGATAGGTGGCAGAAGATGGGAGATAGGAGACAGAAGATAGGAGACCGAAGATAGGAGAAAGGAGATAGGAGATAGGAGACAGGAGTTAGGACATAAAAGATAGAAGATAGGAGATAAAAAATAGGAGATAGAAGATATGAGATAGGAGGTAGGAGATCTAAGATAGGAGGAAAGAGATAGAAGATAGGAGACATGAGTTAGGACATAGGAGGCAGAAGATAGGAGAAAAGGGAAAGGAGACAGAAGATAGGAGACAGAAGATAGGACATAGGACTTAGGAAACAGACAGATTGACAGATATTTAGTTTGATCTAACCAGAACGAACTAACCTTACGTATAGCGTCTTAAGAATCTCAACGTTGTAAGGAAAAAAGATGGCTGCTGTCATTTGTCAAATATCAGGTGGAAAATGAATCAAAGAAAAAACGTATCATTGAGGATTCGAAACAACTACTAGCTCATACAGAGAGGTTGAATTACATCTGTGTGTGTGTGTGGGTATGTGTGTAATGTTCGTTAAAGAAAAAATATGTCGGCGTTCATAGCATACAGCTAAAAACGTTTGCTTGGGGATATGAGCATTTGAAAAATGCTTGATCATACAAAGAGATTGAATTACATCTGTGTGTTTTGTTTGTTAAAGAAAAAATCAATGCAGCGTTTATATTTCATTGTACAGGGTGCCTCATAAACGGTATCATGATGGGGTCTGACATTTTCAACGTGCGATACCCATTTTTTTCGTAACCTTATGAACGTCCATTTTAATCGCATTTTTGCATGTTTTGACGTATCCAATTTTAACTACTTTTTGGAATGCCAAAAACACCAATTTTCGATACATATTTAATACGTTTCGGCGTTTGAAATTTTGTGTTTTTTTGGAACACCAAAAAAGTGTATTTTGAGCAATTTTGAAATGTCAAATCTCCATAAGAAATACATGTAAAAATGTATTTTTAACACTCGTAATTTTAATCATTTTTTCGAATGTGTTTAGTTACATTTTTTACACATTTTGGCGTTTCAAATTTTAACAATTTTTTCGAACGCGAAAAACGTCTATTTTCATCACATTTTTGCGGGGGGACTGCCGCCGCAGTGAAGTCACCCCAATGTATTATACCGATTGACGATTGAATACTGACAGATTGACAGGTAGGCAGACTGGCAGACATTCAGTTTGATCGAACCAGAACGAACTAACCTTATGTTTGTAAATGAATTTTTTTGTTTTTTTGTACATAGTACCACAAAAAACCAATAAATTTTGTGTGATCTAACCAGAACGAACTAACCTTCAACTGTCAGATTCGCAACAGTCACTTGTCAACTGTCAGAGTCGCTTCAGTCACCTGTCATTTGTCTAACTAACCTTGTGTAAATTTCGTCTGACTTCGTTACCTCACGTCGGCATATGCAGAGCCTCCCAAAAACGTAATTATGCGACTATTGTCTTAAGTAACGTAGACCTAATATTTTAGCGTGTGATGCATTCAGTCATGAGTGATGTAGCAGTCACATGCTAACGTGTGATATCATGCATTTAGTCAACTACTATAGGAGTCGTAGTCTTCTCATTTGAAAATATCATACATTCAGTCAGCTGTTGGTAGATACGTGGACCTAACATTTCAACGTGCGATACCATGCATTCGGTCAACTATCCTAAGAGAGGTTGCAATCTTAAATTCGGTTGTTTGAAGCACAAGTGACGAGGGACCTTAGCGTTCAACGTGCGATTCCATACATTCAGTCTAATTTCGGAAGTGATAGAGTTTTCAGAGTTCTCAGAATTCAAAGTCTAATAATATACAGAATACTATGTCAGAATTGACGTAGGGCAGACTCATATGTCGAAAATGTCGAAATGTTGAATTAACGATTGAGGAAAAAAACCTTTCTTTGAGATAATACCTTCTCATTTGTATACACAAAGCGAGCAGAATGTGGGGCCCTATAAAATGAGTTGTGTGGCACACCTCGCACACCACAATAAAATGTATAGTTCATCATAATAAAATAATTGTTTTGGGAACAAACACTTCGGAAAATATTAATTTTTTTTATTTAAAAATTCACAAAGGTACTCACATAAAATCAAAATATACATGGCACAAAACACTTCACATATTTCCATGGTACACATTGTAGAAAAACTATTAAATTTCGCTTTTCACTCAAACACGTTAAATCAAAGCATGAAGTATCCAGGTTGAAAATTTAGTGTTTTCAAGAAATTGTTTGGGTGAAAAATAGAACAATTCCAAAAAGACATATAAATCAACTACCTTGAATTTTATTGAGAACAATTCAATAATAAAATGAGGGCCCAACAAAGTCGTGTAGTTTGCAAACTTCACGAATTCACTCAATAAACCATATTTTTCATTTGGAAATGTTTCATACGTGGTTTTTATATCAATCGGATGTGATGTTGTATCCAAGGTTATTTCACGTTGATAAACTTGAAAGAATATTTTATTCGTAGAATTATTTTCACAACTTTGCCAATAATATGTCTCTTGAAATATTCTCAAAATGTAGTTGTAGTGATTTTCCGTAGGTAATAATATCTAACGAAATAATTTCACAGAAATTTGACAAAAAAAAACAAGTTTTAATCAACTATGACAGGAATTTCATGCACATTTTTGATACATTGTTAAATAGAACAAATCATTTGCGTCCCCGAAAACAAATTATAACATAGAATAACTTATATATTTTTCGAGGAATTGGGTCATTTGCAAGGAAATTTTTGAGGATTTGTCGTACACAACCCCCACAAAATGAATCATGACATAATAATAACGTACACAAGGAGGTTTAAAATACCACCTTAAAGAAAAATCATATATTGCATGTTTCTGAAATGAAACGTCACAAAAAAAATAAATATAAGGTGTTTAAAAATATGTCATTAAACATAAAAAATTCAGTCAGTATTTTCAGTAATTTTTTACGTTACTACGCTGACAAAATGAGGGATTTTTCGCATTAAATCCAAATAATATTCGAAACGGTATACTGATGTTGCAAAATGGTATTCGAAACGTTTTTCAGCTGTAATAATAATTAGAATGAAATGTTGAATGTCACTAACACGAATCTTAGCAGAAAAAACATACAGGGTATTCCAGGAAGATTTAAAAATCAATTGTTGAAGAAACGAACAGTTGCGAGGTGTATATAAAAATAATTAATGAATTAAAATCGTGGAAGATATTCGCCAAACGTTATTCAACAAATTGAGTACATGACAACTAATGGGAGACATCTATCATTCAGCTGGAGACTGTAGGAGTAAGGTGTATACAGGGTGTCCCATAAAGTGTAATAGTGATAAAAATATATAAAGAGTGTTACATATTGCGATAGTAATAAAAATATGCCAAAAGGGCCGCATTTCACATCCTTCGCCAAATAAATTGGAGGAAAAGTAATCATATATTTATGTACCAATAAAATAACGTGGTTTGATTTTGAAGGAGTGGACATTATCGATTCGTTTGAATATCAGGACACACGGTTCAAGACTTTTTGTCGGAGAGTATCAAATACACGATATAGTAAAATCGACGAATGTCGAAGTACCCTTCTCTCCAAATGTTTCCACCAGGTGGAAAATATCAGGCAAACGTCTGACAGCAAACAATTACTTCCCTGGCTAATACCACGACGGACTTTGAATTACATCTGACAGATATTTCTGCAACGTTCTTCCGAAATGACCCACTTGCAGATGATTATTGTAATTATACAGCAGAATATCATTTAGTTAGCTGGGGAAGACCACTTGCAGACCCGTTTCGAGGTTCTTGCCTCATCATCAGTACAGGGTAGGTCGGACAACGTTAGAATCATCCTGATACAGCCATATGAATTATAATCCATTGTATGTATAACTGATATTTCCCTACAAATGAAGCAGTGACTTACAGGTAAAGTCAGCCGCAGAGCCACCCGCGGGGAAACCAAAAAGCAACAGTTAAATAATTCCAGATTTAAAAATTGCACTAGACATAACTCTGTCATTTTTAGAGATACAACTGCATGTCGGTACTCCAAAAAAAAGAAAACGATTTCTAACATATATTGCAAATTCACAATTTCTGTCAGAGTCATCGTGAAATTTCGTGGCCACTGTGAAGACTACTATGTGAGGATGGCAGATAAAATTGAAAATTCCAATGGAGTTTATTCACAGAAAAACCGTTTTCTCAGTCTTGATTCTTGAATATTTTTTTGTATTCCTTTCATTCAGACGGGGTCAGTTATTTGCTTTACTTCACCTCTTGAATTCAAACAAGTTTGTGCAGTCTTTTAGTTGGAGACAATATTGGAATGACTTCATTTTTCTGACTGAAATGTATGTTAATTCAAATAGAGAAATGAATGAATGTGGTATTTTTGGGAGTGGTCAAATCTAATTGATTCCAAATGAGTCTTGTGTAGTGTCTCAGAGAAGTGAGCGAGTTGTAAGGAGGATTTCGTCGACGAGACATATGAAAGGCTTAGAAGATATGAGATGGATATATATATATATTCGATTGGATTGTATGATATTTCAAATACTGCAAGAGTGATGCATGGGATATGACAGGTCTGATATTACAGTTATTGAAAATAAAAACATGATAAATTATGCAGAGAAAATAGTGATTTTGTTATGTTTTATCACAACAAAATAATCGTTTTGGTTTATATGACAACTTCAAATGTAGAGTATTGCAATGAAATCCTTGAAAATGTAAGTTTGAACAGTGTATTTGTAGCAGACTGAAGGTGTAATGAAATAAATAGACACAGTTGATTTCGACGACTTTAACAAAAAGATGATTTCAAATGTGACTGACAGTATTCAATTCTAGAGATTTACACTATATGGTGAAATGGTTCTATCGCTTCATTATACACTTTTGAGTTTGTATGACAGTTGCAATGTAATAACACATCCGACCGTAGTGCATAGTATTGATATAAATCATGAGATTAACTAAACAAACTTTCATCGGTTCATCATTGAATTGGTGTCCGTTTTTGACGTATATGTTTGATGAATTTGTTTCAAATACAATCTGCCTAAAACGTAAATACACATATTTGCTAAGAATATCATGCTTGAAAGACACATGGAAATAAATAAATGTAGGTGTAATTGGCAACGTTTTGAATGGTTCAGACAAATCGTCAACACCGACTTAATTGGTGAAAATTAAATTTAAAAGAAATGCGAGCCGGTGTATTGATGATGGGAAAAAGTAATCGAAATTTGGAGGTTTCAACTCTGATGAGGACTGAAAACGTCTGAAGTGGAGATTTTAAATTAAATTCAACTAACATTCGAAATGGTATACTAATGATGGGAAAATATGCGAAACGTTGTAGTCTGATGAAGTCCAAATAGAACCAAAATTTGAGGGATTTTTTCATTCAATCCAACGTTGGGGTTTTTAACTGTGATAAAGACTCAAAGGAAATGTGAAACGGTGATAATAATGAGAAAAGTATGTGAAACTTTGAGTTTTAACTCTGATGAAAACTGAAATAAAATTCGGGACAAAGTGTACTGATTATGGAAACGATTTACCGAAAGTTGGGTGTTTCAACTCTGACGAGTACTCAACACGATGAAACTAGGGATTTTTCACAACAAATTCAAGTAACATTTGAAATAGTATACCGATGATGAAAAAAATCAACCGAAATATCTAGTTTTAACTCTGATGTGGACTCAAAGACAACTTGAAACAGGGATTTTACATTAGATTTGAATTACATTCGAGACAGTGTATTGATGACGAAAACAAGTGATAGAAATTTGGAGTTTTCACTCTGATGAGGACCTAACACGTCGAAAGTCGAGATTTCACATGAAATTCAGATACAAATTTGAAACAGTATTCTGATGATGAATATAAGTAACCAAAACGTCAGGTCACAATCACAATGAAGGCCCATATAAAATTCGAAATCGATCACCAACGTTTTATGGGTAGACTAAAACATGATACAGGTGTAAACATCCAATCCATCAGATCGATTGTGTGCTCCAGAGAAGTGAGCAAGTTTTTGAGCAAACATCAAGACGAGACAAATTACTTCGAGAGTCTTAACATAATATCGAGATAATTCGAAACATTTGCACTGAACTCCATAATAATTTAAATAACCAATAGGATTTTGTTGAGAAATGAGCAAGTGTGTTGGTAAGACAGCACCTACGAGACAAATTACTTGAAAAGGATGCAATCAAAATCATCAGATCGATTTCAATCAAACGCGTCTTGTACATTGTTTCAGAGAAGTAAGCGAGTTTGTGAGTTGACCACATCGTTTCATGTTAGTCGAAATAGTGGCAAATACCTTGGTGATTTATATAGTGGCAAATACTTTGATGATTTATTCAGTCAAGTATATGTCTGCCACCTCATTTGATGGTTCATCAATTTTCGTTTATAAGCTTAGCAAAATAACTTTCATTTTCGAATGTAATTATATGAACGTGTGCAGTAGTATACAGCTTATAATATGTATACAGGGTGTCTCAAAACACTCATCAATTGAGAGAAAAAAACAACCGACATCATTTAAGAGAAAAAAAGATGGCGCCTGCTTATCAAATACCATATACCGGGTGGACCAACATATGATTTAAGAGAAAAAACATGGTTGCCTCTGTCATTTGTCAAAGAAAAGACGCGTCATTGGGGGCATGAGGATTCAAAATGTTTTTGTGAAGGGGTCCGTCATTTTTAACGTGCGTTACCCATCGAACCGTTCAGTCTTCCGTCCGACCGTTATAGAAGACAACAGATGTCGCGGAGATGGTTTTCTTGTGAAATCTTTGTGACACTAGCACATAAATATATGGAAAGGATCCACCTCTAGTCATTTCCAGAAACCTCCATTTTAGAATAGGGACTGTATTAATTTTTTATGTTAAAATTTGCAGTGCCCTAGGGTTTAGAATGGGTAGAATACCCGTATTTTATGTTTCTATTGATTGTTTAGTTCAGGCACGTAGTACTGTGCTGAACTAAATCCCAATATAAAAAATTGCGAGGAGCTTATTAATACCTAACAGATGATGGCATTCGTTCCTGACTCACCCGGTAGATCTGACACGCTAGTCAGCTACGAGCAGGATACGTTCGACCTTCTCAACTTGGATTTATAAGTGACTCAAGTAAAGTTCAGTAACTCGATTTGATCAATTTTAATAAATTTTCTTGTTTTTATTTGGCAGAAAAAGAGCAATTTTTTAATTGGGATCGAGTTCAAATAAGGTTTAAAATCTGTAGGAATGTAAATTTTCATGCATAGAATTTGTATTTTTCGTCATGGAAGTGATCCGGTGCATGGATCGGACGGAAATGCGGTTGAAAGTCAGAAATCGCAATTTATATGTAGGGGGATATTTATACTCGGCGATCCGGCCAATCAGAAGGCGAGAACGGGTGTAGGTCCGAGTATAAATATGAGCGCCAGAGAATTCCGCTTTTATACTGTGTTTGGCGGACCAACCAGTAGGGCGGAATTGCTCATTTTCCAGGGGGTGGCGCCTAATGGAAATTCCTAACGGCTCGATTGTTCTGGAATATTCTGGCCGTTGGGAATTGGAGGGAAAATTCTACTATAAATACGGAAAGCGATGGCATTTCGTTGTTCAGACAGCTTGCTTAGATGCCATCGTGTAGTCGAAGCAGAGTCAGAGAGTAGCCAACTGCACCGGAAGTGTCAGTTAGTGTAGATTTTGGAAGTCGGTTTCAGAGGAAACCCAGCATAAATTGTTAGGGAGATTCATACAGTTGAATCTTGGCTAGCTTTTGTGCGAAAATACCGAAGCAGTTCGTTTGGGCTTTTGAATTGTTAGGTAGTTTGGGGTCGCGATTAAAAGCAAGTGCGCGTTTTATTCGTCGACTGTGAAGAGCTCGTTCAAGGGATAGTCAGGAGATATCTCGAGAAGTGAGAAGCGAATTAGAGATCTCGCGTATTTTTCAATACGGTTTTCTCTGTGCAGTCACCCGGTTTTTATGATTAAACTTGGGGTTAGAAAGCATCGAGCGGTTCTCGGTGTCTGACGCGGAGAAATTTAATAAATTCCGAGTTAGGGTTATTAAAGTTTCGTCCGATTTTAGAGAAGAGTGTTCGCTCCCGGTTAGAGGAACACGGAAGCAAGAAGAGACCTAGAAAAGTCACTTCAAGAGTGTGAAGAGGATTGTGAGAGCGGTGAAGTCACTTCAAGAGTGTGAAGAGGAGCTGGAGGTAAAGAAACCTCATCTCCACGGAGTGAATCAACGGATTTATCTTCGCCGAAGACCAGCCGCGTTTAAACCCAAATCCCCGGCGTAGAAGAGGGGTCAGGTGATAATAAACAGGTACGTGGTGAGTTATAAAGGAAACTTGTCTCTGGGCGGACCCATCGTGGGTTTTTACGAAGCCAGCTCGTTTTACGTTTAAAGTCCTGACCTGTCAAGACATCATTAGACTTTAGCTTTGCTATTGTCGAGCTCACTGTCCGTGAGTCCCGTGAGGGTAGCTAAAAGACTTTATCCTTTCCTGCGGCCGCTTCCTTGCCCTGGAAGTGCAGCCAACGATTAGGTCCTATCCTTTTAGTGCCCTGGTTAGGTTTTAGCTAGCTTTTAAAGTTAGGAACCGTGATCCTTCCTCCTGAACAATCCCAGTTCAGGCCATTTTGAAAGTTAGGGAAGTGATGCCTTACACATGTAGTATGGCATCACGAGATAGGAAAATAATGTTAGAGGAAACCACGCCTCCCATTATCGAGAAAATTCATTTTCTCACCCCCCAGGAAATTCTTAGTCACCAGGCCGAAGCTGACACAGACCTCCAGGAGGCGGTGCCAGTTGTCGGACGACAGATTCGGAGAACCCCGATGATTGCGGCTCGCCTGGGAGCGCAATCGTCATCCCCGAGACGAACTTTGAGTTTTTCAAACTCTGAGGGAAAATTTCCCAATTCCCAATCCGCGGATGGAAGCCATCACCATAGTCTCAGCCCGAGGAGTGTGGTTTCATCTAATGTTCGCGATAGCTTGTCACATCCCTATACGGAAACAGTGGTTTCCGCCAAAACAACCCCGATTTCGAGTCAAGCTTTTGTGGATAGGGACTTTAGGAATAAAAGGCGTAATGAGGAAATTCTGGAACTTAGGGGAGAGCTTGGTGGTGCACAGCGCGGGGACAGGGTGGACTCGCGTTTTGTACGGGCAAGTGCCCCGGGTAGAATTCTTGGTCAATGTGACTTAGATCAGGTCCCCGAGAGGGACGTTTTGTCAGAGAGAGGTTCCAGGACTACTCGCAAGCCACAGGGGTCCGACCATGCACTAGGTGAACTTCTTCGTCGCCATAAAGAACAGACGGCCGAATTGTCGGCCTATTTGGAGGAAATTAATGAGTTGAGTTTGTCGGAAGAGTCTCAGAGAAGAGAGATGAAGAGGAGGGACCAGTTCGTCGTGGGAGACGACCTGGGGCCCGCTGGGGAAGAGACCGCGTCGCTGGAGGATGCAGAGGAGTTCCACGTGGTTAGAAGGCGTGAGGACTCACGAGAAGGCGTGAGGGGAGGTGGAAGGCTCTCCCAGGGAGTTTCCTGTCGCCGTATGACGGGAATATCCTTGGAGGGGCGGGCCGAGCGCTTCCCCAACCACGGAGAAGAGGACCAGATGGACGCGGGGCTAGCTGTGTGGCACCAGGAAACCGGCGTTTCGGGCGACTTCTTGGAACGCGAATCTTGGCGCGGCGTGTCCGAGAGGGGACTTGGGGCCGACCAACGAGGAGGTTCTGAGATCGAACCCGAACGTACGTGTTTACAAGAAGACAGGAGATAGGAGATGGGTATCGCACGTTAAAAATGACGGACCCCTTCACAAAAACATTTTGAATCCTCATACCCCCAATGACGCGTCTTTTCTTTGACAAATGACAAAGGCAACCATGTTTTTTCTCTTAAATCATATGTTGGTCCACCCGGTATATGGTATTTGATAAGCAGGCGCCATCTTTTTTTCTCTTAAATGATGTCGGTTGTTTTTCTCTCTCAATTGATGAGTGTTTTGAGACACCGTGTATACATATTATGAGCTGTATACTACTGCACACGTTCATATAATTACATTCGAAAATGAAAGTTATTTTGCTAAGCTTATAAACGAAAATTGATGAACCATCAAATGAGGTGGCAGACATATACTTGACTGAATAAATCATCAAAGTATTTGCCACTATATAAATCACCAAGGTATTTGCCACTATTTCGACTAACATGAAACGATGTGGTCAACTCACAAACTCGCTTACTTCTCTGAAACAATGTACAAGACGTGTTTGATTGATATCGATCTGATGATTTTGATTGCATCCTTTTCAAGTAATTTGTCTCGTAGGTGCTGTCTTACCAACACACTTGCTCATTTCTCAACAAAATTCTATTGGTTATTTAAATTATTATGGAGTTCAGTGCAAATGTTTCGAATTATCTCGATATTATGTTAAGACTCTCGAAGTAATTTGTCTCGTCTTGATGTTTGCTCAAAAACTTGCTCACTTCTCTGGAGCACACAATCGATCTGATGGATTGGATGTTTACACCTGTATCATGTTTCAGTCTACCGATAAAACGTTGGTGATCGATTTCGAATTTTATATGGGCCTTCATTGTGATTGTGACCTGACGTTTTGGTTACTTATAATTATCATCAGAACACTGTTTCAAATTTGTATCTGAATTTCATGTGAAATCTCGACTTTCGACGTGTTAGGTCCTCATCAGAGTGAAAACTCCAAATTTCTATCACTTGTTTTCGTCATCAATACACTGTCTCGAATGTAATTCAAATCTAATGTAATATCCCTGTTTCAAGTTGTCTTTGAGTCCTCATCAGAGTTAAAACTAGCTATTTCGGTTGATTTTTTCATCATCGGTATACTATTTCAAATGTTACTTGAATTTGTTGTGAAAAATCCCTAGTTTCATCGTGTTGAGTCCTCGTCAGAGTTGAAACACCCAACTTTCGGTAAATCGTTTCCATAATCAGTACACTTTGTCCCGAATTTTATTTCAGTTTTCATCAGAGTTAAAACTCAAAGTTTCACATACTTTTCTCATTATTATCACCGTTTCACATTTCCTTTGAGTCTTCATCACAGTTGAAAACCCCAACGTTGGATTGAATGAAAAAATCCCTCAAATTTTGGTTCTATTTGGACTTCATCAGACTACAACGTTTCGCATATTTTCCCATCATTAGTATACCATTTCGAATGTTAGTTGAATTTAATTTAAAATCTCCACTTCAGACGTTTTCAGTCCCCATCAGAGTTGAAACCTCCAAATTTCGATTACTTTTTCCCATCATCAATACACCGGCTCGAATTTCTTTTAAATTTAATTTTCACCAATTAAGTCGGTGTTGACGATTTGTCGGAACAATTCAAAACGTTGCCAATTACACCTACATTTATTTATTTCCATGTGTCTTTCAAGCATGATATTCTTAGCAAATATGTGTATTTACGTTTTGGGCAGATTGTATTTGAAACAAATTCATCAAACATATACGTCGAAAACGGACACCAATTCAATGATGAACCGATGAAAGTTTGTTTAGTTAATCTCATGATTTATATCAATACTATGCACTACGGTCGGATGTGTTATTACATTGCAACTGTCATACAAACTCAAAAGTGTATAATGAAGCGATAGAACCATTTCACCATCTAGTGTAAATCTCTAGAATTGAATACTGTCAGTCACATTTGAAATAATCTTTTTGTTAAAGTCCTCGAAATCAACTGTGTCTATTTATTTCATTGCACTTTCAATCTGCTACAAATACACTGTTCAAACTTACCTTTTCAAGGATTTCATTGCAATACTCTACATTTGAAGTTGTCATATAAACCAAAACGATTATTTTGTTGTGATAAAACATAACAAAATCACTATTTTCTCTGCATAATTTATCATGTTTTTATTTTCAATAACTGTAATATCAGACCTGTCATATCCCATGCATCGCTCTTGCAGTATTTGAAATATCATACAATCCAATCGAATATATATATATATATCCATCTCATATCTTCTCAGCCTTTCATATGTCTCGTCGACGAAATCCTCCTCACAACTCGCTCACTTCTCTGAGACACTACACAAGACTCATTTGGAATCAATTAGATTTGACCACTCCCAAAAATACCACATTCATTCATTTCTCTATTTGAATTAACATACATTTCAGTCAGAAAAATGAAGTCATTCCAATATTGTCTCCAACTAAAACACTGCACAAACTTGTTTGAATTCAAGAGGTGAAGTAAAGCAAATAACTGACCCCGTCTGAATGAAAGGAATACAAAAAAATATTCAAGAATCAAGACTGAGAAAACTGTTTTTCTGTGAATAAACTCCATTAGAATTTTCAATTTTATCTGCCATCCTCACATAGTAGTCTTTACAGTGGCCACGAAATTTCACGATGACTCTGACAGAAATTGTGAATTTGCAATATATGTTAGAAATCGTTTTCTTTTTTTTGGAGTACCGACATGCAGTTGTATCTCTAAAAATGACAGAGTTATGTCTAGTGCAATATTTAAATCTGGAATTATTTAACTGTTGCTTTTTGGTTTCCCCGCGGGTGGCTCTGCGGCTGACTTTACCTGTAAGTCACTGCTTCATTTGTAGGGAAATATCAGTTATACATACAATGGATTATAATTAATTTGGCTGTATCAGGATGATTCTAACGTTGTCCGACCTACCCTGTACTGATGATGAGGCAAGAACCTCGAAACGGGTCTGCAAGTGGTCTTCCCCAGCTAACTGAATCATATTCTGCTGTATAATTACAATAATCATCTGCAAGTGGGTCATTTCGGAAGAACGTTGCAGAAATATCTGTCAGATGTAATTCAAAGTCCGTCGTGGTATTAGCCAGGGAAGTAATTGTTTGCTGTCAGACGTTTGCCTGATATTTTCCACCTGGTGGAAACATTTGGAGAGAAGGGTACTTCGACATTCGTCGATTTTACTATATCGTGTATTTGATACTCTCCGACAAAAAGTCTTGAACCGTGTATCCTGATATTCAAACGAATCGATAATGTCCACTCCTTCAAAATCAAACCACGTTATTTTATTGGTACATAAATATATGATTACTTTTCCTCCAATTTATTTGGCGAAAGATGTGAAATGCGGCCCTTTTGGCATATTTTTATTACTATCGCAATTAATGTAACACTCTTTATATATTTTTATCACTATTACACTTTATGGGACACCCTGTATACACCTTACTCCTACAGTCTCCAGCTGAATGATAGATATCTCCCATTAGTTGTCATATACTCAATTTGTTGAATAACGTTTGGCGAATATCTTCCACGATTTTAATTCATTAATTATTTTTATATACACCTCGCAACTGTTCGTTTCTTCAACAATTGATTTTTAAATCTTCCTGGAATACCCTGTATGTTTTTTCTGCTAAGATTCGTGTTAGTGACATTCAACATTTCATTCTAATTATTATTACAGCTGAAAAACGTTTCGAATACCATTTTGCAACATCAGTATACCGTTTCGAATATTATTTGGATTTAATGCGAAAAATCCCTCATTTTGTCAGCGTAGTAACGTAAAAAATTACTGAAAATACGTGACTGAATTTTTTATGTTTAATGACATATTTTTAAACACCTTATATTTATTTTTTTTTGTGACGTTTCATTTCAGAAACATGCAATATATGATTTTTCTTTAAGGTGGTATTTTAAACCTCCTTGTGTACGTTATTATTATGTCATGATTCATTTTGTGGGGGTTGTGTACGACAAATCCTCAAAAATTTCCTTGCAAATGACCCAATTCCTCGAAAAATATATAAGTTATTCTATGTTATAATTTGTTTTCGGGGACGCAAATGATTTGTTCTATTTAACAATGTATCAAAAATGTGCATGAAATTCCTGTCATAGTTGATTGAAACTTGTTTTTTTTTGTCAAATTTCTGTGAAATTATTTCGTTAGATATTATTACCTACGGAAAATCACTACAACTACATTTTGAGAATATTTCAAGAGACATATTATTGGCAAAGTTGTGAAAATAATTCTACGAATAAAATATTCTTTCAAGTTTATCAACGTGAAATAACCTTGGATACAACATCACATCCGATTGATATAAAAACTGCGTATGAAACATTTCCAAATGAAAAATATGGTTTATTGAGTGAAGTCGTGAAGTTTGCAAACTACACGACTTTGTTGGGCCCTCATTTTATTATTGAATTGTTCTCAATAAAATTCAAGGTAGTTGATTTATATGTCTTTTTGGAATTGTTCTGTTTTTCACCCAAACAATTTCTTGAAAACACTAAATTTTCAACCTGGATACTTCATGCTTTGATTTAACGTGTTTGAGTGAAAAGCGAAATTTAATAGTTTTTCTACAATGTGTACCATGGAAATATGTGAAGTGTTTTGTGCCATGTATATTTTGATTTTATGTGAGTACCTTTGTGAATTTTTAAATAAAAAAAATTAATATTTTCCGAAGTGTTTGTTCCCAAAACAATTATTTTATTATGATGAACTATACATTTTATTGTGGTGTGCGAGGTGTGCCACACAACTCATTTTATAGGGCCCCACATTCTGCTCGCTTTGTGTATACAAATGAGAAGGTAATATCTCAAAGAAAGGTTTTTTTCCTCAATCGTTAATTCAATTTTCTCTCTGCAGACTTGTGCAACTGAATATTTTTCTCTCATTGCAGCTGAAATCAACGTTCGTCTATAATGCGTTCTTTTTGTAAAACTACTTGGAAAGGCATACCTTTCAACGGTATATAAATCAACCTCTCTTTAATAAGCTTAAATGACGTCTACTTAAATAAAAATATACTATGTGAGTCGTTCAACGACATTTTCGACATATGAGTCTGCCCTACGTCAATTCTGACATAGTATTCTGTATAGTATTAGACTTTGAATTCTGAGAACTCTGAAAACTCTATCACTTCCGAAATTAGACTGAATGTATGGAATCGCACGTTGAACGCTAAGGTCCCTCGTAACTTGTGCTTCAATCAACCGAATTTAAGATTGCAACCTCTCTTAGGATAGTTGACCGAATGCATGGTATCGCACGTTGAAATGTTAGGTCCACGTATCTACCAACAGCTGACTGAATGTATGATATTTTCAAATGAGAAGACTACGACTCCTATAGTAGTTGACTGAATGCATGATATCACACGTTAGCATGTGACTGCTACATCACTCATGACTGAATGCATCACACGCTAAAATATTAGGTCTACGTTACTTAAGACAATAGTCGCATAATTACGTTTTTGGGAGGCTCTGCATATGCCGACGTGAGGTAACGAAGTCAGACGAAATTTACACAAGGTTAGTTAGACAAATGACAGGTGACTGAAGCGACTCTGACAGTTGACAGGTGACTGTTGCGACTCTGACAGTTGAAGGTTAGTTCGTTCTGGTTAGATCACACAAAATTTATTGGTTTTTTGTGGTACTATGTACAAAAAAACAAAAAAATTCAAACGCCGAAACGTATTAAATATGTATCGAAAATTGGTGTTTTTGGCATTCTAAAAAGTAGTTAACATTGGATACGTCAAAACATGCAAAAATGCGATTAAAATGGACGTTCATAAGGTTACGAAAAAAATGGGTATCGCACGAAAATGTCAGACCCCATCATGATACCGTTTATGAGGCACCCTGTACAATGAAATATAAACGCTGCATTGATTTTTTCTTTAACAAACAAAACACACAGATGTAATTCAATCTCTTTGTATGATCAAGCATTTTTCAAATGCTCATATCCCCAAGCAAACGTTTTTAGCTGTATGCTATGAACGCCGACATATTTTTTCTTTAACGAACATTACACACACACCCACACACACACACACAGATGTAATTCAACCTCTCTGTATGAGCTAGTAGTTGTTTCGAATCCTCAATGATACGTTTTTTCTTTGATTCATTTTCCACCTGATATTTGACAAATGACAGCAGCCATCTTTTTTCCTTACAACGTTGAGATTCTCAAGACGCTATACGTGAGGTTAGTTCGTTCTGGTTAGATCAAACTAAATATCTGTCAATCTGTCTGTTTCCTAAGTCCTATCTCCTATCTTCTGTCTCCTATCTTCTGTCTCCTTTCCCTTGTCTCCTATCTTCTGCCTTCTATGTCCTAACCCATGTCTCCTATCTTCTATCTCTTTCCTCCTATCTTAGATCTCCTATCTCATATCTTCTATCTCCTACTTTCTATCTCCTATCTTCTATCTTTTATGTCCTAACTCCTGTCTCCTATCTTCTATCTCCTTTCTCCTATGTTCGTTTTCCTATCTTCGGTCTCCTTTCTCCTGTCTCCTATCTTCTGCCTCCTATGTCCTAACTCCTGTCTCCTATCTTCTATCTCCTATCTTCGGTCTCCTATCTCCTATCTTCCGTCTCCTATCTTCTGACTCCTATGTCCTAACTCCTGTCTCCTATCTCCTTCCTCCTATCTTCGGTCTCCTATCTTCTGTCTCCTATCTCCCATCTTCTGCCACCTATCTCCCGTCTCCTATCTCCTGTCTCCTTTCTAACACTATCATTACATAGATGTCAGATGTAATTCAATAACTATGTATGGGTTAGTAGTTGTTTCGAATCCCTCATGAAGCGTTTTTGCGAGACGTCCCATGATGTGCGTTGGCCAATCAAATACCGTCATCTTTTTTCAATCTCTTTTCAAATGACAGTTGACAAACGAGTATAAACACCCTCGTCGAAGAAATGACAGATGTAATTCAATCTCTATGTATGGGTATGACGTTGTTTCGAATCCCCATATTTCCAATGATACGTTTTTCTTTGACCCATTTTCCACCTAACAGTTGATAAATGACAGAGGCGACCATGTTTTTTCTCTTAATTCATATGTTGGTACACCCGGTATAGCATTTGACAAGCAGTCGTCATATTTTTCCTCTTAAATGACGTATTTTGAGACACCCCGTTGTTTTTCTCTCTTAAATGATGCATTTTGAGAAACCCGGTTGTTTTTTCCCCTTAATTGATGCATTTTGAAACACTCTGTATACGTAAAACAACAACTTTTGAATCCTCATACCACCAATGAGGCATTTTTTATTTGATTCATTTTCCCACCTAACATTGGTACACCTGGTATAGCACGTTGACAAGCAACAACAATCGCCCTGTTTTTCTCTTAAATGATATGTTGGTACACCCGGTATAACACGTTGACAAGCAACCGCCATGTTTTTTTTCCTCTTAAATGTTGTATTCTGAAACACCCTGTTGATTTTTCTCTTAAATGATATGTTGGTACACCCGGTATAACACGTTGACAAGCAACCGCCATGTTTTTTCCTCTTAAATGGTGTATTTTGACACACCCTGTTCATTTTTCTCTTAAATAATGTATTTTGAAACACCCTGTATTCGTTCCACATTGGAATCGCACGTTGAAACATTACAACCTCGTTACCCCGCCATTTTACCAATTTTTTCAAACATCATTATTATTATAAGTAGTATGTCAAGGCGGATTTCACCTCATTAATTTGAATTTTCGGTCTCGATGGCATCTGGCCATCGAGATCTCCGCCATTTTGGTTCTTCGGCGAAGTTCTTCAGCAACCCCAACGCCGAAGAAGGTGGGGGGAGGGTTGCGGAAGAAAAAAAAATAAAAAATTTTTTGTCCCCGAGTGGGGCTTGAACCCACGCCTATTGGCATGGCCAATGAGCCATGAAGGTTCCATACTAATGTCGATTTAAAACTCGTAGCTTTGATAATGGGAAAAAAAGCCGATTGGCAGCAGTCGCAATAAACATGGCGGTGTAGGGTGTAGCGTGTGGGGGTTGAGAGAGAGAAAAATTGCAGGTACATGATAGGCGTAGAGAGCAATTGGGTGTGTGGGAGAAGAAAAAAACGACCTCATGTGATTCGTTGTGTCGAAAAATGGCCGTCGAAGCAACGCCCCCCTGCGGTACATGAAAAATGTAAAGAGCGGAGGGCGGGGGGCGGGCGGGCGGGGAGATCAAAACGACCTCATGTGATTCGTTGTGTCGAAAAAAATGGCCGTCGAGAGCCCCACGCCTACGATAGCAATGGCCGCCGAAGCATCTCTCTCGACTTAGAACAGGCAGCAACATGTCCAGACTTGAGTTGGAATTCCGAGAATCGTGTGTGACGTCACCAAATTAACATCTGGTGTTTACTGGCGAGCGGCGTGTGTGATTCTAGGAAATGATGACTCAGCGAAATCGAGACATGATTTGGCCTTGGACTTGTTTATCGCTCCACAGCTTAAGTAAACAACCACATCCGGTGGTTGTTTACCCAAGTTGAAATTCCGAGAAATGTCCACTCAGCATTTTATTACTGCATAGTTTGGGTTTTCCCCCCAGCATATTCAGCGTGGGCAGACGGCGTGGGTCACATGACACAGAGAGTTTATACATACGTTCACAGCGCGCGCCGACGACATTTGATAGCCTGCCTCCGAAGCAACAACAAGTGTTTTGTGCTGCTCATCTGCCTCTCGCTCTTCATACAGTTTTATTGTGAGTGCCATTCATTCGTGATTTGCAAAAGGTTAGTAGATTTCACATATGTTTTCGCGAGTGTTTCAAGTGTCTATGCCATTCGATTCAGTTGTTATAAAGTTCATTTATCTCATACAGAGTGTCTCATAAATCGTTATATTTTTCTCATACAGAATACATTGAATTTTTTTGTCACATTTCTCGTACAGAGTGTCTCATAAATCGTCATATTTTTCTCATACAGTGTAGGTTGAATATTTTTGTCACATTTCTCTCATACAGTGTCTCATATATCGTCATATTTTTCTCATACAGTATACAATGAATATTTTTGTCACATTTCTCGTACAAAGTGTCTCATAAATCGTCATATTTTTCTCAAACAGTGATTTTTTGCCATATTTCTCATACAGGGTGATTCGAATGTTTTTGTCATATTTGTCGTACAGGGTGAATCACAATAATGTTTTGAGGGAGTTTACAGCGTGTATAAAAAAAAAAATCTTCATTATTTTGAAACGTGCATGTTTTTCACAGATGTCTCATCTCGACGAAATTAACAAGGTCTCCTTGGCTTGCAGGAAGGACCTGCACAAACTACAAGAGCTGCCGAAGGACGAACCCAAATTGATCCTCGACGCTCAAACCAAAACTACAAAGTTTGGGGAGTCAATCCTTGTGGAGTTAGAGGACTGCGTAGTATTCCTTCCGAATCGAGTGACTGGAGCATTGAAAGCGAACCTCGACAAATTGACCGAGGCCCAGCACGTGCTAATATACAGGGGTGAAAAAAAAATTGCCAATCGAGCTCATCCGCAGCAGCTGTTTGAGATCGCCAAGGCCTGAAGACGTCGCAGCCGTTGGAAACAGAGAGAGTAAGTTTCTTGTATTTTCATTTGACATTTTTCTTGAAATTTTGTGTTGAATCATGTCATCTGACGTCATTGTTGAACAAAGTGTGGAGATGGTGGCAAAGTTGCTTAAGGCGGTAAAAATCCTCAAAAAGGGCTGTTCCGATGAAGAGTGCAAACATTAGTTGGCCCAATGCCAGCGCACCGCCCGCCTTATTAATAGAGCGATCGCAGCGGTGGAAGGCATAGGCTCTCTGAGAAAATTGCAAACTTTATGTGGTCACTTAAAAATTATCCGAAATTCAATCAAAAATTCAGGCCAACAGCCAGTCGTCGTGGGGGAGGGACTCAAATCAAAATTGACATCTCGAGTAAAGTGGGAGGACTTGAAATCGGCATTTTCTTCGCGTCTGCGCACAGGTATAATTATAAATTTAAAACATAAAGAAATTGGGCAATTTTTCGGGGACGCATTCTCTCTATTCAAAAACAGAATTCAAAATTTATTGAAAAAACATTCACTCATTAAAGTCAATTCGATATTTTGTGGGAAATTCGTGAAAAACTCTTTGAATCAAGAACAAAAAATCGACTTCAAGTATTTCAACACTAAAAACGCTGTGATCGATAGGAGTACAACTTTGAAAGAGTGGTTCTTGGAAAATGTCATCGATCAAATTCAAAACAAACTTTCTGAATTCGCGGACAAAGAGAGCGGATGGAGTCTCGAGAAAATCGTTAGTTTGGAAATAAATATCAACAAATCCGGCATCGGCAAGGGTTCGTCTTTCATCGAGTTGCCGAAATCTATTGCCAAAAAACGAGCTTGCATCAACATCAAAAATGATGTTTCGCTTGGGCAATCGTCTCCGCCCTGTATCCTGTTCAATCTGGTAAAAATACTGATAGAACATCGTCATATCCGCATTACTCAAAGGCATTGAATTTGGACGGAATCGACTTTCCCATGAAATTTAAACAAATCACCAAATTTGAACAATTAAATAACATTTCCGTCAATGTGTACACTTTGGAGTTAATTCAGCCGAAGCCGGACAAGGAGGCATTTTTCGTGACTGTTCCAAGTCGACTCACGAAACAAAAATTAGACAAACATGTCAATCTTCTCCTCATTCAAAATGAATATCACCCGAAATTAAATGATTACGAGGCACCGCCACTGATTGACGATGACACTGACGATTCAGACATAAAATTCCATTATGTTTGGATAAAGGATTTATCTCGCCTACTTAGTGCACAACTCAATAATCATGGTAACAAAAAATTCATTTGCGACAGATGTTTGAATTATTTCACAAGTGAGGAAAAATTGAACAGTCATACTGTTGATTGTCAAAAACAAAACACATGTAAAATTCCTTTCCCCCACTACGATCATGTAGAATTTCGCGACTTTGTACATAAAGAAAGAGTGCCCTTCGTAATATATGCGGATTTCGAGTCGATTTTGGAACCGTTCAAAGATGCCGCCGGTGCCGGATGCAATTCTCAAACGGAAAAGTACCAAAAACATATTCCGTTCAGTGCCGGATTTTATTTCAAGTGTGCATATGACGACACTTTGTCATTTTACGATAGCCATCGAGGTCTCGATTCGATGGATTGGTTAGCGGAAAGAATGGGGACCATAGCCAAAATTGTGCAAGCCAAAACTTTGGACATTGTTCCCATGACCGCATCACCTGATGAGGTGAACGCGCCATGTTGCCACATCTGCGAAAAACCTTGGAAAACTGACGACAAAGTTGTCCGTGACCATAATCACTACACGGGTGCCTTTCGCGGATATACGCATGCGCAATGCAACCTGTTATACAAAAAGTCTTTTGTGGTGCCGATCGTTTTCCATAATTTATCCGGATACGACAGCCATTTTATTATTCGAGATATAGCAAAGGGGGGGCGAGTCAGCTTGTTGCCTGTCAACAAAGAGAAATACATATCTTTCACCCAGTATGACGACAATACAGACATCAAGTTCAGATTCATCGATTCGTTCCGTTTTATGGGCATGAGTTTGGACCATTTGGTTCAGACTTTGACAGTGCACGATTTGAAAATATCCAAACGCGAATTTGCACATCTGACAGCATCGCAGTACGAATTACTCACTCGAAAGGGCGTATTCCCATACGATTTCATCGATTCGATGGAAAAGTTGGAAGTTGAATGTTTGCCGGCGCTCCATCATTTCTACAACAAGTTGAACGATTGTCACATTAGCAAGGCAGAATACGAACATGCGCAGAACGTGTGGCAAACGTTCAACTTAAAAACACTGGGCGAGTACTCCGACTTGTACATGAAAACAGACATATTGCTCTTGGCTGATATTTTCGAGAATTTTCGAAATATCGGTCACGTGACATATGGCCTGGACCCCGCGTGGCATTACACCCTACCCGGCTATGCGTGGTCGTGCATGTTGAAGTACACCCAGTGCAAGTTGCAGATTTTGAAGGACGTCGACATGCTCATGTTCATCGAGCGAGGAATTTGCGGAGGCATCAGTCAGTGCTGCAACAGGCGCTCCACGGCAAATAATAAATACATGGGTGACAGGTATGACGTCACTCAGCCCTCCATTTATTTGCTATATCTCGATGTAAATAATTTATATGGGTGGCCATGATGCAATATCTTCCGTATGGGGGATTCAAATGGCTCGAGAATGTTGCCGATTTGAATGTGCTCGAGGTGTCAGACACTTCGCCGATTGGCTATATTCTCGAAGTCGATTTGGAGTACCCCGAACACTTGCATGACAAACACAAAGATTTTCCATTATGCGCCGAACACCGTACTCCGCCAGGCTCAAAATTACCCAAATTAATGACCACCCTGTACAACAAGGAAAACTATGTTGTACACTACAGGGTGTTGAAACAAGCACTGACGCACGGACTTGTACTTAGAAAAATTCACAGAGTTCTGCAATTCGACCAATCAGCCTGGCTCAAACCGTACATTGAATTAAATACGAAATTGCACGCAGAAGCAAAAACCACTTTCGGCAAAAATAACTACAACATAGCCAATAACGCAGTATTCGGGAAAACGATGCAGAACATACGAAAACATCGTGTAGTGAAAATGGTCTCAAAATGGGAGGGGCGATATGGCGCGAAAAATTTAATTTCCAGCCCGAATTTCAAGAATCGCACCATTTTCGATGAGGACCTCGTCGCTATCGAGATGGCAAAGACGGATCTGTTGTTCAATAAGCCCGTGTACATCGGAATGGCGATACTCGACATTTCCAAGGTGTGCGTGTATGATTTCCACCACGGTTTCATGATGGAAAAATACACGAGCGATCAGTGCAAGTTGATGTACACGGATACTGATTCGCTGATTTACGAGATCAAATCCGATGACATTTATCGAAATTTATTAAAGTCGAACCTGGAAAAATTCGATACAAGCGATTACCCCATCGACAACCCGTATGGGATTCCCCTTGCCAACAAAAAAGTCCCCGGCTTGATGAAAGACGAAGCGAATGGCCGAATTATGACAGATTTCGTGGGACTCCGTTCAAAGCTGTACACCTATAAGATACAGGGTGGAACATGCGTCAAAAAATCCAAAGGAGTGAAATACAGTGTTGTCCAAAATAAAATCACATTCGATGACTATGTAGAATGTTTGGAAAATCAGCGTGAGAAAGTCACATCTCAACGCTGTATTCGCTCCTTTGCGCACACCGTTTTTAGTGTGGAGCAAACAAAGATCGCTCTCAACCCCCACGACGACAAGCGCTGTCTCCTCCAGGGCTCCCATGACACTCTGCCGTGGGGCCATTACAGTCAATTGGATATTTAACTATGCGCATCTCGCATACAAACGCTTCATTGGCTTAGGAGATGATGATTCGGAACTCGATGACTGATTCAACGCACAAAATCTCGATAAAATGTCAAATGAAAATGCGGAAATTGTGCTCTTGTTTGTTCCCACACATCGTATATTATATAATCAAATGTATATATTAATGTTTGAATAAATCAGCATGTAATCCATGTTTGAATATTATTTCGTTTCACCTCCACTTTAAAAAAAATAAAAAATCCCCACAATTTTTGGGTCATTTCTAAGGTGAAAAAACATACACTTTTTACATCAAAAAAGTATGCATTTTTAGGGTTGAAAAAGAATCGTTTTTTGACGCGAAAAGTGCAAGTTTTTCACCTCAAAAAGTGCCTGTTTTTGGCCTCAAAAAGTCACACTTTTATTGACATGGTGGAAAAAGCTGAGTGAACAGTTTTTGCTTCACTCAGCCACTCAGCTTCAACTGAAAATGACTCACTGAAATCGTACCACCATATCAATAAAGTGGTCACTTTTTTTCACCCAAATTTACATGTATTCTTATGGGAAAATGGTCATTTTTTGATAAAAAAAAATGACCGAAAATTGACATGGTGGAAAAAGCTGAGTGACGGCTGAATGATAGCTGAGTCACTCAGCAGTGGGTGTTTTTTTTACCTTAAAAAGTGTCACTTTTTGACGTCAAAAACATGCTCTTTTTTACCTCAAAAATGAGCATGTTTTTGACTTTTTTTTTGGGACCGAAATAAAACAAATATTCTAAGACACATATATTTTTAAAAGTGTGATGGGTGCTCTACAAACTGCGCATGTGTCGCACCTGATGGCGCACTGCCAGCAGCTCACCAAATGTCTACATGGCATAAACAATACACTTAGTTCATTGACAAGACAAATACGACAAGTCATCACTGTGTTCTGTGAGTCTATGCTGGCAGCATTGACATCTGTCTCTTTGTCCATGTCACCTGTCACTCGTCCCTCTGCAGGAGCGCCATCTGTCGGTGGTGGTTGCGAGGTGTCATCTGTCACTTGTCCTTCTGGAGGAACGCCATCTGTCGGTGGTGGTGGTGGTGGTGGCGATGATTCATCTGTCACTCTGCTGTCAGCTGACACTCTTGGTTCCGGAGGAACATCATCGCCATCTATCGGTTGGATGAGTTCCTGATTGTGGAAGAATTCACAATGGGGGCTCCATTCACGATGGTCAGCCATAGGATCGTCATGGGGCTGCCATCGGAACCCTTCTACTCGGCACGAAAGACATTTAACTATGTCTTCCGAGCCGGTATACGTAAAACCGGCTTCGGCTAACTTACTTGAAGGAAATGCCGAAGTCCAGCTTCGAAACGTGTCGAGTCGTGACTGCATCTCTCTCTCTATCCGAACACACACTCACTGCATACTGAAATGAAATTGCCAACATTGTTCAATATATACATTTATTTCGATTCATAATCAAATAGTACTTTGTCAGGCAAATAATATAGGGATTCACGAAAACATAGATGTTTATCATCTTTGGACGATATAGTACACAAATTTATAGCCTCGTCAAATGTCAAATCATTGTTTCTAGCAAGAACTCTGGCACTAGCTAATATATCATGGTAATATTGACAAAAGTTCATATTCAATAAATATTCAAATCTTCCCGCCAACACTGTGACATCCAAATGCAGGATTTCCTGGATTTCGAGCTCCGTCAAGTAGAAGTAGGTGTCATCTTTGGAAACTCGCACTGTTGCACTATTTCCATAAGTGTGTAATTCCAAGTCCATGACATCATCCCAATCGAGTTTGATTTGAGCGGTCTTGTTGTCGGCCGCATTCGGATCAGCTCGGTTATTGTAAAGCCGATTAATGGCTCCCACGAAAATGGCCCACTCGAACATGCTGAAAGGCAGGCTGAAGGAAATTGTGTGCGGGATTGTGCACACAAGTCTCACTGCAGGCACGAAACTTCGAGCAACACTTATTCCACATTGCACAGACAAAATTGATGTGTTTCGGAACTCGTAGGTGGCGCTGCACATGTAAAATCGTTCCTTCTTGATGGCGTCTTTGTACATGTCACAAACACGGTCCAAATCGGCAACACGTTCTGCCCACTCTCTTGATGATGATGATGACTCCGAAGAATCCTCCTCGACAGACACTAGGGACGAAGACATCGACTCGTAATCGGACGTAGGATCGTTAGACGCGAACTGCACTCCACCAAGCATGATGATCGACTGACTCATCGTGCCGCTGAACGGTTTGAAATATTTCGCAGCCGGCTGGAGAGAGCGAGAGAGAGACGAAAGGCCCCCAATTTTATGCGCTAATGTGTCTATTTTCCATTGAATTACAAGCGATTTGTCGAATCTCTCCAGGAATTGTGAGTACTGTCAAAACCCAACCATTTCACCAGGACTTTTCGGCCTTTTCGTCTAATGATTTTTTCCACGAGATAGACGTCGGGATTCTTCGTCTTTTGCAATTCCTGTTCGTAGAAAGCGCCGCTGATTGGTCGCCCCTCCAAGTCCTCCAGCAAGTACGTGATTGGTTGGGTGATTTTCACTTTGACGACTTTAAAAATTTCAGTCGTCCAATTGGGTGTATACCCCTTCTCGAACACATGTTTGGCCTTGCTAATTCGCACAAAGTCTCCAATTTTGAACTTTTTTCGGCCAGCTCGTCCCACATAATCATACGCATACTTGTACACTTTGTCTTCATTGTCTTTGGTGACGTCACAGGGTTTCATGCCGATCGTCCGATGTTTGCGCTGATTGTAATTTTTGGCAATGTCCGGTAAAATGTCCAGCCACTTGTAGGTGCCGTTCAAACTGAAATATTTGAAGAGTTTTTCTTTTAGCGTGCGTATCATTCTTTCCGCAATAGCTGCTTTGATCTTCGTGTACGTGCTGTAGTGTTTGATGTTGTACTTTTTCATGAGGGCCTGGAAGCTGGCGTTGTAGAATTCAGTACCCAAATCAGATTGTAGGAACGTAGGACTTCTGTTCGCTTTCGATAATATGTCCCCCATCGCTTCGGTGACGTCTCGACCACCTTTGGTCTTCAAAGGCCGCACCCATAGGTATTTCGAGAAGGTGTCAATCACCACGAGAATATAATTGTAGTTCTTATTGACTTTCGAGTATTTTTGAAGGTCAGCCAAGTCCATCTGCCACAGATCGTCGATTCCTTTGATGATGGTACGTCTGCGGGGAAATCTCTTTCTGGCCGGAGCATGGAGCTCATCGACCAATTGCTTTTTGGCTGCGGATGACTCCATTTCTCCCAAACGACTGCGCAATGCTAATGCGCAGCTCCATTGTTATACTCTGTACTTAAGTCCAGAATCGTTGGCGTTCTCGACATTTCTTCAATCTGCTTTTTCAAAGTATCGTGTATTTTCAACGAAAGTGTCATGAATTTCATAACTCGAATGTTCAAGGCCTCGTGAGCGTGTTTCTGCGCATCCAATTCTGCTCTGAGCTTCACTGTGACGTCATCAACGTAGTTTTTGTTGACAACATCATTCAAGGCCTCGTGAGCGTGTTTCTGCGCATCCAATTCTGCTCTGAGCTTCACTGTGACGTCATCAACGTAGTTTTTGTTGACAACATCATTCGGAGTAGTTGGCGTTTCGACATTACATATTTTCACATGTTCAGCGTCAATGTCCCCGTTTGCCGTGTAGTTGAGTATGACACCGGGGAAATGATAAGGCTGCTGCTGAGCGCGGCGAGCTGAGGAACTTTGACCGAACTTGTTGATGCTCATGATGGAACTGTGGGGTGCGAAACATCGACACTTGTATTTATCGAATGTATCCAGCCTCTCTCAGCTCATTGATGATGGCCACGATCTCGTTGTCGGTAGAGGTGCTGCCAGCATTCTTAGCTGCGACGAGTAGCCTATATCTGTCAACTAGCTCGTTGACATCGTCCCAATACACGTATTCTACAGGCTTCGTATTATATGTCAATTGATCTGGGATGGAGCCTCCAACACGACCACCACCACCACCAGCCTTTTTCTTAGTGTCAGATGAGACTATGAACATTGGTCGAATTATATTCTCGTATTTGGCTATTTGGGAAGGATTCAGCCTACCTTTCGTATCTAAATGGGCACCTGTACTCATCAAAATTTGCTTGTATGCCACCAAGTCTTGTCTCTGGTATTTCGGATTCTTGTAGAAAATCAAACTATATAATCCCGGAGTACCCTGGTATGTTTCGCCATCAATGCGAATGTCCCCCGTATCTTTATCCAAGTCCATCAACTTGTTGCCGAGTATCCATTGCGCTCTGGGTCTGTCGTAAATGGGGCCGTAAGTCACATCGATTTTGCCCGATTTCGCACAATGTTCATTCACGAATTTAGATGCTACTTCGGGGTAAACTTCCAGCAATTCTCCATCATTCTCCTCATCGTCCTCGTCGTCAGACTCATAGTCATCTGTGTGATAGCTGTCTTCGTCTTCTTCTTTCTTCATGGTGGTGGTGGGGGAAGGGGTCCTCGATGATGGCGGTTCTTGTTTCTCTTCTTTTTTCACCTTCAGCTGTCGTCGCTTAGGTGGTGGGGGCATTGCTGCATTCAGTCTCTTCAGCGGCACCGTGATGGGTTTGAATAATTTATTCAGCGCTTCATTCTGCTCGGATTTGCCGAGTTTCAAAGACAAATACTTTTTTCGAACAACTTTCGCCAACTCACTGACTTGACGTTTTCGTTCGACTTTGGCAATTTCGGAGTCGACACGTGATGTAGTCGGTGCCATTGCTACACACAGAATGACATATTCGAGACACTACATTTGAATATATCTGTCAAAACCCAGTCGATAGCGCCCTTTGGATACATCAAAGTCTTTGGCTATGACCAAACATCCGAATTTTTCCTTCCAACAGGTGGCGCACATGCGTCGAAATTCATCGAAGGTGTAGTCCGGAGAGACGTGCTCGTCAAAGGCGTGCTTCAGGTTCACATCGTCTTGCCGAAATAGCACTATAATGTTGCAATTGTCTCTGATCAACTGTTTGGGTATTTTCGAGTAGGTTTGACATAAATATGCAACGTTCACGGATTTATGACGTCCCATGGCATAGTACTCTCTGATTTTATCCTGTTTGTCGCACGAAACATCATCAAATATAAAAATTGAGTGCTCCTTTGCCATTGACGGCTCGATAATCTCCTCGTTGTCCCTGTATGGATAATAGCCCACTCCTTTGACTTGTTTCAATACATCGTGCAACAGCTGATATTTCGGCTGGTACAGTGATTTTGAATATACGTAGACATTCTCGAAGCGGGCTCCGTTCGGGCTGAATAACAAACTCAGTACAGCGTTGGTCTTGCCACATCCGCTGGGACCACAAAATATCGCTCGAAATGAATTCGGTAGCAGAGGACCGTGTTTGCGCACAACATTCAAGTTGCCGCCACCTACGATATCCAAATTGGCTATTTCCAGGGTCGGCTCTTGTTGCACCACTTTCATTGTATATTTGGAGAAAAAATGTTACATGTGACCACGCCCACATCTGGCGTTCGACTGACAGTTCGAGTGCTCGAGCGGCGGCTATGTAAGTAAGTGTACAACGCCAATCGCGTCATTGTCATGCTAACCTTCGAGCACAAAGGTCGTGGAGTGGTTAACTCTGTGATAAATTGTCTGCCATTCGAGCTACATCTGCCCGGATACCAATACTGCGGACCTGGCACCAAATTGAAGAAGAGGTTGGCACGCGGAGACGCTGGTGTGAATCCCCTAGACACTGCTTGCAGATCACACGATATCGCATACTCGCAAAGCAACTCTCTGGACGATAGACACAAGGCTGACTGGGTGTTGGAAAATCGAGCTTGGGAACGTGTCAAGTCCAAAGACGCGAACATCGGCGAGAAAGCTGCAGCTTGGCTAGTCACCACAACTATGAAGGCGAAGCGTAATTTGGGCATGGGTATGAAGTCATCATCAATGGCCTCTGCTTCTGGTGCAAAACGGTCAACGAAAAAGAGGTCGTTCAAGAAGGATGTTGTGTCGAAAATCACCAATCATCTGCGGAGGGCACTGAAACCTGAACAACTCAAAGATATGAGTGCGAAGGCTCTGCGAAAATCCTCGTTGGTAGCACTGCGTGCAGCCCGAGCTCAAGTCAAAAAATTGGGCGGTCGCAAAAACATCAAAGTACCTCGAATAATACCTTTCGAAGCAAAGAGTGGAGGTGTGCTGCCTTTGCTTCCCATCTTCGCAGCTTTGGGAGCACTGGGATCGTTGGCTGGTGGTGCCAGCACCATAGCCAGGACCATCATCTCCTCGAAAAACGCTCAGAAGAAATTAGATGAAGAGAAGCGCCACAATACTGCGATGGAGAACATCGGAAAGCAGGGATCTGGCCTGTTTATGCGCAAAACAAGTCGCGGAGGCTATGGTCTTTTCCTCAAGAAGTTTGCAAAAAACTCCCAGTGAAGCTGCCCAATAGCAAGCGACCTTTGTACGATGTGGACTTGGTCAAGTATGCCAAACGTCTGAAAATTCCTAATTTCGTTGGGGTTTTCATGCGCGACAACCTACCTCAATCTACGCCCATGTACAAAGAGTGCGCCATTGTCAATCTGGACTCGATAAAAAATCGTGGAACGCATTGGGTAGCTTACGTGAAAAGTGGACTTTGTGTGAAATACTTTGACAGTTTCGGTAATTTGAAACCGCCAGTGGAACTCGTACGATATATAAATGGCGGTGGAAATGTGAAAATCTACTACAACAACGATCGCTATCAGACATTCGATCAAGCAAATTGCGGCCATTTGTGTCTGAAATTCCTCTACGATCAAACTCAACACAACGATGGATAGGGTCGTCAACAAAAAGACAGTGACCTTTAATGAAGAGCGCAATACGGTTCATTATATGGTTGTGTGGCGATTTGCGTACAACACTTCGCGCAAATCCGATTGGCAGCGTATGGCTATGGACAGGATCCGTTTCGCTAGGCGAATCTCCAAACTTGCCTACATAATTGACCCCATTTTGGATGTGGAACACAGGGAGCGAGTGTGGAAGTCATTAAATGAGAGTGCATAACCCCCAAAGTGTCAGTCATGTCTTTGCTGTTCACCCTGACAGGTCACACTTCTACGCTGACCGCAGACTTTGCTCCGCCAATTCAATTGGACGAACACAGCTCTTACGGCTTGGCTTTGATTGGTTTTCATTCGTACAACAGCATACCGAACATAACCAAGGGGAAGTTCTATTACTTTGCCAACGGAGCGCCATCTGTTAGCACCATCAGCATACCCACTGGCTGTTACGAAATAAGCGACATTGCCAAGTTTATTCACAAACACATCGGCAAACCGAGAGAGGTGAAGAAGAAGAAAAGAGAAGTGGACATCGACAGAGACAGCAACAATAACGCTAAGGCAGCAGTGTTCTGTCTCAAACCCAATACCAATACGCTACAGTGCGAAATTTATAGCAAGTACCACACCATAGACTTCACTCCAGAGGACTCTATCGGACGATTGTTGGGTTTCTCACCTCGAATTCTCCCAGCTGGAATCGTTCACGTGTCTGACCTGCCCGTCAACATAGTCAAAGTGCGAACAGTTCACATTGACAGTAACGTCACATCGGGCGCTTTCTTCAACAACCGACCCTCCCATACGATATACGAGTTTGCCGTTCGAGAAGATCCCGGATTTGCCATCGACGAGACTCCCTCGAATCTCATCTACCTGCCTGTGAACAAGACGGAGATACATAACATAACCTTGAATATACTCGATCAGGACTTTTGTAGTGTGAATTTCCGTGGAGAAACCATCATCGTACGACTGGTGTTGCGCAAGCTGTCAAATGGGGTTGGTATTTGATTGGAACGACAACCAACAGCATAAAAGTACTGAGAGCGCAGACGTCAGTTCAGTTGCGCAGACGCAGTCAACGAGAGCACACACCAATCATACGCTCTCTCTCTCGAGCATACAATTCCTCATATCTCAAGGGCATCATGTTGTCAAAACAAGTGTTCGACGTATACAATCATCCAAAATTCGATGAATCCATCCAGAGAGTGGAGACTCGAACGTACCACCCGTACGTCAAATCCTTCCAAAATAATGACATTGTCGAAATCGTCATTCAGCAAAGTGACACATGGGTTCTGATGAACGACGCTATCGTCTGTATAGAGGGCACTCTAGTCAAGACCGCAGGAGATGGCAATGTGCGATTCGTCAATAATGCTGGAGCATTTTTCTTCGAATCAATGTACTATGAAATCAACGGCAAGGAGGTGGACTGTTCGTTTGCCGGGTATAGTGAGCACCCTGCGAGGATACACCTGTTACGCAGACGCCGATTCTAGACACTTGGCTACTGCCGGATGGACATATCCAGGTGGAGCTATTCGCAACGCCAACGACGGCTCGTTCGCCATGTGGATTCCGCTTAAGCATCTGTTTGGCATATTTCACGACTACAGATATGCCACAATCGGACGACAGTGCATTCGTTTGGTGAGAAGCAGAAACGACAACAACTGCATGGTTATAGAGGAGATTGCGAATCCGCAGGTCGCAACCACAGCCACCCTGACGATCAATAGCATCGTGCTCAAAGTCAAAAACGTCATTCCCAATGACGATATTCGCTTGCAGCTGCTGCAATCCATAAAGACTGACAAACCTGTGGTTATCTCGTTCCGCAAGTGGGATATGCACGAACTGCCTGCACTCACGCCTGGTTCCACCAAAGAAATATGGTCTGTCAAAACTTGTACGGCAGTGGAGAGCCCCCGATTCGTCATTGTCGCCTTCCAAACAAATCGAATGGACAACGTTGCACGAGATTCCAGCTACTTTGACCACGTTGACATCAGAGACATTCGCCTAACGTTGAACAGTGACAATTACCCGCATCAACGCATGCGCTTGCAATTTGACAGAAACAACTTTGTGGAAGCTCATCGCGCCTATACGGAATTCTACCCAAGCTATGCGAATTGTCCCCAGAAACGCCCTCTGCTGGATTACGATGCATTCAAGGATCGAGCCGCCATCTTCGTAATCGATTGCTCACGGAGAGCGGAATTCATGAAATCGTCCACCGTCGATGTCAAACTTGACATAGAAGCCACAGTTGGGTTCCCAGCTAATAGTCGTGCGTACTGTGTAATAGTGCACGATTACGTCATAGAACACTTGCCTTTAAGTGAGATCGTACGTCGTCTGTCATAAGACACAAAACACTTCAAGTCATACGTCATCTGTCATATGCCTGCAAGATCGGCGGGGGAGCGCTGGTTGAATGCGCGTCGCAAGGAAGCATAAGCCTATGGATAGGAAAACAAAAAGAAGAGAGTGGGGGTGGTGGGGGAATCCTCTCTCCGCACAAGCATAGACAGGTTTACCGTTGCTGTCAGCGCAGTTCACAGTCAGACTTCCACGATGAAACTTGTAGCGTGCGATATACAAGGTTTCACCATAGCCGGCGAGTTCCAGCCAAAAGAACTCGCAATCACCGACGGTCAGTGCACGAATCACTGCATTTTCAAACCGGGGGTGCCGTTCCGAGCCCTGAGTGTCGCTGACAAACAGCAAGTGCGATACCTCGAAAGAAATCATCACGGAGTGCCATATTCCTCCGGGTGTATCGACTTGGAGGAGTCCCTCGCCGAAGTGCTCCAGCCCATTGCCGATGCCGACTTGGTCTATGTGAAAGGCAGCCAGAAATTTGATTTTCTCTTGAAATACGTTAACACGTTAACCTCGAAGAAACCTCACATCGTCGATATTGGGGCCACCACCAACAGCACGCTACAAGTTCCATTATTCGAGAAAGTGGCCCCGCTGTGCCTCCATCATACTGCCGCAGTATCCAACAACGAAGTTCACTGTGCCCTGAGACATTGCTTTACGGTGTGGTCATGGGTCTCGAATCAATTGATATGGTAGTGGATGGCCCCAATAACAGAGGCGGTGCCCCCGGAGACTCCATACAGCGTCACATAGACAATCTAAGGATTTTGAAGTGCCAGATTGCTGAATACGAGAACAAAATAGAGACTTTCAAGCGATTCAGTAACATACACATCAACGATGGCAACTGGGTTTTCACCGAGGGCCGAAAAGACAGCTCATCACCGCCCCCACGAGCCGCCAAAGCCGCCACGAGCCACGACGAGCCACCGCCGCTGAAAAAACGACGTATTATTTGATTTTTCATATGTATTGTAATTATAATTATCATTTTATTTGTTAATCAATAGATGTATTAAACGAATTTTCTGGAATTTCATTTTGTTGGATGAATGACAGAGAGCGAGAGCGAGTGACAGTATATCTTTCCATCTTATTTCACTTTGCGGGGAAATGTGCACGCCTTTCCTCACAAAAAATGAAATAAGTTCGAAAAATATACAACGAGAGAGAGAGAGAGACATTTCGTGTGTTTGTTTCAATATGGTTTCAATCACATACACACACATGAAATGTCTTTCGAGAAATTTCTCTGAGAGTGTATCGGTGAGTTGTAGACACTGATAAATATGTGCGTATTTTCCCCCATATATTGAGCAATGTTTATCAGTGTGCTCCGAACCACCGCCATTTTTTTTCTCTCTCTCAAGGTGTAAGTGAGTGAGTTGTACACTGATGAATATATGTGCGTATTTTCCCTATATATTCATGTGACATGCGCATTGTTTATCAGTGTACTCCGAACTACCGCCATGTTGACAGGCTACGTAATTTTGACAGCTGTCCTGTCGAACGTACTGTACATTAGCCCACCTTACAAGGCAGGCGAAATTCTTGTTTCTTTTTTCAATCAAAACAATCAACAAATGAATAAATGGACTAAAATGTCGCAAGATCTCATGAACGATGGATATTTGTCTGTGCTAAAGGCCGAAATTCCTCCAAATGCCAAAGCATACAAACTGAGAAAAGTCTTTCGCAACAACACTTGCGAAGACACTCGTATGATGCCACTAGCATCGCCGACAGAGGTGATGACGACCACTCAAACGACGCCTAATGTGCCCCGAATGCAGATGTCGACGACGACGCCGACGAGTTCCTGCCCAAAAGACGTCTATGACGGATTCATGTTCTTTGTGAGTTTGGCGCTGATCTACCAGTTGGGCGAGTCATTCTACAAGTTCCTGATTTTAATCAAGCAGAGATACGCAATTGCCAATGAAAATGAAAATACTTATATCGATTATGGTACTGATGTGTAATTTTCAAGCGAAAAATAAATGATTTTTCACTGTATTTTTGCATTTTTTTGTTTCAAGTCTCAACACGAACAAAACAATCTTGAATTCCCTGAATTCATTTGTTTATTCAACTCTCTCTCTGTGTCGAGTCGAGAGAGCTACGTGACAAACGAATAACCTTGGAAAAATCTCCCAATATTGCGTTTCATTTTAATTCCAACAAATAAGTCTCCTTCGAGTAACCTCGAATCTTGAATCCCCCCGCCGCCCCGCCCGTAGCATCCTGCCCCGCAGCTATCCGCGTCATTCTCAAAGACAAAGACACAAAAAACCCGATGAGTTAGAGTGAGATGCCAAACATGTCTTATTTCGCTGAGTCATCATTTCCTAGAATCACACACGCCGCTCGCCAGTAAACACCAGATGTTCATTCATGGTGACGTCACACACGATTCTCGGAATTCCAACTCAAGTCTGGACATGTTGCTGCCTGTTCTAAGTCGAGAGAGATGCTTCGGCGGCCATTGCTATCGTAGGCGTGGGGCTCTCGACGGCCATTTTTTTCGACACAACGAATCACATGAGGTCGTTTTGATCTCCCCGCCCGCCCGCCCCCCGCCCTCCGCTCTTTACATCTATCATGTACCGCAGGGGGGCGTTGCTTCGACGGCCATTTTTTCGACACAACGAATCACATGAGGTCGTTTTTTCTTCTCCCACACACCCAATTGCTCTCTACGCCTATCATGTACCTGCAATTTTTCTCTCTCTCAACCCCCACACGCTACACCCTACACCGCCATGTTTATTGCGACTGCCGCCAATCGGCTTTTTTTTCCCATTATCAAAGCTACGAGTTTTAAATCGACATTAGTATGGAACCTTCATGGCTCATTGGTAGCGCACTCGGCTGCCATGCCAATTAGGCGTGGGTTCAAGCCCCACTCGGGGACAAAAAAATTTTTTTTTTTCGCAACCCTCCCCCCACCTTCTTCGGCGTTGGGGTTGCTGAAGAACTTCGCCGAAGAACCAAAATGGCGGAGATCTCGATGGCCAGATGCCATCGAGAGCTAAAATTCAAATTAATGAGGCGAAATCCGCCTTGACATACTACTTTCAAGCGTGTTCGAAATACTTCGAGTGAATGTCTTTTCCGTAGTCGTTCACAACTTTTTGTCCTCTTCCACGTACTGACCTATGAATCAACATGTATCGGGACCTTCTGTGTTCTCAGGATATGACCAACAGCAACTTTTGTAATGTGAATTAGTGGTTTCTGTGTTTTTTATTGACTCTAGACTCTTCTTACGCTGCTCCCACTTTTTCAAGATCACTTCATGAATATCATATCTATCTTTATGTTTATTTATAAGATAATTTATTTTCTCGCAAGCGAATGATATGTCTGAACTTGTCGGAAGCATAATGATCAATGAAGAAAAAACAAACATATATCGTATATGATACGTAAAACATATACAGGGTGTTTCAATACATCGTTGAAGGAGAAAAACATGACGGCATACCATACAGGGTGATCCAAGGTGCGTCATATAGGGTGTTTCAAAATACACCGTTAAAGATAAAGGATGTCTCAAAATTGATCATAATAAAAAAACATAGGGTTTTTCAAAAATTTTCAATTTATTAGCAAAAAATACATATTATTTAGGTAGTATATCACAGAGCCATTTGAATAAGATATCAACGTTATGTAGACTGCATTTGTATAAGCGTCCTTTAAAATGGTGTGTGCAGGATGGAGCCCCGTTGCTGTCATCGAAGACGGTTGACAACCACAATGAGTCCTGATTTTCTTCCAAGTTTACAACTCTCGTACGTATATTCAATTGTTGCAGCTTAATATCCAGAAAGTGTTTCTTTTGGTGTCCTTGTACGTAAATGATGTCAACATCGAATAGGTTGTCTTTAAGGATATCATCCAGCAGTTGATATTCCACAAAGCCAGAGGAATATCTCATACCATGAACGTTTTTTCCAAGTAACAGGCTGCACGCCGATCTTCTTTACTCAAAGAGGAAAACGGTATGCTTGGAAGTAGTAAAAAATTACTACTCTGAGCTGCAATCCTGATTGCAATCTCCTTGGGATGGAATTGTTGTTCGATAATGAACCCTTGAATATCTACGAGTGCTACCCTCATGATATATTAACAACTATTATCATCAACGTCAACTTTAGACTAACATAAAATGCAGTTTAGTTCAACTTTTTAACAGTTTCGCCAATGATGGTATCATGTACTATGATGCAATAAGCTCTTGTATTGGCTGGAAATCCTTCTGATGACTCTATCTCCAGCTTAACGTCAACAGTGGAATTTTTAACTGATTCATCTCTTCTGGAACAATCGATGGCGAAGAGTGCTTTGTCGTTGAAGTCATTATAACTCAACAGAGGATTGTGTTGAGAGGAATGTTTGTAGCCAAGTCCAAATTAAGCGTAGTTGAAATAAGCTTGTGAAACATCTTTTTTGTTAAAGTTCAAGTGCATCATTTCTTTGGGGTAAGTTTCACCGTTGAGAGTTAACGTTATGTTGGTAATATTGATGTGATTGAATGCTGTAGGATCGTTCTCGATTCACTTGGAAGCATACGATAACATATCGGGGGCTTTCGAGAAACGAAGAAGTCTTTACGGCCCATATTTCATTTGTAGCACCAACCGTTAGAGCAGACAGCATATGCAAGTCCCATTTCCGAAAAGGCATCAATATTGGAGTGTCAGCTTGGATTGATTTCAAAAGTTGCAGCTTGATTTGATCATTGGGGAAAATTCTCTTGACTTTCAGCTCCACATTTTCAATTTCTAATTTGACTTCAGTTGGCACCGGAGCCACGCCAGCTGCTGGTTCAAGAACTTTGAAGCAATTATTATCATTACCAGCACGAACCAATCGAATTGTATGTTTAACGTAGGAGACATACTGATAGTCGTTGAAGATATTCAAAAAGTGCTTGAGAGGAATGAGCATGCTGAACGATTGATCCGTAACATCATCATTGGTGAAGGAGTAAGTCCAACCAGCTGCTGCCAAATGTTTGGTTTCATCGGCGCTATAGCATAGAAATCCTCGAACGGTACTAACGATGCCCAACTCGCGTACACCTTCCAATTATTTACCATTTTGATCGTAACTGATGGATTGAAACATAAATGCTTCAGCGTTATTCACAAAAGTAATCCGTCCTGGTCACTTTTCTGCTTATATATAACAGACTATCGTAGATTGCATCGTAGGCATCAGATTAATTGATATTGATTTCGATGTCGTTATTATTTCGAAAAGACTTTACGTACGGGTAGTATGTTCCCCATTCTACTTTTTGGATAGATTCGTCTTGCTGAGGTTTGCGGAAAATGTTGAGTACTTGAGCCGATAGCATGGTAGCCGAGCGATTTGAGGAACGCTATATTTTCAGCTGTCGAAGGTCTTCGTGAAGACTGACGAAGCAAATGGCAATGAGTTAGCTTTATAGAAATTCAAGACCATAATTTCTTCAGTTCCAATCGAATGATTATTTCTTCGTTTCGGAAATCCACCTACTCAGAGTTTTGATCAAGTACTCTGATCGTTATATTGTTCATCTCGTTTATGTGCAATATAGGTAGATAAATAAGATGGTTGGGTGTTTCGTCGATTGCGAAACCTAGATCAGAATCGAGAGCAAATTCGTATATTGTTTGAGAGGATCTTTCGTTGAAATATGCTCCCGACGTTATGTTGGTATCTATATGTATGGTCCTTACTCTTATAATATTGACGAGCAGATCGGACACGTAATGAACGTTCGGTTTTAGAACACTCGCAGAAAAACTCAATACATTTGCTAGAGAATCTTCTTGCAAGGTGAAATCAATGGCGTACAGCAGACAAAATGTTTCGCTTTTCAGCGTATTATTGTTTGGTTTGAGATAGTAGAATTCTTCAGGTTTCCCAGCATATGTTTTGGTACGATATGTTTCCGAATTAGCGCTTCAATATCTCCAATTTCGTAAGCTCCAGCAGGAATATCGATGCTCTTCCTCACTTTTTTCGTTTTTCCTTAATTTCCTTAATTTCGTAATAATATAACTTGGTGCCCTCTTTAACGTTTGCTATACTGTTGAATGAATGAAAACTTAGTAGAGCTAGACCGTATTCGTAATTAGCTTCCAATTGAATAGGTGGTGTGAAATCAGTGGAAAGCGTCGAAGAACGACTTTTCAAAGTCAACAGCATAGACATGACTGATTTAGTGCCATCAGCAACATACCTTAAATAATAGAAACAACAACATATTCTGTGGAAATCATTTATTCATATAATAATTGCATTCGTGAGCGAATTAATACAATAAAAAAAATCAATCGCAAACATTGTGAAGTAAAAACTTTAGACAGAGATGACCGCAGTTACTCTGATTAAAATTTTGATATGGCTCATTGTTATATGTGATTTTGACGTTGTTCCCCAAATATTGAACCAATTCCCGCGGAGGTTTCAGATTGCCGAAACTATCAAAATATTTTACAGCGTTGCCAAATTTCATGTAAGCTACACAGTGAGTACCCATATTTTCCTTAGAGTCCAAGTTCAACACAGCACATTCCCTTTGTTTGGGTTGCATTGGTAACGAATCACGCATAAAGACTCCTCGAAAATTAGGTATTTTCATTTTACGAGCAAATTTTTCAATTTCTCTATCGTATCGTTTCTTCAAGTAGAGACCTCGTGCGCGTTTTTGTTTCTTCAAAAATAATCCATATCCTCGAGGTGTTTTACGAAGATATAGTCCAGAACCCAAATGCTCCATAACTTTATTGTGACGTTGATCTTCTTCAAGCTTCTTTTTAGCATTCTTTGCATCCAATACCGTTTTCGCTACTGTGCTTGCCCCGTCCACCAACGAACCTAAAGCTGAAAGTCCAGCAAATATAGGTATGAGAGGTAGGATGCCGCCAGACTTAGATTGCAGTGGAATGATTCTCAGTATACGTATTCGTTTACGTCCTCCAGCTTTTTGACAGCTTTCTTAGCCGCTCTCAAAGTCCAAGTGACGGATTTTCCCATATTGCAGCTGCTATTGTGGGGGGTCCAGTCCTTGAGGATTTTTTGCAAACATTGTTGTGGAAGGATTTTGTTGCACCCATACCAAACTTGTGTTTCGCTTTCATTGCACCGCTGACGAAAAGAGCGCTCGTATTTTCACCAAGTTTTGCGTCTTTGGATTAGAATCTTTCCCAAGCTTTTTGTTGGAGAACTTTATCAGCCTTATGTTTACCTTCGAGAGATTTATCTTGTGAATATACAATATCGTGTTGCTTGCAAGCCGCATCCAATGGGTTGATGCCATGATCTCCTCTTGCGAGCCTCTCTTGTAAATGAGTGCCCGGCCCACAATACTGATATCCAGGTATATGTTATTCAAACGGTAACTTATTGATAAGCGTATTGACAACACGTTCACCTTTATATGTCAGCATTGGAAATGACATCAAGTGTACGGTGCCATCTCTTTTTATAAACATGAACTCACTTTCATTAGTTCTCACACCATGAAGGTCGTTCAACAAGAAATCCATTACCTATCGAAAACTTGGATGCTACCGCAAACATGGGAAATTATTACCAAACTCATTTCGAGCTATCGTATGTGGACCTAGCGTTGTGGTAAATCGAATACCGTATTAGCGCTGTTGTTCCACCCCAATGACGCAAAATTTGAAAATTTTTACGTCTACTCAAAGTTGTTATATCAACCAAAGTATCAGTTGCTGCAACAAATACTGAAAAAAGTCAAAGGCATTCATTATTTCCCGTTCAAGAAGAACGAAGATGTTATCAGCCCCAACAACGCTAAACAGAATTCCATTTTTATATTCGATGACATTTCATGTGACTCACAGCAAAAAATTCGTGAATATTATTCCATGTGCAGACATCGCGGTATTGATGCTATATACATAGGACAAACGTTCAGCAAGGTGCCAAAACAGCTTTTGAGGGATAATTGTAATCTAATCGTACTCTTTGAACAAGATGAAGTGAATTTGAAGCACGTATATGATGAACATGTCTCTCCCGATGTTACCTTTGAACATTTCAAACGAATGTATGCTGATTACGATTTGAATGATGGCCGCTATCGTCAAGGCTTTGATGAATATATAAATATGTAATAGATATACATATAGCATCATTCGTAAACATGAAGCCATTAAGCAAAGAGGTTGATGTCATACGAAAAAATAAAATAAACGAAATTGCAAAAGTCATTCGAAAAAAGTATCTGGCTTTGAAATTGGGTAAATCTGGAGAAGATGAATCCTTACAGAAATTTTTCAAACCAATTTCATCCCCATTGGCAGAATTGGTTGAGCAAAAAAGAAAACGCTCAGCAAAACGTAACATCAAGAATGAACCGAAAGGAGAAATCAAGGAAGAAAAAGAAGAACCTCAGGAAGAAAAAGAAAAACCTCAGGAAGAAAAAGAAAAACCTCAGGAAGAAAAAGACCAAACGAAATTTCTAAACCTCGAACAAGTCGCTAGCAGCAGCACATCAAATGATGTGTTTACAGAACCTTCTGACGAGTTTTCAGAACCTGCTGATAGCTATACTCAAATCCCTACTGCGGTTATGGAAGATTATATTGAACAATATCCCGTAATAGCTCAACCCTACATTAAAGATCGTTGGGCACGCAGCATCAAAATTGACAAAGTTTACGGCCCCGTATATGACCATGTCACTTCAAAATGGGCTCTTGGAGGAACTTGGATTGATTTCGATAAACGTACCGGGCATATCATAGTTCAAAATCAGTATGTGAAAGGAACTCCCGGAATATATGAACTAATATTCTACGATGAACCTGAAAAATTCAATGAAGCAGATATAAAGACATATAAATCTATCTTGATTTTGACGAGAGCTCACTTGAGGTCGAACAGTTTTTTGAAATCATCACCACAGTGGAAATATACGCAAATTATAAAACCAATGTTTCGAAAAACAACGAGTTCAACGACTGGCGCAGGCAATATCATCCCCATGGGGATGGCGCACAATAGCAAACCTATGGAGTATGTTTATTGGGATGATCCTAATGAATTACGTGTGATCGACGAAAATTGTTGGTTGCATCAAAAAATACCGGCAACACTTCGCACAACAACGAAATACTTGCCATAATCTATGAATTCCAAGAAGCAAAAATAATTCATTAGAATCCTTCCTTATAAGACAGCAAGCTTTGCTCGATACATTAACATTTTCAAAATGATAATCGATAAGTTCGGATGTAGCAGCTCGAACAGAAAGAGGAAATTAGAACCTTCCGCACCATCTGGTGGTGGTGGTTTGTTTCACGCACCAAAAGGCAATAAAGATTTTGATAATTTGAAACTGAGTAATGTCAAACGGCCGACCCTCGATACGGATGCAGCTAATAAAGAATATGTGTATGAAATCCATAAAACAATAACTGATTTGGTTAATGGGATGCAAGTGGATCTACAAAGTATCAAAAATGAAATTAAAATAATAGATGATAGAGGGCAGCACTCCTCTGAGCAATTGCAGTCTTCCATTCATAAACTAAGTTCCGACTCCATCGAAATGCGATCGGATATGAAAAATATTCAAAATCAATCGAAAGAATTCGATGGAAAAATGCACACACTAGACAATAAATTGGTTAAAGTGACTCAAATGAACGTTGAACGCTATAATAAGCTATTTACTCTTTGCGATAAACTCGGCAAGAGTTATAAAGCCGATATGAAGAATATTCGTGACTATGTATCGAAGAAAACCGCAAAAATGGCTGAAATGATTCAATCACATGGTAAGGATGAGAAATTATTGCCGGAGCAAAGTGGAACATCAAACGAAAAAAAAATGAGAAGGAGGAAAAGAAGTTAACCAATCAATCGAAATCTTAAATTGAAGGGTTTTCCGTTAGTAGAGTACAAATGAGAGCGCTTTGGGAGAAGGGCCTATACAAATGAGACCGCTTTGGGAGGGAGCTCTATAGAAATGAGACCGCTTTGGGAGGAACGAGTCAGCAAATAATTTTTAGATATCAAATTACGTTTCATGGAATTCGATGACGTCACGTTTCCGGTTGCAAACATGTATGAACAAATCTAAATTTTAAGGTGCCCCCATTAAAAAATTTCAAATTGATAAATTCCTAAATTCAAGAAATAAAAAATTTAACTTCTTCATAATCATTGGTTTCCCAAGACTGTCATAGCAAACATGAGACACCCTGTATATGATTATCAAAGGTAATAGATAATTTTTACAAGTATTGAATATAATGCAAGACAAAATTGTCTAGTTGCAAAAATTCATAGTATTAATTCACAAGATTCAAATTTGCAGATATTAATTTTTATTAAATGACTTCCACTCATTTGTTTCCAGGATATGCATATTTTGTTTCATTTCCAGTATTATAATATCAGAATTCTCTCAAATTACAAGTTCAATGGATTGCATTATGCCAAATATTTCAAATATCTAGACTTGCATTGATTTGCATGTTAATCTATAACAATTCCAGGATATAAGTTTCTTGTTTCATTTAGAGTATTGTAATATTAGAATATGCTCAAATGACAAGTTGAATTAATGCTACAAAAAACCTGTGAGAATTAAAAATTGCTAATTATGCAATGTCAGTGATTTTCCTCAATTGTTCATAGAAATATAATCAATAAATTGACTCCTCCCATTAAGTAACAAAGGAATTCATTCATTGGTTTGTTTGGGATTGTGGAGTATTTCTATAGGCTGAAAATATAAGTTCTATGAGAATATGCTTTTTAAAATCAGGTATTGGTTCATTATTGGAAATGGGTGATGTTCTGCCCCACATTTCTAAGTATGAAAGTTAATAATATTTAAAGGCAATTATAGACAATTATTATAGTTGAGTCTTTACTTGAACGAGAACGAACAAAAGTGAGAAAAGTGAAAAGTGAAAAAGTATATTCAAAAGTGAGAAAATGAAAACAAAAATCGCCAATGCTACAGGGCAGATGTCCCCCAAAGCCCCCAAGAAGCAGCTTCGCTTGATTTCCCATTTCAAGAAGCTCCCCAGCCAAAATGGATTTGAAGTAGTGAAATCTCCAGCCGCTTCCAGTATCGGGAGCGAGATTCAGATCTTGGACGGATCATTCTCCAACCTTCGCCCCATAAATGCTAAGAGGACATTCAGACCGCTGCATCACTCAACACCAGCCCCAGTCTACGAGGATATAAGTGATGTTAGTGATCTGGATGAAAGTTCCATCCAAATCGACAGTGAAATGGTGGGTGAGGGGGACGAGAATGAAGAACGGCACGATGATTATGAAATGGTGAATGAAGAGCGGGGAATGGAGGCTGATAACTTGGAGGCTGATAACTTGGAGGCTGATAACTTGGAGGCTGACAACTTGGAGGCTGATAACTTGGTTGAACAGGACCTGTATTATACGACGGCAGACTCTCTCGATGAAACTATTCAAGAGGAAGTTGAAAACAAGCATTTGCTTGAATTTAACAACCTCGTGGATAGTTTCATGAGGGAGAAACAGGCCAAGTTATCAGCAGCGATGAAGAAGTTGAGGAAGCACCGGCGGATTGTTCGACACTTGGAGAAAGATATAGCAGATTTGCAACAAACGATTCAGTCCAAGTGTTAAACATTCCGCTGGTGTTATATTTGTATATATTATATTTTTATTATTTATAGTTTTATTTTGTATATATTCCCATATTTTAACCTTTTACATATTATTCCTATATTTTAACGATTTACACTTTTTTATATAATTTTTATCTATATACATTTAATAAAAATAAATAGAATAGTATCTGTGATGTTTTCATTATTTATTCTCATGATAAAAATTAAATATATTTTTACTTCATTGGAGGTAGAGGTATATTATTGAAATATGTTCAAGACAGTGAGTAAAATATATTTATAAATAGTAACTCACCAAGCATTCGTTCATTGAATGCTATTCTAAAGTAATCCTTTCCACACACAAATAAACAATAGCATTCACTTCCCACACCAAAATCAAAACTTGAACACTCGAATTTTTTGTATATCTGATTTTCACTTTCCATAATCTTATTTGGTTATGGTAATAACACTTTGTCAAAATCACGATTATAGCAGCGTTTTCAAAAGAACAATATCAGTTTCTACACCAAATTTTCACCAAAAACAAAATTTTAACACTTGAATTTACATCATGTTTTTTTATCGGTATAATTTTTACTTTCCATAAGATTTTTTGGGTGTAAAAACACTTTATCATAATCATAATTTTTATAGCTGAGTTTTCAAAAAATACCTTGAACATAAATATTATTTACTCAGCGAAATTTCAAATGACACAGAATCCGACCGACGTCAGAAATTCAACGGTCATGTCTTCTTCTCTCTATAAATTTTTTGGTTTCTTTGAGGCGCATTCAGCCAGCTCACTTAGCTCTTGCTTCGTTCAAGGTGCGTTCAGCCAGCTCACACAATTGGCATGGCTGTTGCTCACACAATGAGGGTTTTCTATATTTTTTGTGATACCAGATGTCGCAACGTAGGCGTCAGGTCTAAACAACTGTCAAATTGTACTGAATATTATGACCGTGAAACTTTGTCCATATTGCACCGTACAGGTAGCAGAAAAGGGCAATAAAATGATGAGAGAGAGAGAGACCGTGAAACTTTTTACGGAAAATGTATCCTATTCGCACCATTTTAAAATATAAATATGGATTAAGGACAAAGAAAAGTACCTATCTGAACTAAAGATTGAGCTCAAACGCACAAGACAAGCCACTATTTCAATCGAGTTTTATCTCTCAAGGGTAACTTATACTCCCTGTTTTATTGGCACTGCACACTGTGGCATTTCATAAAATATAATATCCCCCTGTTAATAACTTGAAAGATGATTAAATAAAAAAAATAATCGTCAGATGACCGACCTTACGCTATAGTGCTGCCACCTCGCGGATCTTTGTTACAGAAAAGCCTCATTGACATGGCTCTTGCTTCATTCAAGGTGCGTTCAGCCAGCCCACAGAATAGAGGCATTAGGAATGAGGACTATACTGACATCCGACTAGAAATAGTGGTATAAGTGAATTTCTTTGACGTATCAAATCATATTTAGCTAGAATAGACGTATCCAGTTTGGATTTGTTCACACATATTTGAAAATATACAAAACCAAAATCTGTGCTGGTACAAGATGGTTAATATTATTATTATTTGCCGATGCACTCCAGTAATTAATTTTCAATTTTAGAAAAACCTGAAGAATAGGTACCAAATATGATACTTTACCCAAAATCTGATATCTTACATCATTTCAAGAAGTAGGGAATACAAATAATTCAAATAATCTATATTTGTGTATAATAAAATTTATTCAGGAAATTGATAATTATAATTGTTGAATAACATACAGGATCTTGTTAAGCACACTGTTCCTAATGATTTTGTACAGTCATTTCAGAATATAGAGCGTTCAAGGATATAATCCATTGTTCCAGAGTAATGGTTTGACACTTGTTCACATATTATATTGGAATTCACGCCTGCTGCGAAGTCGTAGAAATATACGATACACATTTTCCTGTCTCTTTCCAAACTCGGGATGAAGTAGTATTCACTTATGCACATACTTTGGAATACACTTGTTGAAACAAATTCCAAACTTCCAATAATTTGAGTTTGTGCAATTTTATCATCGACTTCTTCAGGATCACAAATGATTTCATCACACTCTGATTCGAAACCTAAATCAACCTCGTCAACTTCCATGGTTAATAGATATTAATCACACGAAGAGATGATCAAATATATACAAAATGTAAAAATTTCGGAGTGGAATCAAGTAACACTTGCTATGTTAACAAATATCTACAATAACCTGCTTACTCAGAATTTGTAACATCTAGGTGTTCACATTACTGATGACTTGACATAACGTTTTAAGGTTAATGAGTACACGCGAAGTCACTTAAGAAATCTGAGATGGTTCAATGACTCTTCTCAAGGTTAGTGATTATGTTTCCTGAGATATGCTGACTTGGCATTCCCCACTCATATTGAATTTATATTTGCTGAGTGGGTATTCCCCGTTCCACTAATTAGTTTTCGATATATAAAGAATGAAAAAGCATTATAGTGTCATCATTATGTCAACATATTCAACAAAGAGTTCAGTTAGTGAAAAAAGTTTGTGCTGTGTATGTAGAAGAGTAGCTGTTCATTTTTTACCAAGTAATTATTGGTCCAGCCAACCAAAACTCAGAATCGGAGTTTGTTCATTCTGTTTGGATACCAGGCCGATAATAATTTATACCAGATTCATAGACGACCCCCGAGGAATACTGAACTCACCAGTTAGGGATTTGTTAAACCATGGAAAGTTGGGATTGTGATGAATATCCCACCTATACACCCGATTTGAATAGGGATATCATCAGGTGCCCACCCATTGGTTCAACTAGGACGGAGAAGAGGTGGTTCCGAAGGGAGGAGAGGCTCCGTCATAGTCGCCTGGAGAAGGGAGAGAATCAGCAAGTTTCTGACGCCAATGGGGTGGAAAATTTGGAAATTTGGGATTGTGATGAATATCCCACCTATACACCCGATTTGAATAGGGATATCATCAGGTGCCCACCCATTGGTTCAACTAGGACAGAGAAGAGGTGGTTCCGAAGGGAGGAGAGGCTCCGTCATAGTCACCTGGAGAAGGGAGAGAATTAGCAAGTTCCTGACGCCAATGGGGTGGAAAATTTGGAAAGTTGGGATTGTGATGAATATCCCACCTATATACCCAATTTAAATAGGGATATCATCAGGTGTCCACCCATTGGTGCAACTAGGACGGAGAAGAGGTGGTTCCGAAGGGAGGAGACGCTCCGTCATAGTCGCCTGGGGGAGAAAAAGTTTTAGGAATGTAATCAACTGTCCACCCATTGCCAAGTAGGACGGAGAAGAGCTGGTTCTTGAACAGGGATATCATCAGGTGCCCACCCATTGGTTCAACTTATACCCGACTTGAAAGGGATATCATCAGGTGCCCACCTATGGGTACAACTAAGACGGAGAAGAGCTAGTTCCGGAGGGAGGAGAGGCTCCATCATAGTCAACTATTGCAGATATATATATATATATATATATATATATATATATATATACTAATGAATAAATAATTCTCTAATACGTATGCTTTTTTTACATCATCAACTCATATATAACTATAAGAAATGGTATTCCAACTTTAGTTTGAATGAAGCGTTCAACATGTTCATGAATATTATAATTTTACAAGCTATTTGGAAAGGTGTTCTCCTCATAAACCAACCTGATTATGTTGGTGATGTTTTCATATGCTTCGATAGTAATGGTACATGGAACGAAACTCTACCCTCCAAGTGGGCGAGGATGATTCCTTTCGAATTCAATAATCCGAGAACTCTAAAAAGTTCAATACCAGCCAATAGCACAGAATATAAGTTATTGATGAGAAAAAATAATTCTATTGAACAAACAGAGAGAATCAAGTTACACCCCTCACCACCATCAGTTAACATTAGAGATGATGCAGACTATAAAATAAATCATTTTTTAATTTACTACCTAGGTGTGTGCTCCTCAGTGATCCTTGTCTTTTCACTGAAAGAAACTGTTCAAAAAATATGGAAGGTGTTCACAGCTTAATTGATCTTATAACCAAACATGAGAAACACCTCCTGCCATTACACATGTTTACTGAAGATGAACTGCGACAATTTCCACTACAATATTTGATTCGTAAAGCTAAGCCCTGGGAACTTCTTTCAGCATGGTACAAACTACCAGATGAATATAGGAACAAGTTTGAACTACAGGTTCAGCTACCTTGCTTCATTCATCATAATCGACCTGAGTGGGAGGAGCATGTAGATGGTCCACCACCTCCACAATCAAGATGTTATTTATGCTTACGTAGTTTGAAGTGATATGTATTTAGGGTATTTAAATAAAAAACATTATTCGATATCATCGTTTTATTAACCAATTAAAGATTCCTAATTCATTATTCTATCAAATTATCTGACATCAATAGTAATAGATTCAACATTGCGTCACTATCTCTCGCATTTAATTTATGATGACCCCAAGCTAATGTTTCCACATTATTGGGTCAAACAAATCTTTTGTCATCAGTAGATGATAGCGCAATTTTGTTTCTCAACTCCGTGTAAATGGTGTGTAAATGAGAAGTAAAAACATACATTTTGCGTAAGATAGTGCCACCTGTTTCAACAATTCGAATATAATCTGAAAATTGAATTGTATTCTCTATCACATTTTTAGTAACACCTTTTGCCTTTTTCATCACTGTAGTGCTCTTGACGCAATATGCTTGCGCACCTGTACCATAAAAACATTCTATTGGTGATCCGGAGAATTCATCTTTCATCTTACCGACCACTGATGTCGTTTTAGAAATATTGTGAATATTGTCCTGTTTAAAATTAGATGTATCAAAGTATTCCATGTTTTTTCTAATATCATCGTATACAGTTTCTGTGAATATCTCCAGAATCAATGAATCAGTATCTGTGTAACAGAGATTCGCTTTCTTACCATATTTTGTTTTTATGTAACCATAATAAAAATCATATATTACAGTTTTTGAAATATCCAAAATTGAAAATCCTACATAAAGAGGCTTGTCATGTCACAGTTAGTTTTCCATTTGGATAGCTACTATATTCTCATCTAACACTGTACACGATTTGAAATGAGGTTTTGCTATAAACCCTTCAGCTCCCACAGATCCCGGCATATTTTTCCAGTGACCACATAGTTTAATGTCTTGTCTCTTATCTACATTTTCCATAGTTTTTCCAAATATCGAATTTATGATGAATTTGAAGAGATCGCGTTCAAATTCATTTTTGGCTGAATTCCGGAGATAGGTATTCAGGTCAATATATAACTTCAACCATGCTGATTGTGAAAACTCTAAAACTCTATGTATTTTCTTCAATTTCAACCCATATTTCAAACACTGTTTCAAATTCCTATAGTGTATGATGTATCGTTCCTTAAACATCAAATTTGGGGTCAACTTGGAATATTGGCTTCCTGGAGGTTTAATATTCTCAGGACAGAAAGGAAGGTCATTATGATCATCATGTAAGTTCGGTGGATAGTTCAAATCAACTTCCAATACATATCCTTTTGATGATTCGTCCCAAATTTTGAAGCAGTCGAAATTGTTCAGCTCATACTGTTCAAGCCATCTAAAATCCCGCATTGGAAGATATTCACTCATAGCAGCTCCATACAAATTTGTTGCATCTAGATATAGAATGAATGAATTTGGCTTGGAAGGATCATAAGTTGATACAAATGGATTATTAGCTATAGCCTTTTTTTTGCTACATTGGCTTACCCCATCACGAATTCCTCTCTTGAAAAAGTGAACCATATCAATATCAGTCTAGTTCGACTTTAGTTAAACGCAACATAGCGTCCCAACTGAGTGAAGGAGCGGTCACATACTGGGCTGGATCTAGTTTATATTTTTCCAAGCACACATCCCTGAAATTCTCGAATACATCTGCTAATAGTAGAACATCTGATTTCAAGTAAATATCGGAGTATTCTCCTAGAGTTGAACATCCAAATTCCTGCCATACTTCACAAGCTCGATCATAATCCTCTCGGGATATATATTTGGCATTTAGAATATCGAAGAATTCAGATTGATTTGGTAATGTAGTTTGGTCCAATTTTTCATACGAGTCAACATATGAATAAGGAAGTATACCTTTGCGTCTTATCATTTCAAATTTTCTATTATCTAGAAAATATTTCCTCACCTCACGACATTGGGATGGTTCCAGTGTTTTGCTCAGCTTATCTAATGATTTGGATAAGAAGTGGAAAGAATCGACAAATCTCAGAGAGATGTATTTATCTCGAATTTTAGGATTTTCTGATTTTTCATCCAAATATGATTTGGTGTATGAAATATATTTCTCTTTGTTTTGGGCAATCACTGAAATATTCTCATTATTCGAAGACAGTTTTTTATGAATAGATGACAATCATAATTCGTTAAATTATGGAAGAAAACAGGAATGAATTTCACCAGCTTATATTGCAAATTACACCTCAAGTGAGCACTTGCACGGTACACACCAGTCAAGTGACAGTGATCTCGGACTTTAATGTCTTCAGGTTTATAGAAGTTACCACAAATATGACATTCTGTAGAAATCTGAAATTCTTTCTCTTCTTTTTCTGAAAGTGTAACATTTCTTTGACATGTTTGAAGTGCTTGTTATATAACTTCAAAACGAGCTCATCCAGCATCTTAACAAAAACCTCAGCACAATCAACCCCACGATATTGTACAAACTCTGAGTATTTGTCATCAAAATTACACTTCACGTAAAAACCAAATGAATACGGCTCATGTTCGTATGCTTTTAATGTGAATGAATGCTCATCGGATGGCTCATTGTGGTGAATAGGTTTCAGCAAACTCTCAAAATCTGCATAAATCACAAAAGGAACAGGAGTTGTTTTTCGAAATTTGTGAATTTGAGAATGTTTCCAGGCACGACCTCACCATACTTGTTTAAGATCATATCTGGTTTAGGGAGTAGCACACATAGGTGATTACAATCATATTGTTGATGAGTCGTCAGTTTGTTGCTAGTTGAAAAGAAGTATATACACGGCCTTTATGCTTTGATTTTTGCCGTGATACCAACTTCGATAAATCTGTAATGAGGCAGTAGTGGTTATTTCCATCAAAATCAGCTATCAGTAGAAGATTCACATGAGTTGCAGATCGATGTGTTGTGAAATGTAAGGGCCCCGCGATGTTGGTTACCATTTTTCCTTCCTTGAATTTAGTATCTATTCCAAAAACATTGATAGATATATTATTAATTTTTTCAAATTTGGAAATATCTTTCAATTTCACTGGAAAATCAGTAAAGTAGTATAATGGGGATATGAAGATGGGCTCGATGGATCTCCATTCGAAGGGAAAATTGCTGCCATAATGGACCAAGCGAAGCAAGCATTATCAAAGTTCTTCATATTCAGAACGGCTTGTTTCATATTAATTGATTTTGGTAACTTGATATAAGAGGACGCTGATAATGGATTATATGTGTTCATATTCACATCGAGATACCAAATCTTTTGTAATGACCAGCCTGAATCCCTTTCCTGGAAGTCTGACGCCTTTGAAATCATCTCATCTTTGAATTCCTCATAGATGAAATCCAAGTCAGTGGAATACCTGACAATTTTGTTGTTTGTATTGAAGGATTTCATATCACTTAACTCTTTCTCAGGTATGATATAATGCCCAAATAATTCGAAATTTATTTTCAAGCCTTGTTTTTCCTCCAAGTATTCAGTGATTATATTCAGAACTCTCGGTTTAATTTCTTCCATGAAGTTAACATAATCAACATGTGTTCCACTGCTTTTGAATCGATAACTTGCAATTCTATTCTTGAATGCGTGTTGCAATTTTTCGATATCGTCTTCCACCACCGATGAAATATTGGCATGCAACCTTTTTCTGGACGGTAGAGCGCTGGTGGATGCATTACTCAATTTAATTTTTTTTGCTGGTGCACCATCAGCTTCTTTGGAAGGACAGCTTTTTTGCAAATGTCGACGTAGGTTATCGATTCTTGAAAAAACTCTTTTACATTTACCAGACTGCATACTTCACCAAGCTTGATAACAGCAGTACTAACTGTACTCATATAATGCTCCTTATAATAATATATTACGCTTAATATGCGTTTGCGCATTGTTGATGTTTCTGTAGTGGACCTTGTAGGAAAACATCTGGTGTCCAGACAACCGAAAGCTATGAGGTTAATGAACTGTCGAGTCATCAATCTGAATCATCGCAGGTGTTGGAGGTCAATGACCTTCAGGGAAACGTGATACGACTTGTCGAGAAAAGTGCTGACTTATTAAATTTCTGTAATAAAAACCTCAAAATAAAATTCAATTATTTTAGAATATGTTTATTTAGATGTATCCATTATGTACATTTGATATAGAGAATAAACATTTGAAAGTGCACATATGCAATTATCTTTAGTATGATGAAAAACAACTTGCTTCAGATGCTCGCAAACCGGGTTGTTCTTCAAATTCTATGACTGGTTGCTGGGTAAATTGTTTGATGTATTCCGCTTTTTCCTTTCCTTTAACAAAAATAGTATCCACTCCTTCAGTGAGCCTCTTCATTATGTTTCCAAACTGGTGTAATGGTGTGAATCCATCATTCCAATCTATACAATGGTGGTTATGCATCAACCAAGTGGCCTGACTATGGAATTTCCGAGGAAGCATGTTCAATGGAAATGGAGGTTTGAAAACATAGTGGGAGACTCTACTTCCATCAAATGCAGCCAATTCTTTCGTTAAAAATTTATCATTTTCCATCTTAAAACCTTGCACATCTATCACCAAAATCATATTTTCAAATTGATGAGTTTCCTTATAAGTGATTGCTTGGAACTGTATGACTCAATCAATTGTTTAAGGACTTTCAGGTTCTTATGGTGTTGCTTCAATCTTCTTCTATACTCTGATATCATCTTCGAACTGATGTTTCAAACATTTCAGTCTGTATATATAACAACATGTCAAGCATGCGCATTAAAATTGTCTAACAATTTTCGTCAACGGATTATATGAAAATTCTTTCTCATGTAGAATAAGGCAGTAGGCAGTTACATTTTTGGGTGTAACTTCAGCTGTTTCAATTTCAATTCTGAGTACTATGGAACCGGTCTGAATCGCTTCTTTTTGACGTGAGCAATCGATGTGAACCAACGGTGCCATCATTTTGAATTCATTTGCATTGAAAATAGGTTGGTTTGATTTAAGATGATAGTAACTCTCTTGGAAATTGACATACATTTCATATAGTTTTGTAAGGGTATCGTTCAGAATTTAGAAATACTCTTTTTTAGCTTGTTGAAATGCAATAATAATATGTCGAGGAGTTTCAACCTTGTAGTCGTTTTCACAGCCCAAGTGTGTCTTGTTGTTTCATTCAGAGAAGGGTACTCAATCAATTCCCAGCTTCTGAATTTCAGAGGTAATTCAACATTGCTTTTAATGATTTTATTTAATCGTAGTTGTTCCTGAATACTCGGTGTCACATGAGGGACACACCAACTCAGCTTGCTTATGCTTACTTTGGGGTTTTCAGAATCATCTATGCTAATCACGGCATCCAAATCATGGCTTTCACGAATCAAAACTAGTTCCTGTCTCATATTCATCATAATTTTCCGAAAGTCTTCAAAAAAGCCAGCCCATAACTTGAGCAGAATACATACGTTGAAATTCCCTTCACCATCAACTAATATTTTATCACCCGCATCACGTTTAGGAAACCAACCAGCGTTTTGCAAAGAAATACTTTCATTTTTATTCACAGACAAATAATTTTTCATCGTTGATACTAGTCCAATGTTCCTGACAGAGTCTACCACCACACCATTCAGCTCATATCGTAGTTCTCGGAATAAGAAAGATATTGCGTTGTTTATGAATTTTATTTTCGTAATTGGATCCCCATCCGGCCTTGTGAGCTTTCCCTCAATGTAGATATATGAATTACAAGGTAATGTATATGCATCCAAGTCCTGAATTGGAATTCTTATTTCATCATTATATTTGATTTCATTGGTAATATATGGCTGATATGTATGAAACTGATAATCTTCGATTGTGTTGTCAATAAAAGGTTCATTCATGATTTGTAGCAGTTCCATTATATCAAAAGTTCAAACCCCAGAGATTTCAAATATTATTTGTTTTTTGGTGTTAGTAATTCGGCAGTTGCTTCCAAACTGTTTTCCAAAGTCCGCTTCGTCTTCTTTTTATAGGGTTGTTGGAATTCTGGTTTTTCAAAGCTCCACACCATTATTCAGAACGTCTTTCTTCTCAAATGTTACTTCTTCGTTTCGAAAATCGATCAAATTGAAATTTTGATCCACAACTCTCACAGTGATGTTGTTGATTGTCTTGACAGTGACGGGAAAATACAGAATGTTCAATGGAGTTTCAACTATTTTATACCCTCTTGGCACGGTTGGAAAGAACTGATGAATCATATGCACTGGATTACCATTCAGAAATGAAGCCATCGCATTATTACAATCAATGCAAATTGTATTGATTGAGAGAATTTTCACTTCATGGTCTGATTTGTAGATTCCGTTTGCATTGAGTATTTTCTTCTCGAATCCCAATAAATGGCCAATGGAATTTTGTACTGAAAAATTGATTTTGATGTTTGTCCGAATGATCACTTTTGAAGTTGACCAGTTTGGGTCGATGGATATCACATCTTCATTGTTGCTAGTCATCTGTTTAATGATGAGATCAACAATATCTGTTACATCATAAAACCCTTCAGGAATGACATAACTGAATTCATCGTGTTCACCCCATACCAAAATATTGTTTAATTTTGTTACGTTTGGAATAACATTGAACGAATCAAAATTTGCCAAGCCTATCTCATATTCCGCACCATCGTCCAGATAAATTGGAGGGTTGAAATTATAACTCAACACTGAGGATGAATCACTCAATGTGAAAGTAAAAGACATATTTTCTCAGTGGTAGTTTATTGATTAATGAAGGAAATACATCAGAGATATTGATTATATAAAAACAAAAGACAGTATTGCCCACACTGATAAGAGTTAAACTTCTGCATAGAATCATAGTTATATTTTATATTATTCACGTCACCAGCGCTGAGGAAGTATTTTATCAATTCTTTAGGTGGTTTGAGATTTCCAAAACTATCGAAATATATAACTTTGGCAGTATCCTTGGAATATGCAGTCCAATGAGTCCCTCCTCCTAAATCAGAATCCAGATTGATAATACCGCACTCCTTGCTTCCAATTTGTCTGGGAAGTTTATCTCTCATAAAAACACATCGGAAGTAAGGAATTCCCAAACGCTCTACATTCTTCATCAAATCGATATTGGTCAAGGCTCGGCGTGGCAACTTCAACAGTTTTTTTGATATGGCTGGGCAAACATTCCATAACCTTTACGAGGTCTCAAATATAGACCTTTTCCTTTTTGTTCCATCGCTAAATCATGTCTCTTTTGTTCAGTAAGTCGTTGTTTCTCAGATTTTGCTTTATTGACTGCTGAAGCGATAGATGCTGCCCCTCCTCCTACAGCACCTAGTGCTCCTAAAAGTGGTAGTAAAAGCGGAAGAAATCCACCTTTCTTTGGAATTGGTATGATTCTTTTCTTCTGTTTACTTTTTCGTTTCCTGGCAACTTTCAAATCACCACCCTTCTTTTTTTTCATAGGTTTTTTTTTTCGTTTCAGTCCCATCCCCAACTTGCTTTTAAGATTCATTATATTAGATACACCAAATGCTGTGACTTTCTCCCCCAATTTTGCATCAGACGAGTTCAAACGTTCGGAAGCAAATGTTGCCAGTTTCTTGTCAGCAATATTTCTCGCTTCAATATCTTCAGTCGCGGAATAAGCAATGTCGTGTTGCTTACAAGCCTCGTCCAGAGGATTTACGCCTACGTCTCCCCTCTATAATCTCTTTTTCAATTTGGTACCAGGACCGCAATAATTATACCCAGGGACATGCAGTTCTACAGGAAGATTGTTGATCAAGGTATTTATAAAACCTCGACCTTTCTTCTTTGTGTTTCGACTCGTACTAACAACTGATTTCTTTCGCAGTCCCATTATATCATGTTTCTACAAATTGGACACTCCTATATATACTCGTCATATCTAAACTAATGCCACTTTAATTACTATTTCAATACGATGAAGACTGAAAAACAAAAGGTATTGCTTCCAGTTCTCAATCATGATGAGATCAACGTGGAAAATACTGTTAGAAAACATGGTGCGCTCTTTGGAGGTCAATCTAAGAGAGGGTTACTCGTTGGAGCAAGTGGGTCAGGCAAAACTAATGTTATGTTGTCTTTGCTGGAACAGCCCAATGGTCTTCGTTTTACAAATGTGTACTTATTTTCAAAATCATTATACCAACCTAAATATAATTATTTGAGGATTTTGCTGGAACCTATGAAAGAAATTGGATTCTATGTATACAAAGACTCTACTGAAGTTATTCTTCCTGAAAACATAAAAGATCATTCAGTCATAATATTCGACGACGTCACCACATGTGATCAAAACATAATTAAAAATTATTTCTGCTTCGGTCGTCACAGACATACAGATTGTTTTTATTTATGTCAAACATATTCGGCTATTTCCAAACAACTTGTTAGAGATAATGCTAATTTGCTTATAATTTTCCAACAAGACCTAACTAATTTGAAGCATATATATGATGATCATGTTAGTATAGATATGTCTTTGCAGAATTTTAAAGAAATCTGCTCCTATTGTTGGAAAGATAATTTTGGTTTTCTCGTTATCGACAAAGAGTGTGCCATAAAGGAGGGGCGATACAGAAAGGGTTTTGATACATTCATTTATATATAAACTTCATGATTGTCGAATAATTGTCATTCATCATGAATAGTCAATTACACGAACAGCTAGTGAGTGCAAAGAAGGTTTTAAGAAGAAAATATAAGACTTTGATATCCGATATAACAAAATCTCAATCACATTTAGAAAAAACTTATGAACCAATCACTCAACCTTTAAAAGAATTCTTGTCTGTTGTCCAAAAATCCCCAACGTCCAAGTTCAAGCAAGAATTGCAACCTGAAGTTAAATCGCCTCTTTCGAATCATCAATCGACACCGCAAAAATATCATCAACCAACACCTCCAGAATTTTATAAACCAGCACATCAAGGATATTATCAGATCACTCCTGATGAAGAAACATTTCAATATGATTCATCCATTCCTCAATCTGACTTGGATGGAAGTTATTTTGAGGAAAGTATGCACCCTGTGATGAATGCACAGCAACAATACTTACTACGGTTCACGATTCCGTTACCTCGCACATATATAGAAGACAAAATTTCAGATACGAAAAATATATTTGATGATACTTTTGGAATATATTTTGATGCAAATACGGAAAAGTTTGCCATAGGTAAGGCAACTGTGGATTTTGATGGTGCCGATATTGTTATCAATAATAAGTTCAGATACACTGGAACTCCGGGTTTATATGAACTGATGTTTAAGAAACAACCCCTTGGATACAAAAATAAAGATCTTGACTCATATATCGATATAATAAGAAGTAATGCACAATATCTCCGTTATGATCCTACAAGGGGTCTATCAGCATCAAATGCATCAAAGTTTGTTAATATTATAAAACCACGAATCACAACACTACACTCTTTGGCTAAAGAACGTGAACTTGAAAAAACTCAAAAACTCATGGAACCCAACTTATCTGTTCCCAAGCCAAGACCAAGAATCAGTTCGGCTCCGGGCACAACTACAAGAAGTAAGAGGGGTTCAGGGCTGACTATGCTTGATTTCAACAATATTCCTATTGAATATAAATATTTTGATGATTTCAATGAGCTAGTGGAGCGATTGGAACTCTTGATTGCATCACAATGTGCTGGAAACACCGGTGTGAATAATGAAATCATTAGTATAATTGAGGAACTTCGCGAAGCAGGAATAATAAAATAAAAACATTCCGATTTAACTCCATTTGGTTTTTAACCGTGACACCATGCCCATCGATAAATTTGGAAGACATTTCCTGAGATTATCTCAAACACCATATTCTGAATTAGAAATCCTTTTGAAAGCCCCTTCAATCAACACACCTTTCTACATATGGAATCCATCTTCTTATCATACCAAACGTGTTCTTCATTTGAGGGCAACCAAAAATATCAGGAAGAGTTGGTTTTTTTGTATTTGAAAATGATACAACTACCTATGAATTTCCTGTTTCCGGAAAAATTGAAAGCATCAACTCCCAGCCAGAAGATATATCTATATCACTAGGAGAAGAGTATGCAGATACCGTTTCACTAATTAACCTGGTAGGAAAGTTTTTAAATAAAGGTGATAAGATCAATTTCTTAGTCGATCACCAGCAGCATAATCAACTGGATAAAATCAAAGAAGATATAATAGAAGAATTACATAGAAATTCACGAAGAAGATTTCAAAGGAGGCGTGTTATCACCAAAGGTTTGAATGATCTCCTTCAAGCTGATTTGGTTGAAATGATTCCCTATTCAAAAACTAACAAAGGATTTAAATACATTTTGGTTATTATAAACGTATTTTCAAAATATGTTTGGTGCGAGCCTGTTAAAACGAAAAGTGGGGAAGATGTGACTCGTGCGATGCAAAAAATATTGAAAGATATGAAAGTTAAAACCAAAAATCTACAAACGGATATGGGAAAAGAGTTCTATAATATAAAATTCAAACAGTTGATGGATGAGTGTAAAATCAACCATTATAGCACTTTTTCCAATTTGAAAGCTAGCATAGTTGAACGAGTAAACAGAACTTTGAAAAATAGAATGTGGAAAAAATTCAGCCTACGAGGAACCTACAAATGGTTGGATATTCTACCAGAAATAGTTTCTGAATATAACAATTCTGTTCACAGAACAATAGGAATGAAGCCCAAAGAAGTTAAAAAGTGTCATGAGAAGTATTTACTCAAAAACGCTTATAGTCACATCAAAACAGTAGATCCAAGGAAACGAAAATTCAAAATCAATGATCACGTTAGAATAAGCAAACACCGAGAGGCATTTACTAAAGGGTATACTCCAAACGGGTCCAATGAAATTTTCATCGTCAAAAAAGTCTATCAGTCAAATCCTGCAGTATATTTTCTTGAAGATCAAGATGATGTTGACATACAAGGCGGATTTTATGAGAAAGAACTCCAAAAAGTTAAACATCATGATGTGTTTCTGGTTGAGAAAATTCTTAGAAAAAAGGGAGACAAACTCTACATAAAATGGTTAGGACTAAGCAATAAATATAATTCCTGGATATCAAAAAATGATTTTGTATGATACTTTTTGAATAAAACAATTTATATTCACAAAACAATTTTATTTATACAATAAATACACTATAAATTAATTACAAAATCTTTGAAAATTATTTTTCTGTATTGAATCCAAAACCGGGGTGATGATATTCGAGGTTTCTGCTATTCGCCTGTTGAATCGCATTCTATCGATTGCTGCATACATCCAATAAGTTTTTCGAGCATCCTTGTATGCAAATTTCCATTTGTACATATAATAACTTTTATTATCACTTTCAATTGTCACCCTTTTATTCATGGTTTATCAGAAAACTCATCACTGAAAACTTCTGGGTAAAGATAAATGAATTCCAGAGTTGAACTAATATTTTCACTATTATGGTTCATCTCTGGTTGAAGCAAATCTATTGCATTCTGTAACACATCACCACTCAGCTTGCACAGTCCGTTTTTCAAAATTTGAAAGTACTGTTCATAATGTTGTCTTTTCAAGATATCGACTCTATAGTCAATTAGGGGTAGGAGTTCCCATAATTTGCAAACTGTTTCGAATCCCAAGTACACAGAGGAATGATCTTTCTTTATTTTGACTACTTGCCCATTTGCAAATTGGATAAACTCAATGGTAAATTTATCATCCTCAATAGCATTCAGTTTATCAGGTGAGTAAAAATAATTGGTAATGACTCCTTGGTGTGTCAAAAACTGCTTCCACTCGTGTTCTAAGAAAATCACTCGATCTCCCTTATTTCCAGCAATTTCAATACATGGGGTGAAATTCAAATCATATGAAAGATTCACAGCAACAAATTTACATTTGAATTTATTTAAAGGGAATTTTCTTTCACCTAACACTACTTTTGATTTTTCTTTGCAAAAATATTCGCTTGACAAGTCAAATTTGGACTGGGTATTACTCATTTTGATAAGGGACTGTCTACTATGATATTGTACTCCGTTTTTATATTTTTTATCAACAGTAGTGGGGGATTATTCATCTCAGATTTTTTCGATTTAACATGTACGCAATCGAAAACGCTTGAAATACGATAATATCTGGTTCATTGAACCCACATCAGATTTTGTTGACCACCATGTAATTGGAAACACTTCAGCAAATTCCAGAAAACGTAATTTGACATATATCACGTGCACTCAGTGACCTTGAGAGATGTCATTGAACCCACATCAAGTTTTGTTGACCTGTCTAGACAAGTAATCGGATGTTATCGAATTCCAGGAAATATGATATCCATCACGTGCACTCAGTGACCTTGAAACATGTCATTGAACCCATATTGAATATCGCTGATCTAGACACGTAACCGGAAACGTGACGTCATCGAATTCCATGAAACGTAATTTGATATCTAAAAATTATTTGCTGACTCGTCCCTCCCAAAGCGGTCTCATTTGTATAGGCCCTCCTCCCAAAGCGCTCTCATTTGTACTCTACTTCCGTTCATAACCTAAGTACTATGGCTTCCAAGGAGAAGATTCAACTTGTTCATGAACTACACAAACCAATAAGAAAAAATTATCCCCGACGTCGCACTATCATCAAAGGATTGGATGATTTGTGGCAAATGGATTTGGCCTAGATGAGGCCCTACGCTCATCGAAATAGAAATTTCAAACTGATTCTAGTCGATTATTTTTCAAAATTCGTGTGGACTAGACCATTGAAAACGAAGACGGGCGCGGAAATTGCCAATACGTTTGCCGATATTTTGGCACATACGAAACGTTGTCCGAAAAATCTCCAAACCGATCAGGGAACGGAATTTTACAACAGTAAATTTCAGATTTTAATGAAAAAACATGGAATAAACCACTACAATGCGTACAGCGTCATGAAGGCCTCTATGGTTGAACGTGTCATAAGGACACCGAAAGAAAGATTGTACAAGTATTTCAGTTTGAATGGCACCTACAAATGGTTGAATATATTACCGGAAATCACAAAAGCCCACAATGATACGCGCCACACTAAGACGGGCATGTTACCATTTAAAATCAACAAAACCAACGAGGAAGATATTCTCAAATCAGCATACAATCACATGAAAATAGCAGGAATTGCAAAGTTCAAAGTTGGTGATGTTGTGCGCAACAGTAAAGCGAAGCATGTTTTTGAAAAAGGTTATACACCCAATTGAACGACGGAATTATTCAAAATTATCAAAATCGACATCACCAATCCCGCCACTTATATGTTGGAAGATATGCATAATACACCAATTAAAGGAGCTTTCTACGCAGAGGAATTACAGAAAACTGTAAACCCCGACATTTATCTCGTGGAAAAAGTATTGAGAAGAAAAGGAAAGAAAATGTACGTGAAATGGCTTGGCCTGGAAAACAAGTACAACAGCTGGATCCATAACGCTGATTTTGTAAAGAATCTTATGAGAAACAAACACATTCACCTACGCTGGCGAGGGTCTTTTTCACATTTTCTCCTCACTTTTCAATAACAACTCTTGTGACGTATGCGATCCCCAACTCAAATAAAAAGAAAAACAAATTGTTTTGAACAGTCAGTATTACTTGCTACAACTTGAGTATCAACATGTACACCGACAGTGATAGTAGTTATGGTAGCAGCCAAAATTCTACTGCGTTTGAAATTGACATGAGTGATCCTGACAGTAAAGATTTTATCGCTTTTGAAAATGATCCGAATGATACTCCGGATAACTATTCGCTCACCCTCAAAAGCCGAAATGATGAAATCGAGCGATCGAACCAAAGGTATGAATTGGCTGCAAGTGTAGAACAACATCAACTTCTAGTGATGGCTCATCCCATAGATACTTATGAAATTCGTTGTGGGCTAAGTCCAGTCAGATGCTTCAGCCCATGCATCACTTAGAAGCAAATATATTCATATCGACGCATACCATTCGGTATCATCGAATGGAGTACCCTCATTGAAATTCTACAAACTTTAAAAATGAATTTCTTCAAAGCAGAAATTAAATATCCCGATGAGTATGATCCCATTACAACGGCTTGCGGAGATTTTATTGAAGTAACACAATTCATCATGAGCAGTGTAAAGCAGATCACCATCACCAAAAGAGACACCGACTTGGACTACCTCGAAAAATACATTGATGCCATTCTGAAGTTACATAATGCAGTGCTGCCACATCGCATCTTAATGTTGAATAATTTGAACTTTTGTTAATTCATATCATCAAAACCAAATTGAATAGTGACAGAACAAATTTGAACATTGAAGAAATTGTGAATATTTGTATTGAAATTATACCATCAGACTCTAGGTTGTATTCAAATGCTCTAAGAGAATACATAGTTTATTTTTAAAACGATTTGTTGAAAGATTTGGAAATAAATGAAAAAAATGAATTTTCCTTTGTTTTAATTGTGAATAAAGAAAACAAAACAGGTTTACACATAATCATTATACAGGGTTTCCCAAAAGAACCGGAACGGCCGAATATTTCAGCAACGGCTCGACATAAAGTTATGAAATTTGGTATACGGAGATTATCAGTTGTGCCGGATCTAAAAATAATAATTGCAACGTTGCCAGATTTACAGTTTGTCCTATGGAGCTCTCAACTTTAATTTTTTAAATGTAATGCTATGTTTATTTTTAGCGCATTCGATTTGTCGTGTTCAAATTACTATGATCGTATAATATCAAATTTTTATTCCCCTAACTTTTGTTAATGTTGCAATTCATCATTTCGTTAAGAAATATCATAAAATTTCATTATTTCGAGAAATCGTGGCGATATGATAATGAAAAATAATTATTAGAAATGTTTTCGAAAGTCTGATCTAAATATACCATTTACAACGTTGTCGAATCTACATGTTGTTTCCACGAAATCTTCCTATTTATTTACATAAACTCCCTTTATAAATTTTGCCCATTTTATTTGATACCATAATTTTTTTTTTACTGAAACAAATTAAACCTGACCATGTTCAAATCTTGAATCGAATTTTAGTTCTGAAAATGTGTACGTTATGTTCTTACTTAACCGATATTAAAATTTTGTTAGAATCATGAGGTATAAATTAACAAGTGGCCTTTGGAAACAGCTAATCAACTTTTATTGTTATTGTTGTCAACCATCTGTCATCATTGTGAAAGTTACTTGAGTTATTATTAATGTAAAATGGTTTTCCTGTTAAGTGAAGCTGAACGGATTGAAATATTAATCTATCGTGGTTACGGCGATGAAATGAGAAGCTATCAAGAAGTTTGTGAATTATTCAATACTGTACACCTAGAGAAGCAAATTAAAAAATCTAGTTTGTCGAACAATAAAAAGATACCAACAATCAGGGAATGTTAGGACTATTCCAAAAACTGGTCGACCTAAAACGGCCACTACTGATGACAATAAGTTGAATATCCTGTTATCTTTAGAAGAGAATCCTAAAATGTCTATAACAGAACGAATACAAAATTTACCGGAAGATGTTAGTAAATCTTCAATTCACAGGATTCTAAAGCAAGAAAATATTAAGCCTTATAAATTAATGTACACTCAAGAACTTTTGGAAGATGATCCTGACCGCCGTATCGAGTTTTCTGAAATCATAATGAATAAAATAAACGATTATCCAGATTTTAAGAACAAAATTTTGTTTAGTGATGAATCGATTTTTTGTTTAAATGGACAGGTAAACAGGCACAATTGTAGATTTTGGAGTAGAACTAACCCTCACTGGAAGGAAGAATTACATACACAGCACAGTTATTGGACCTTTTTTTATCGATGGAAACCTGACGGGTCGAAAATACTTACAACTTCTGAGAAGAAAGGGTTCTTAAATTGCAAGAGTTGAACATTGACATCCATGAAATATGGTTTCAACAAGATGGGACACCTCCCCATTTTAAACGAGAAGTTCGACAATATTTGGACGAGGTATTCACAGAAAAGTGGATTGGACGAAGAGGAACGATAGAATAGCCTGCACGCTCCCCGGATATGACCCCTATGGATTTTTTATTGGGGACATCTAAAAAATAGGGTGTACAAAAATAGACCACTAAGTTTAGATCATCTAAGGGAAGCAATTCTATACGAATCGACTCTTATAACACCAGAAGTGTTAAATAATACTATAGGTGAATTTTATGACAGGCTTGGTTATTGTTTGGCAAATAATGGCCAACATTTTGAACACTTAATACGTTAGTCTTTTATTTTCTCGTTTAGTTTAAACCTGTTTATGTTTGTCATTGGATTATTTAATCATATTTAGTTTTTCAGTTACCATAATAAAAAGGAATATTTGTATTACCTACGTAGTTTTGTATTGTTTCCTGTTTGTCAGTGTTTTTTATTAGTTTCAGTTAAAAAAAAACTTTATGAAATCAAATAAAATACACAAAATTTAAAAGGAAATAAATACTTAGGAAGATTTAGTGGAACGAACATGTAAATTTGACAACGTTGTAAATGGTATTTTAATATCAGAATTACCAATAAATTTTTACTAATTTAATTTTCATTGTCATATCGCATCGATTTCTCGAGATATTGAAATATTGTGATATTTTTCAACGAAATTTTGAGTTGCCATATTAACAAAAATTTGGGGGATTAAAATTTGATATCATGGGATCATAGTAACTTGAATACAACAAATCGAATGCGCTAAAAATAAGCATAGCATTACATCTAAAAAAATAAAGTTGAGAACTCCACAGGAAAAACTGTAAATCTGGCAACGTTGCAAATATTATTTGTAGATCCGGCACTACTGATAACCCCTGTATACCAAATTTCATAACTTTATGTCGAGCCGTTGCTGAAATATTCGGCCGTTCCAGTTCTTTTGGGAAACCCTGTATGAAAAAACATATACAATATTGGAATAGAAGAAACGCATTGTTTTATTTCTATTTATTGTCATTTACACATATTTATTATATAAAAAACACATACAATTGTGGAAGAGAGAAAAAGAAAACAATAATTTAATTTGGTGAAGAAGGAAGTTGGACAGGAGTCGGAGGATGAGGAGGATTGTTTCCCATTTCCCAATCCTCCACACCAATAATGGTGCCTCCGTATATACTTTCTCCTCATACTCGGAGATATCTGCATCAGACTTTTCATCTGAGAAGTTATAGGTGTTATCGAACATATCTGTGAAAGAAATGTATACAATTGTGGGAGGAAATACATTATTGGTTATTATTCATCAAAATCATCGATATCGCTGTAATCTTCATAAACACAACTGAAACGACGTTTTCTAGGAGGTGAGTGAAGGGACCTGTCGCAAGAACCATGATCCTTAATTTCGAGTAGCACTTTAGAAAAACAACTGTAGCACCAAAAATGTATGTTTTGATATAGATTTCCAATGATATCTTCACTTGGATAAACATCGTGATAATGATCATGGATGGTAATCAAATTTTTTTGCAATTTTCTATGAGTACGTTTGATTTTATAAAAACATGATGTAAAAACATACAAGCGAAATTTATCGATCCTGTTGTAATTTACCCATACGCAATAGTGATCTTCGTCTTCAAAAACATAATCCCAATCGTTTCTGGTTAGTATTGTACTTTTTAATGAAGGTGATATATGCTTATAGCAATGAACAAATTCAATGCCTTGCCCAGAACAAACTTGATCATTTTCAGCCTTTTCATTCATATACAACCACCTGTAATTTGCGTATTTTTTCATAATTTCTTCGGTTAATATCCAAGGTAACGGTGATTCATGGAGAAAATCAGCTGCACATTTTCGCAAATCGTTTTTATGCACAGATGACGTAATGATTCCATCTAAAAAAATTTATAAAAAAACAATTACTCTTCCAGAGTATAGTGTCCCCACGGTAATGTATCAAAAAAAACGGGAATCAAGTAACGCTTATCATCATGAGGACTTAGAGCTATTTTTGATTATTCAATACTAAAAACTTTGTGGGCATATGAACGAATACAACGTTGGGTTGTCGTTTTTTCCTTGAAATTCTTCAAACAATCCAAATGATCTTCAAAAACAATTTTGTTTTTCACCACATTATATTTCACCCCCTTAGATTTTTTTACAACTTTACCTTCCCGCACCTTATAAGTATACATTTTTGAACGTAAGCCAACAAAATTTGTCATTATTTTTCCATTCGCTTCATCCTTCATTAGACCCAACTTTTTTTTATTAACCTTATATTCATTGTCTGCAGCATAATCTGACGTATCAAATTTGGAGAGATCGGCCTTAATTACTCATTCTTATGCATCGTCGCATTTTGGTTCGTAAATGAAGCTGTCAGTATCCATATATAATAATTCTAATTTTTCAATGCTCATTTTTGGGATCATATACCCATAATGGAAATTGTACATACATAATATTGATAAATCCAAATTAGCCATTCCTACATACAGAGGTTTATTGAAAATCAATTCGCTTTTTTGTAATTCGACAGCCATCAAGTTTTCCTCAAAAATTGTTCGACTGCGAAATTTGGGACTACTTATAAAATTTTTGGCCCCGTAACGACCCTCCCACTTTCTTACTAGTTTTACCACCCTATGTTTCCTTATGTTTTCCATTTTCCCGAAAACTGCGTTATTGGCTAATTTATAAAGATTTTTCTTGAATACATTTGTGGCTGCAGCCCTTAGTTTTGTATTCAACTCAATATAGGGCTGCAGCCAAGCAGATTGTTTAAATTTCAAAATTTTGTGAATTTTTGTTACTTTCAGTCGGTTTGCCAAACATTGTTTCAAGTTTCTGTAATGTATGGTATATTCCTTTTTGTTTTAAAGGGTTGTCATTAATTTTGGTAATTTTGAGCCGGGTGGTACACGATGCTCAGCAGCAAACGGAAAGTCTTTATGTTGATCATGTAAGTCGCGGGGATATTCTATGTCTACCTGTAGGATATACCCCTCCGCTGCATCGAAGTTTTCAACATTTTCCAACCATGAAAATCCGCCATAAGGTAAAAATTCAGACATAGCAAACCCATACAAATTATTAACATCCAAGTACATAAGATATTTTGATGGTTTTTCAGGATCATATTCAGACATGTACTTGTTGTTGGACTCCGAGTGTCTACTACTACAAACCGAAATTCCACCACGTATTGCATTTTCCCAAACATTTTGAGCATGAGCATACTTCTCGTCGGTAATGTGCGCATCGTTCAATTTATTGTAGAAACATTCTTTCGGGGGCAATGATGTTTCATTTAATTTTTCCAGACAATCAATATTATCGTAAGGAAATACCCCCTTCTTGGTTAAAAGCGCGAATTTTTCATCATTCAAATGAATGAATTCTCTTTTCAATATTTTCAAATCTTTAGAATCCAAGATGGAAGATAATTCATCCAAAGATGTCCCATGAAACGAAAAGAAGCAATGAATCGAAATTTTATATCTGTATCTTCATCGTAGTGTGAATGAAACGTATTTTTCCTTGTTAGTTGGAAGTATGCTCATGCGTCCCTTCCTACTCAAATGACTTATCATAAAATGGCTGTCGTAACCCGAAAGATTATGGGAAACAATGGGCACTACGAACAATTTTCGGAAATTGAGATTGCATGCTTGGTGCGCAAAACCCCGCAATTCTCCAGTAAAATGGTTGTAGTCGCGAACGATGATATCATTGGTGGAAAAAGATTTTTCACAAATGTGACAAATGGTTTCCCCACATGCGTTTGGTTTTTCAATCATTGATACGATTGTTTTAATTTTTGATTGAATGATAACAGCTATCCTTGACATTTTATTCGGAAACCAATCCATGCAATCACTACCTCGATGGCTACTGAAAAACGATAAAGAATCATCGAAATCACATTTTACATAATAGCCAGCACTATAAGCCACATGTTTTTGGTACTTGTTCATTTTGGATGACACCATATCACTAATACTTTCCAGTTGACATTCAAAGTCCGCATAAATGACGAATGGAGTCGTTTGTTTGTGAGTAAAATTTTTGAATTCTATATGATTATATTTTGAAAATGAAATTTCGCACTGATTCAATTGGGATTAAAGTACCTCATGATCCTTCAATTTCTGTTCACTTTGGAAATAATTGAGACATCTATCACAAAAATGTTTTTTACCATTATGTTTATTCACTTGGGTTGCCAATAATCGGGACATATCTTTAATCCAACAATAATGATATGTGATATCAGAATCATAATGATCAACAGGAGGAGCTTCATAATCATTTAATTTCGGAAAATATTCACTTTGAATCAACAATAAATTAATATGACGTTCCCGTTTATTATCAGTTAATCGTGCTGGTACCACTATGTAAAATGATTTTTCTTTAACTATGTTCATCTCCAATGTGTAAACGTTCACAGAAATATCATTAGCTTTTTCGAATTTTGAAATTTGGTGTAGAGACATAGGCGTTTCAAGATCCTCTGTTTGTAGGACAGTGCTGTAAAATGAATATGAAATAGTAAGTGTTGCATTTGTTTTTGCAGGATACAGAGCGCTCACAACACTCCAATAAAAACATGCAAAGTCAGTGTTCTTCACATTTATGCATGCATACTTTTTTAAAATTTGGTCTGGTAGTCTAATAAAGGATGAACCGTTGGCTATCTCCAATTTGTTTATATTCACCTCCATTGAGATGATTTCATGCAACCCCCACTCCGAATTTGTTAACTATTTGATCACGCACATTATCGTAAAACCAACGTTGTAGATCTGTCGATACATCTATGACATTTTTAGTATTGAAATATTTTAAATCCACAATTTTACCATTTTTTTAATTTTTTAATAAATTCTCCACAAAATTTAACATTAGCTTTAGTAGTATGTAAAAGGCCGATCCTAAATACGATTTTTGCGAATTAATTTTTCGGATTTTGATAATTTGATTTTTGCGAATTTATTTTTTTGATTTTTGCGAATTTATTTCACGGATTTTGATAATTTGATTTTTGAGATTTTTTCGGATTTTTGATGATTTTGTTTTTTTGAGAATTTCGTGTTTTGATTTCTGGGGATTGAATCCGATGCACGCGCAAACAGGAAAATTTGGATTACACAAATTGAACAGACATTGAAATGAAAAAAGTAAAATCATATATATAAAATGATGAATGTTATATTACCAAACTATAAAGATGTAACCCTTAGACAATTACAAAAGATTGCAGGGAAATATCGAAACTATATGGATTTAAAAAAGTATAGTAAGTTCAAGAAAGAACCACTATTTAACTCACTAAAGGAACAGGTAAGTGTTTAAAAAAAACCCAAAATTTATATTTCACCAGAGTTGATTTTACCAAATGTCAACACTATCACTACAAAAGAGTTACAACAATTAGCCAAGAACTACAAAGACAAATACCACCTACCTTTGGCTAAATTTTGGAGATTGCGAAAGGTTCAGTTGTATTCATTATTAGACGAAAAAATCAATACATTTAATGAATCAAACAAGCTATTCACATCATTCAATGACTATGAATTTTTCACAAGAGAAAGACAACCGAATGATGTGAAATTTTCGGAACACGATAACGAAAAGATCCTACCGTCCATCCGCAAAACGGGGGCGTGGAATAACATTGATTATTCTGTATATTGTAGATCTGGGGAACACGATTTGATAAAATTCTTATACAACATTCAAGAACAATTATATCAGATCATTAAGAAGGAGATTGAACGTAAGAAGACAATTAAAATCAAACTAGTTGTAGTTGTACAATATCATGAGGTGAATTTAACAGGGGAAAAAGTAGGTTCTCAGAAAATATATCTGAGGTCAGAAGTTCACCAAATCAGCGCAAATTCTGGCGAAAAAACTATAAACGTTGTTCTAACATATGCAAAAAATGAGCTAATGAAATGCATTTACGGCAAAGAACACCAAATATAGATTTGATAAAATTATTCGAGTGGACATTCAATCGGACAAAGACAATCCATTACGTGGTGGAACATATGTCAAACTACCAAAATTTATTGGGGATAAACGATGTTGTGTTAATGTGAAAAACATCAGAACAAACAAGTTTAAATGTTATAAACAGGAAAACTTGAGATGTTTCGAGTATGCCATAGAACGTATGCTTAACCCTGTTAAGTATAATTCTGATCATGTATGTTATTACAACATTGAAAAATACGAGGGTTTGGGGATGATCTATCCCGTTGAGTTAAATCCAAGTAATATTGAAAAATACCAGAATTTTCTCAACATATTCATCAACGTTTATACAGTTGCGGATACTACAATTGAGTTGCTACATCTATCTAAACAACATCGTGAGAAACATGTGAATTTGCTAGTGTACAAACAAATTCACAAAAAGTAACATCATATGCACATATGTATGAAATGCCATTCAAAATTTTATAAGAAGGAAAAATTGGAAAAGCACATTCAAATTTGTATACATGAAAAAGTAGCAATAGAAATGTCTCAAGACAATGTTAGACAATATAAATCTAACGGGGCAGAACAATTCCACCCTTACACAATCACTCTCGATTTTGAGTGCACCCTACAGAAAACAAACAATCAGATTACCGACACAACGAAATATATTCACGAACACATTCCCAATAGTTTTGCGTTCCACACAAACGATGGAGTAAAATTAATACGTAGTAGTGACAAGGATATTTTAATGAAAAAATTCAACGAACAACTTGTCTATTATGGCAAGCGATATGCTGAAATCCGTAGACGAAACAAACCAATAGAGAGGAATGATGAGATTGTTTGAGCAATTACCTCCGCAGAAACGTGTCACATTTGTAATGAGGTGTTCGAAGGTGAGGAAAAGAAGGTTGTTGATCACGATCACGCCACGGGACAATTCAGAGGAATAGCATATGTAACAGTTGTAACCTAAATTTACAACTCCCAACCTTCATTCCAGTAGAAATTCACAACCTTAGATATGATTCAAAGATCTTTATAAAATGGCTTCTTGAAATGAGTGAAAAATCGGACATAAATATCATACCAAACACCAGGTAATAGTGTTAAGGGATTTCATATTTATTGTAACTTTAGGTTGGTGTCACTGCTGTGTGTGGTGGCAATGTTGACATGATGTATTCTTACCAATAAAAGGTTGTTGTTCGTTTGTTCTTTAATGGAGTAGATGTGTGTTTTATTATCCCCATCAAGTTTCCCAATATCATAAAATTTATCAGGTTATGGGCCCAGGATAATCAAAGAAATTGATTGGAAAACTTGGACAATCGATTTTGAAGTTTGTGAAAAAATCGATTCGAGGATTGATGTGATAATTGGGGATAAAGAAAGGAAGGTTAGAAACGCAACGTTGTTAAGTCAACATGTCTTCGGCAATATCTTTGCCACTTCCTCAACTTACGGGAACAAACTACTCGAACTGGAAGTTCAGACTGGAAAATATCCTGGCAAAGGAAGGAGTATTGGATACCCTCACCATGGCAGAAGCAACTGTAAATACTATGGACAGTGTTCAAAAGGCAGCATATGAGAAAAATGATAGCATGTCCCGTTGTATCATTGTGCAAATGTGCAGTGTATTAGCGATCGTCACCTGGAATACGTAAAGGATTCGAAGTCCGCCAAACAAATGATAGAATCTCTAGAAAATGTGTTTAAGAGGAAAAGTCCTTTCGCTAAGTTATACGTTATGAAGAAACTCTTCAAGCTGAAGTGTACTTCTGGAGACCTACAAGATCACTTTGTGATAGTAGAAACTCTTCTCAGAGAATTAGAGGCAGCTGGTGCTACATTAGATGAAACAGATAAAGCTTGTTATTTATTGCTTACAATGCCCGAGAAATATGATGTTGTGATAACAGCCATCGAGACAATGACAGACAAGAAACAAGTGACCATAGAATTCGTGAAAGGCAGACTCTTGGATGCAGAACTGAAATTCAAGGAATCAGTGCAACAACCAGAAAGTCAGAATTGTGCCTTTTATTCTCGAAATAATACAGGATGTTTTGAGTGTGGAGACTTATCTCACATCAGAAAGTTTTGCCCAAACAGAAAAACACCTGAATCGAATAGAAAGTCCAACTTTAGAGGCAAAAATAGTGGAATACGAGGCAAGCGTTTTTCACGATATTCAAGTAATTCTCATTCTAGCAGCAAAGTGAATTCAGCAACCATTGATAAAGAAGATGAAGGTGAAGAAATATGCTTTATCAGTGAAATCCTAGAAACCGAAAAGTGTGCATTCAACGTGATAAAAGAATCACAGGAAATTGATGAAGTCAAATTTGTTATTGACAGTGGTGCCACAGACCATCTAGTGACAGAACAAACTTCATCCAGAATGACAGATGTGGAAGAAATAAAACCAGTTCGTATCAGGGTTGCCAATGGTAATGTAATGGAAGCAACTAAAATGGGCAATTTGAACCTGATCTGTCAAGGCAGACCTGTCAAGGTGGTAGCAATGATAGTGACCAATTTGACATTGAATCTTTTATCTGTCAAAAGGTTAAATATGGCTGGATTCAAAATAATATTTGAAAAGGATAAAGCAGTAATTGTAAACAAAGCCAAAGGTTTACAGATTACATGCAAACCCCAAGGAAACCTTTACACAACCTCATTCAAAGTGAATGAAGCAAAATGCAATCTGGCAAGTGGTGAAATTTGGCACAGACGACTAGCACATCCATCAAATGAATATATGAAAAGGATGAATTTACCAGTACCCAAAACAACGTGCAGTCCATGTATGAAAGGAAAAGCCACCAAAGCACCATTCAAAAGTGTATATCATAGCCGATCAAGAAGAATTGGTGAACTTATCCATAGCGACGTGTGTGGACCAATAAGAGACAACTCGTTGGATGACGAAAAGTATTTTCAAGTGATTGTTGACGACAACTCACATTTTGTAACAGTCTACTTATTGAAAAACAAAAGTGATGCACAGTTCCACCTAATGGACTATGTCAGGAAACTAAAAGCAAATGGACATATCTGTAGTAGAATCAGATGCGACAATGGGGGCGAATTCACATCACATGCACTTGTGAATTTCTGCAAACAAAGAGGTATAACTATGGAATATACTCTTCCATACAACAGTCAACAAAATGGCGTTAGTGAACGCATAATAAGGACACTGATGGATAAAGTAAGAACCTTATTAGATGAAACCAAATTGCCAAAGTTTATGTGGGGAGAAGCATTGAAATATGCAACGTACGGGTTAAACAGAACTCCTACAGTAGCTTCAAATGGCAGAATCCCAGCTGAAATCTACCTTGGAAAAATAAATTATGATAAAATGAAAATTTTTGGTTCAAAATCTTGGTACTATGAACAACCAAATTCAGGAAATAAGATAGAACCCAGAGGAAGAGAAGCTATAATGGTTGGATATTCAACGAACGGCTATAGGCTTTGGGACGAAATGGAAGGAAGAATAATAATTTCCCGTCATGTGCGATTTGATGAATCAGATTTCATATACAAAGCTAAACAACAGCAATATTGTGTTGATGAAAAGCATGAAGAAACAAAGCATGATGATAAAGAGGGTGAAAACATGAGTAATGAAGAAATGGAAGAATCGATAAAAGAAACCGAACAGTTGGGACAAACCGATAAACCAACTCGACCAAAACGAGAAGTGAGACCTCCAGCAAGATTCGATGAATACGAGATGTATTCTGCATATTGTCTATGTACGGGAGATCCTACCACGTTCGATGAAGCTATAAAATCAGGAAGCGGATGGATTCAAGAAATAAACCAGGAAATAGTAGCACATGAGAAGCATGGAACATGGGAACCAACGATTTTACCTGAAAATAAGAAACCAATTGATACTCGTTGGATCTTCAAGACAAAATCCGATGGAACCAAGAAGGCTCGCCTTGTTGCAAAAGGCTATCAGGAAGAAGAACATTATGAAGTATACGCGCCAGTAGCGAGGTACGAGACTATTCGCATGTTAATTTCACATGCAGTCCAAATGAACTGGAATATTAGGCAAATGGATATTCCAACTGCATTTTTACATGGTAATTTAGATATTGATATTTTCATTAATATTCCTAAAGGTGTGAAAATTGAAAGTAAATTCAATGTACTGAAATTAAAAAAGGCATTATATGGACTTCGTGAAGCACCAAGAAAATGGAACGAAAGATTCCATAAATTTGCTATTGAAAATAATTTGACAAGATCAAGTAACGATTTTTGTTTATATCTTGGTACTGAAGTCTATTTATTAATTTGGGTTGATGACATCATCATCACAGGACCTGGTAGTAATAAAATAATTCAAGCTCTCATCACTGAGTTTGAAGCAAAAGACTTTGGAATAATAAAACATTTTTTAGGCACAGAAATTATCAGAGATAATTCAGGTATATTTATATCACAGAGTTCATTCATTGAAAAATTGTTAATTAAGTTTAAGATGAAAGATTGTACAACATTATCAACACCTATGGAACCTGATTTTCAATATGAAAGTGATGAAATAATTAAAGTACCTTATAGGGAACTTATAGGTTCACTTATGTATTTGTCTATAATAAGTCGACCTGATATTGCATATGCTACTACATTTCTCAGCAGATTTTTAGATAAACCCACAAAACAACTGTGGCTAGCTGCTAAAAGAATATTGAAATATTTAAAGCATACAAACAATTTTTGTTTGAGTTATAAACAAAATCTCAATTGTAATAATGTAATTTTAGCATTTTCCGATGCAAATTTTACTAGAGATCATGATGATCGAAAAAGTACTTCAGGATGTGTAATCTATTATTATGAAAATCTTATTTCATGGATTTCGAGAAAACAGCAATGTGTAGCTCAATCCACCTATGAGTCAGAATATATAGCATGCGCTGTAACTGCCTCTGAAGTATTATATCTTACAGGAGTTGCTCATGATTTATGTCAAATAAATGGAAAATTTAATATTAAACCTGTTATTAGGGTAGATAATCAAAGTGTATTGAAGTCTGCACAAAATTTTGAAAACAGCAAAAGATCAAAACACATCAATGTTAAAGTTCATTTTATTAAGGATATTGTTACAAAAAATATCATTACATTAGAATATGTACAAACTAATGAAAATGTGGCAGACATACTTACGAAACCAATAACCAAGGATAAATTTGAATACTTGCGAGAAAAATTGAATATTAAAGAAATTCAAACTTTGTAATTTGATTTTCTATGTACATTAATAATTTGTATGTTTTGCAATTCTGTTCCTTGAGACAATTGTATTTCCACAAAATATGTATACTTATGTAACATTTTTTTATTGTCTAGATCAAAATTGAGGTGGGGTGTTAAGGGATTTCATATTTATTGTAACTTTAGGTTGGTGTCACTGCTGTGTGTGGTGGCAATGTTGACATGATGTATTCTTACCAATAAAAGGTTGTTGTTCGTTTGTTCTTTAATGGAGTAGATGTGTCGTAACTCATATGTAATTGTTCATATCTGTTTTTGGCACCTGCGTGAAAAGCAATACGCACGCCGCTGGTTTGCTTCAACAGGTGTTCTTTGATCACGTTGCTAGGGTGACCGCGGGACTGTCGCGTCATCAGTTCAGTTGAAATCACGACTTCACCGAGGTACTTGTTTACGCGCTGTAAATGTATTAATATTTGCACGATTAAATTGTGTTTTGAACCATTTTTATTATTTCGAACCTACCAGACAGCTAGACCCTACCGGTGTGTAGGATTTCGGCGGGGAATATAACATTTTGGCGACCGTGACAGGACAGTATAGTTGTGCGGTATGAATATTAATAGTGAGCGCGAACTTCGTGAAAATATCGTGAAGTGTGAAATAGCTAGCAGAATAAGCTGAAAAGTAAACAAACGTGACATAACGAGTTTGTGTATTCGGGGCTGACTGTTTCAACTCGATAACAAAATGGCAGATCTCGAAACGGTTAAGAAAAATCGCAGAGTACTTCGTATGTGCTTTACAAAAGCGGCAAACGAATTAGACGGACATTTAAAAACAGTTCCTTTGGTGTTAAGTGATGTCGAGACCTCTTGGGAGTGTCTGAAGCCCAAGTGGGACAGCTTAAGTGTTTGTGATAATGAAGTCTACAATTCGATGCTAGAAGGGGAAGCTACCGAAGATCAGTTGTTGTCAGAAATGGAACAGTGCGAAGCCTACTTGAGAAGGTTTACAGGTTTGCGATTACAAATTGAAAAACTCCTGTTGAAGCCTGTAGATGAACAGTCTGTAGATGGTGATACGGGTAAAGTATACCCGAGCAAAGGTAAGCGAAAATTTAAATTACCTGAAATAAAGTTCAAGCAGTATGACGGCAGTATCAAGGACTGGCTAGGATTCTGGTCACAGTTTAAGAAAATTCATTTAGATCAGGATATAGATCAATGTGATAAAATAGAATACCTTTTGCAAGCTACTGTCCCTGACAGTCGTGCCCGTCAAATTGTGGAAAGCTTTCCTTGTCTCGATGAAAACTATGACAAAATTCTAGATTGCATGAAAGCGAGATTTGGACGTGATGACCTACAAATTGAATTTTATGTGCGTGAGTTGTTAAAGCTGGTTTTAAATGTACAGTCGTCCACCTCGCAAAAGTTTGAATTATCTAAGGTGTATGATCAAATAGAAACACAATTGAGAGCGCTTGATACATTAGGTATTACGTCTGACAAATACGCATCACTTTTATTTCCGCTTATCGAGTCGTGCTTGCCACAAGAATTATTAAGAATTTGGCAACGATCTCCTTATAATTCGAATCGTGATATCGAAAAAGATAATCTCAATGTTTCTCAAAACGATGAACCAGAGACTTCTATTGAAAATAGACTAAAAAATTTGTTACGTTTTGTGAGGTCGGAAGTAGAAAATGAACAGCGGATCGTTTTAGCCAGTGAAGGTTTTGGTTTAACGAAATCGACTGTTGTAAACACGAAAACGAGTGAAAAAAGACTTTCTGGAAATTCCGCTTCGGGAAAAATAACTGCCGCGGGTCTAATGAATAATGAATTCAATGTTGCCAAGTGTGTATTTTGCCAGGGAGCACACGAAAGTGATCAGTGCTTCAAAGCGCAAAAAATGACTCTGGACGAACGAAAGGGTATTTTGACTGATAAAAAGGCGTGTTTTCGATGTTTAAAATTGGGTCATCAATCTCGAAAATGTAGAAGCCGTTTAAAGTGCGTAGTTTGCGGTTCCGCGCATGTCCCGTTGATGTGTCTAGATTTACCTAGTAGAAAGCTGCAAAAACCGTCGGAGGATATGGAAAATCACTCGAAAGATGTCCAGAATGATAAAAGCATGGCGAATTTAACTGGCGAACATGTTTTTCTGCAGGTTTTACGAGTAGGGGTTAGAGGCACTAACGGCACAATTACCTTAAGAGCTTTTGTAGATACAGGGAGCACCAAAAGTTACATTTTGAAGTCTGTAGTGTCAAAGCTCAATTTAATGCCAAAAAGAGCTCAAAAAATTACTCATTGTTTATTCGGTGGTCTAGCCAAAGATGAAATGCATTATGTGTATGACGTTACAGTTTTTAAAGGGAATTTCTCTCACACATTTGAGGTTTTAGACCAACATCAAATTTGTAATGAAGTCTCACCTGTTTTTTACGGACCTTGGATTGATGAATTAAATTCCAAAAACATACAGATCTCAGACTTTAATAGTCAGGGTCCTATCGAAATGTTGCTGGGTGCAGATGTAATAAATAAAATATTTACTGGCAAAAGACTTATGTTGAGTTGTGGTCTCGTGGCGTATGAAAGCTATGTGGGATGGACACTCGAAGGAAAAATTATTGATACACACAGGGGTCAGACAATGACAGTTGTGTCAATGTTAACCAATCCAACAATCGCCGATCTGTGGTCCTTGGACGTACTGGGAATACAGGATCCCAGACAGAAAAACCAAGTTAGAAATAGCTGAGGAAGCAAGAATGCTTTTTAACGATACAACGACGATTAATGAGGAAGGAAGATATGAGGTTAGGTTGCCTTGGATGGAAAATCATCCTCCCTTGCCGACGAACTACAATATCGCTAAAAAGAGACTTCATAGCACATTGCAAAAGCTAGAAAAGGAAAATATGACATCACGGTACTCAGAAGTTTTCCAAGAGTGGGAAAATCTTAAAATCATAGAAAAAACCCATAATGACACTACACGAGGACACTTTTTACCCCATAGGCCAGTCATCAAAGAGGGATCAACCACGGCGGTCAGACCTGTTTTCGACGCAAGTGCACACGAGAAGGACAAACCATCCCTGAATCAGTGTCTAGAGAAGGGTGAAAATTTAATTGAAAAAATACCAGCTATACTAACAAGATTCAGAGAGTATAAGATAGGTGTCATATCTGATGTAAAAAAGGCATTTTTGCAAATAAGCGTGAATCCGAAAGATCGACAAGTTTTGAAGTTTTTATGGGTCGACAAAGATGGTCAAGAGATCGTTTACCAGCACAACAGAGTCGTTTTCGGAGTAAACTGCAGCCCTTTTTTGCTCGGAGCAACGGTAGAGCGTCATCTGGTAGAGTGTTTGAAAAGATGCTCAATAAACGGCTGTGCATATTCCAGGGAAACCATTGAGAAACTTGCTATGAGCTTCTATGTCGATAACTGTGTTGCTAGTGTGCCAGATAAAGGGACTCTGAACAAATTTATCAGAGAGTCAGTGGAGGCAATGGAGGAAGCACAAATGGAGCTCAGAGGTTGGGAGTTTTCTGGAAATTGCAGCGGTGAAGAAGGTGTAGCAGTGCTGGGGATGAGATGGTTCCCAGAAAGGGATGTGCTTACGTTGAATCCTGATCTGATAAATACCGAAATAGAAGAGCTAGTGGTTACCAAGAGAAAATTGCTTAGCATGGCTCAAAAGGTATTTGACCCCATAGGATACACATGTCCTGCTACATTGAAACCAAAGTTATGGTTACAAGAGTTGTGGTCCAAAAATATCACATGGGATGCGGAAGTAGAGCAAGAGTTAGCCAATGGTTTTAAACAGTGGGTCAAGGATTTGCCAATTTTGACAAGTATAGAAATTCCTCGATGGAATAAAATTGGCAGTTCGGAACCAAGTGATGTCACAATACACACATTTGTGGACGCCTCACAACAAGCTTATGCAGCAGTAGTTTTTTGTAGAGTAGCCCAGGAGAATAAGGTGTGGGTTTACTTGTTGTCAGCCAAGTCAAGAATTGCTCCTTTAGAGAATAAAGAGAGAAAGATGACTATACCACGACTTGAACTGTTGGCTGCTACAATTGGAGCGAGACTCTATTCACAAGTGACTGAAAATCTCACCGAAAAATATAGAAGTTATTTTTGGAGTGACTCGTCAACAGTCATATCATGGATCCAGAGAAACGAAAACTGGGGTACTTTCGTTCATAACAGAGTGGACGAAATTAGAAAGTTGACCCCCCAAGAAGAATGGAGACATATCCCAGGCGTATTTAATCCTGCAGATTTACCTTCGCGTGGGTGCTCACCTAAACAGTTACTGATATCAAAATGGTGGGAGGGCCCTCAGTGGTTGTATGAGAAAAAAGAAATAGGGCCAACCACATGCCAACAAGTAAATGAAGAAGAGATAAATGCTGAGAGGAAGAAAAATTGTCTGAAAACACTGTTGAGTGTAAATCAAACACATTCTGACTATTTTCACTTGAAAAAGTTTAGCAGTTTTGAGCGTACAGTACGAATGTTAGCAGCTGTTTTCAGATTTATACAGAACTTGACGTCAAAATTGAAAAACCACCATAGAACTTCTGGAAATTTTTCTGTGAAAGAGCTTGATGCCGCAGAGAAGTTTATTTTTCAGAAAGTGCAACAAGAAAACTTTTCAGGACTAGAAGATAACCAGATTAAATGTTTGAAACCAAAATATGATGATTCTGGTTTGAAATTACAGGAAATATACCACAATTCAATTTCGACATACCTAATATAAACATACCAAAAAATATATTTTTGGCAGATGATACATTCAATACTTCCTCAAAAATTGATATCTTGTTAGGTTGTAATATATTTTATGAACTTTTATTAAGTAATCAAATTAGATTAGGGAAGAATTTTCCTATTTTGCAAGAGTCTCATCTTGGTTGGATAATTTCAGGTCATTTAAACTTAAGGTCTAATATTTCTTTGTGTCATCTAAGTAAGTTAGACATACAGGATCAGTTAGAATCATTCTGGAAAATTGAGGAAGTATCTGATAAAAAACAAACAATTTTTTCCAAAGAAGAAAATGATTGTGAAGAGCATTTTAAAAATACTTTTTATAGACAAGAGGATGGTAGATTTGTAGTGAGACTACCTTTCAAAAAAAACTACAAACTACTTGGTGAAAGTAGACATTGCTTTAAAACGTTTCAAGACATTAGAGAAAAAATTATATCAGAATGATTATTTGAAACTAGAATACTCAAAATTTATACATGAATACTTAAAATTGGGTCATATGACAAGAGTAGATTCGAATTTAGATAGTAGATTTTTGCTTCCGCATCATTGCGTTATCAAATCTGATTCGTTAACTACCAAGGTACGTGTAGTATTTGATGGATCATGTAAATCCACTACAGGTGTCTCTCTAAATGACGTGCTCATGGTAGGCCCTGTCATACAACAGGATATTTTCAATATCCTTCTTAGATTCAGAAAATATCAAATCGCATTCACCTCTGATATCGAAAAAATGTATAGGCAAATTAATTTGCACCTCGATGATTGTAAGTTCCAAAACATATTGTGGCGTGATGATTCATCACAAACTTCAAATATGTACGAGCTAAAAACCGTCACTTACGGACTAGGCCCTAGTTCTTTCCTTGCTACTCGCTCTCTGAAACAGTTGTCCATTGAAAATTTCCAAAAATTTCCTGAAGCATGTCATGTAATTGAAAATGATTTTTACATGGACGATTTGATTTCTGGCGCAGAGAACTTGGAAGAAGCTGTATCATTGATTGCTAAGGTAATCGAAATTCTTGAATCGGGTAAGTTTCCGCTGAGACAGTGGAATTCTAACGAGCCTAAAATTCTCGAAAATTTAAAATTGGATTGTAACTCTTCTCAGTTCATACTAAAAGATACTTCTAGTACGAAAACTTTGGGTATATTTTGGTTTTCTGAAAAAGACGTATTCGGTTATTCAGCAAATAAAATTAATTACAAAATACTTACTAAGAGAGTAGTATTATCTATAATATCACAAATATTTGACCCGTTGGGATTAATTAGCCCTATTACTATAATGTCCAAGATTTTGTTACAAAAATTATGGTCCCTCAAATTGGATTGGGATGATGTTTTACCAACATCCTACACAGATAATTTTTTGAAATTTCACGAAAATATTTGCGACATAAATAAATTGAAAATTTCACGATGTCTGTTGATTCCAAAATTCACAGTTGTCGAATTACACTGTTTTAGTGACGCTTCTATGTCAGGGTATGGAACAGCTATATATGTGTTATCAAAAAATGATGCTGGTGAATATTTATCGCGATTAGCTTGCGCAAAATCTAGAGTAGCGCCATTGAAAACAGTTACTTTACCCAGACTTGAACTTATGGCTGCACTTTTGTCAGCTCAGTTAAGTAAAAAAGTAATAGAATCTTTACAATTATCCTTTAGCAGAGTAGTTTATTGGTGTGATTCATCTATAACTCTTGCTTGGATAAAACGTGAACCAAGTACACTTAAAACATTTGTCTCTAACAGAGTTTCTCAAATACAAACTATAACTGAAAACCGTGAATGGAAATATGTACCTTCTAGTAACAATCCAGCAGACCTCGTGTCTAGGGGTGTAGAACCTTCCGTTCTCGCTAATTGCAAACTCTGGTGGTATGGGCCAAATTTTCTGCCACAGCCCAGTGAATGGCCTGTATTCCCCAATACCGAATTTTCAAATAACAATGATGATCTGCCTGAAACAAAAAGGTTAATATCTTGTCCTGTTTTTGAAAAACACAATGATTTTATCGATTTTGATATTTTAGATAAATATTCTAGTTATCTTAAATTATTACATGTTGTTGCATACTTACATCGTTTTTCCGGGAATTGCAGAAAACCTGTTGAAGAAAGAAAATTAGGTAGACTTTCCATTGATGAAATCGAACAAGCTAAAATTAGTGTTGTCAAAATTGCTCAGTATCGCGATTTTAGGGATGAAATATTTAAACTCAATTCATCCAAGCATATTTCAAAAAAAAGTAAACTCTTACCTTTGTCACCATTTTTAGACGAAAATAAATTACTTAGAGTTGGAGGCAGATTAAGTAAATCTGAGTTAGATTATAAGAAAAAGCATCAAATTATATTACCTGCAAAGAGTCCTTTAACTGAATTAATAATTACCTATGAGCATATAAAATGTTTACACGCTGGCACTCAACTTGTATTGTCCAAAATTCGAAACGAATTTTGGCCTCTTTCAGGGCGTCAAGCAGTAAGAAGAGTCCTAGAAAGTGTGTACGTTGCTTTAAGGTTAATCCTGGAGAAATTACTACAAAAATGGGAGATTTGCCTTCCCTAAGAGTTACTCCTACTAAAGTATTTCACACTGTAGGCATTGACTATGCAGGTCCTTACTTGATAAAGGATAGTAAAATTAGAAACAAGAAATATATAAAATCCTACATCTGTGTTTTTATTTGCTTCTCTTCAAAAGCCACACATCTAGAATTAGTAAGTGATTTGACAGCAGAAGGATTTCTGAATGCTTTAAAAAGATTTATAGCCCGTCGTGGTTTATGTCGTCATATTTTTTCTGACAACGCCAGTAATTTCACAAAAGCGGAGAAGGATTTAAGATCATATTTTGAATTATCCAGGTCTGAAAAAGTTCAGTCTTTTTTGACTGAATCTAATATTAATTGGCATTTTAATCCAGCCTATTCTCCTCACATGGGAGGTTTGTGGGAACGAGCTGTTCGTTCTACAAAATATCATCTGAAAAGAATTCTTAATGAAACCTACCTTACCTATGAGGAGCTGTCCACTCTTCTGGCACAGATTGAAGGTGCCCTAAATTCACGTCCTATTTTACCCCTCACGGAGGATCCTGAGGATTTAGAGCCGTTAACCCCTGGACATTTTATAATTGGATGCTCGCTGCAAATTTTGCCTGAGCCTTCTGTTCCTGACACGAATAAAATTCATTTATCTCGCTATAAGCACCTGCGGATGATGTTGCAGCATTTTTGGACTAGGTGGTCTAACGATTACTTGAATTCCCTTCAACAAAGGCAGAAGTGGCCAACTAATACAAACACCCCTATAGAAGTTGGTTCTATGGTTATTCTGCAAGAAAAGGATGTGCCGCCTATGAACTGGAAAATGGGTCGAATCCTGGAAACCCATCCTGGAAGTGATGGAGTTATTCGAGTTGTGACCGTGAAAACTGTGAGCGGTATCACGAAACGCGCCGTAAACCGAATTTGTGTTTTATCTATAAACTCCGATAATGACCGCTGAATGATGTTTTAAATTTCAAATATTCATTTGCCTTGGACCTTATTTAGATTACATATGTTTATGTTGAAAGCCGAGTTCTTTCAAGGCCGGCGCCATGTTTAGTTTATAACTGTTACGCCACTGGCTTTTTGTAGTTGTGATTTTGTTTCTCTGCCTGTGGTTACACTGTGAGATATAACCTAAAAAATTACTTGTAACTGGATGCATGTGTGCTCCACAATTTTGTTAAAATAAAGGGTTATAATTAATATTAACTACAGTCCACATATTATTACAACAAACCCTACAGAAAGGTTCTGGGTTCGAGCCCCGGAGGCGGCAGTCGGCTTGCTTTTTATGAAGCGGACCTCGTAAATTTGTATTTGTTGAGTGGCCATAGACAAGTACATAACGAGAAAGCTGATTGAGAAGTTATGTGCACAAAGCCCATTCCTTATTTTCAACTATTCTACCTCACAAATTACTAGTGAAACAAACACATGAACCGCAAAGATATCTATCTATAAACGATACGCAACTATCATAAGCGGACTCTAGTATGTTTAGTTAAAGGAAACGGGAATGTTTTGTAATTTTTTACAACAATTACACAAGAGTTGCGGAATTAGGAAAATTCAATATTGTGCATTCTTCTTCCATTGTTGAGGAACTTAAAACCTTCATATGTTAGGTACACTGCGTATTGATTTTTCAAATCATCAGTAGTAAGATTTTTACCAAATCGTTCTGGTAACATAATTCTATAGGTATTATCCATAACACAAGATACACCTGAAAATGGTTCTGATATAATTTTAGAGTCTGAAGCTACATATTTTTTATTTATTTCGAGGGTTGTTAACTTTGTGTAGTTAAATTCACCAGATGATATATCTTTGAGATTGCTTAAGAAATCCGTCATATTTATATATACAATTCTAATTATTTTTTTTTTTTCAATGTCTGTTCAATTTGTGTAATCCAAATTTTCCTATTTGCGCGTGCATCGGATTCAATCCCCAGAAATCAAAACACGAAATTCTCAAAAAATCAAATTATCAAAATCCGAAAAATAAATTCGCAAAAATCAAAAAAATAAATTCGCAAAAATCAAAAAAATAAATTCGCAAAAATCAAATTATCAAACTCCGAAAAATTAATTCGCAAAAATCAAATTCCTAGAAATCTAAATCCGAAAAATTAATTCGCAACAATCAAAAAATTTATTCGCAAAAATCAAATTCCTAGAAATCTAAATCCGATAAATTAATTCGCAAAAATCAAAAAATTAATTCGCAAAAATCGTATTTAGGATCGGCCTTTTACATACTACTAGCTTTGATTATCGACAATATTTTTTTAATTTTATTTTTAAACAAAAAAGCATCAGCAAAAAATTGCTCTAAGTCCTTATGAGCCATAATCAAAATCATACCGGTTCTGATTCTACTTGAAAAATATTGTTGCGTCTTCGGGTTCAAAAATAAGTGTACTCTGGTATGAACTCGCCTTTATTAATCAAACTTCACTTGACAACAGTGTAATACAAGTCACTGTCAAAATACTTGTATCCAAGGTAACTCAAGGTACGGGTGTGAAGTTATCCACATCCACAAATGTACACTGAGAAAAAGTTAACTTTGTTGGTAACATTTTTTTTTCTTACTTGAATGACGAACTAGACATTTCTCAATGGCTCCATCATATTTAAAAGGTTGATTACCATGGGATATGAGTATCAGGGTAATTTTTTATGATATGAGAGAGGGCGAAATGGGAATGATATTAATTAAATGAATAAATTTTGTATTAAGAGGGCCTTGTAGAATATTTTTTATGGCAGATTTGTTTTTAGGAGGCTAGACTACATATTTGTAGGTATATCAATTCATTTGTAGCCCCGTCGGAGGGGGTGTGATTGGGGAGAGTTTTTCGAAAAAAATCAATTTTCTAGGAAAACGACATTGTAGAGTTTTTTAGATGAGATATTCTTTTTCAAGAGGTTGAAATACATAGCTGTGGGTATATCAATTCATTTGTAGCCCCGTCGGAGGGGGTGTGATTGGGGAGTTTGTCGAAAAAAATCAATTTTCTAGGAAAACGACATTGTAGAGTTTTTTAGATGAGATATTCTTTTTCAGGAAGTTGAAATACATACCTGTGGGTATATCAATTCATTTGTAGCCCCGTCGGAGGGGGTGTGATGGGGGAGAGTTTGTCGAAAAAAAACGACATTGTAGAGTTTTTTAAATTGGATATTCTTTTTCAGGAGGTTGAAATACATACCTGAGGGTATATGAATTCATTTGTAGCCCCGTCGAAGGGGGTGTGATGGGGGAGAGTTTGTCGAAAAAAATCAATTTTCTAGGAAAACGACATTGTAGAGTTTTTTAGATGAGATATTCTTTTTCAGGAAGTTGAAATACATACCTGTGGGTATATCAATTCATTTGTAGCCCCGTCGGAGGGGGTGTGATGGGGGAGAGTTTGTCGAAAAAAATCAATTTCCTAGGAAAACGACATTGTAGAGTTTTTTAAATTGGATATTCTTTTTCAGGAGGTTGAAATACATACCTGAGGGTATATCAATTCATTTGTAGCCCCGTCGGAGGGGGTGTGATGGGGGAGAGTTTGTCGAAAAAAAATCAATTTTCTAGGAAAACAACATTGTAGAGTTTTTTAGATGAGATATTCTTTTTCAGGAGGTTAGAATACATAGCTGTGGGTATATGAATTCATTTGTAGCCCCGTCGAAGGGGGTGTGATGGGGGAGAGTTTGTCGAAAAAAATCAATTTTCTAGGAAAACGACATTGTAGAGTTTTTTAGATGAGATATTCTTTTTCAGGAAGTTGAAATACATACCTGTGGGTATATCAATTCATTTGTAGCCCCGTCGGAGGGGGTGTGATGGGGGAGAGTTTGTCGAAATTAATGAATTTCCTAGGAAAACGACATTGTAGAGTTTTTTAGATGAGATATTCTTTTTCAGGAAGTTGAAATACATACCTGTGGGTATATCAATTCATTTGTAGCTCCGTCGGAGGGGGTGTGATGGGGGAGAGTTTGTCGAAAAAAATCATATTTCTAGGAAAACGACATTGTAGAGTTTTTTAGATGAGATATTCTTTTTCAGGAAGTTGAAATACATACCTGTGGGTATATCAATTCATTTGTAGCCCCGTCGGAGGGGGTGTGATGGGGGAGAGTTTATCGAAATTAATAAATTTCCTAGGAAAACGACATTGTAGAGTTTTTTAGATGAGATATTCTTTTTCAGGAAGTTGAAATACATACCTGTGGGTATATCAATTCATTTGTAGCCCCGTCGGAGGGGGTGTGATGGGGGAGAGTTTGTCGAAAAAAATCATATTTCTAGGAAAACGACATTGTAGAGTTTTTTAGATGAGATATTCTTTTTCAGGAAGTTGAAATACATACCTGTGGGTATATCAATTCATTTGTAGCCCCGTCGGAGGGGGTGTGATGGGGGAGAGTTTGTCGAAAAAAATAAATTTCCTAGGAAAACGACATTGTAGAGTTTTTTAAATTGGATATTCTTTTTCAGGAGGTTGAAATACATAGCTATGGGTATATCAATTCATTTGTAGCCCCGTCGGAGGGGGTGTGATTGGGGAGAGTTTGACGAAAAAAATCAATTTTCTAGGAAAACGACATTGTAGAGTTTTTTAGATGAGATATTCTTTTTCAAGAGGTTGAAATACATAGCTGTGGGTATATCAATTCATTTGTAGCCCCGTCGGAGGGGGTGTGATTGGGGAGAGTTTGTCGAAAAAAATCAATTTTCTAGGAAAACGACATTGTAGAGTTTTTTAGATGAGATATTCTTTTTCAGGAAGTTGAAATACATACCTTTGGGTATATCAATTCATTTGTAGCCCCGTCGGAGGGGGTGTGATGGGGGAGAGTTTGTCGAAAAAAATAAATTTCCTAGGAAAACGACATTGTAGAGTTTTTTAGATGAGATATTCTTTTTCAGGAAGTTGAAATACATACCTGTGGGTATATCAATTCATTTGTAGCCCCGTCGGAGGGGGTGTGATGGGGGAGAGTTTGTCGAAAAAAATCATATTTCTAGGAAAACGACATTGTAGAGTTTTTTAGATGAGATATTCTTTTTCAGGAAGTTGAAATACATACCTGTGGGTATATCAATTCATTTGTAGCCCCGTCGGAGGGGGTGTGATGGGGGAGAGTTTGTCGAAAAAAATAAATTTCCTAGGAAAACGACATTGTAGAGTTTTTTAAATTGGATATTCTTTTTCAGGAGGTTGAAATACATAGCTATGGGTATATCAATTCATTTGTAGCCCCGTCGGAGGGGGTGTGATTGGGGAGAGTTTGACGAAAAAAATCAATTTTCTAGGAAAACGACATTGTAGAGTTTTTTAGATGAGATATTCTTTTTCAAGAGGTTGAAATACATAGCTGTGGGTATATCAATTCATTTGTAGCCCCGTCGGAGGGGGTGTGATTGGGGAGAGTTTGTCGAAAAAAATCAATTTTCTAGGAAAACGACATTGTAGAGTTTTTTAGATGAGATATTCTTTTTCAGGAAGTTGAAATACATACCTGTGGGTATATCAATTCATTTGTAGCCCCGTCGGAGGGGGTGTGATGGGGGAGAGTTTGTCGAAATTAATAAATTTCCTAGGAAAACGACATTGTAGAGTTTTTTAGATGAGATATTCTTTTTCAGGAAGTTGAAATACATACCTGTGGGTATATCAATTCATTTGTAGCCCCGTCGGAGGGGGTGTGATTGGGGAGAGTTTGACGAAAAAAATCAATTTTCTAGGAAAACGACATTGTAGTTTTTTAAATTGGATATGCTTTTTCAGGAGATTGAAAGATTGAAATACATAGCTATGGATATATCAATTCATTTGTAGCTCCGCCGGAGGGGGTGTGATGGGGGAGAGTTTGTCTAAGAGTTGTGGATAAAACGTCAATTTTAAGGTGATTGTGGATAAAATTATTTTATGTGTTTTATTTACTGCCTGAGAGTTTGTTCAGTTTCATAAGTAAAAGTAAAAAATATTCCATTAAGTTAATTTCCGTGGATAAAACAGAAGACGCCTTAAGTATCAATTATGCCATTACACGTCAATAGGAATCATTGGTGTATATCATGCTAGAAATGAAAAATAAAAAAATTATTTATATCGATCCCAGAGAAACTGAGTCTTGCAAGCAAGCACACGACTGAAGAATGTATTTAGTAGTTTTTTAGAAAGGTACCATTATTTATCGGATACCATTTACATAGATCAAAACTCTTGGGAGGTGGAATTGAAACCTCACATCAAACAAGTGGATAGATACATTCAGTTGTGGGGTTTTGATCATTTATTTTGTTGGAAAAAAATATCAAGAATAGATCTTTATTGGAACCCGTTTATGTCAGTCGGTTGGGGACATCTATAAAAACCTTACTACTGGATGTATCTGATGAGGGACAATAGGCCAATCTACAAAGTTTGTATGTATGTATTACAACCTCCTGAAAGAGACTATCCGATCTAAATAACTCTTCAGTTTTGTTTCACCAGAAAATTGATTGTTTGTGAAACACTCTTCCCCACCACGACCCCTCCGACGGGGCTACAAATGAAATGATATACCCACAGCTATATATTCCAACCTCCTGAAAAAGAATATCTAATTTAAAAAACTGTACAATGTCGTTTTCCTAGAAAATTGATTATTTTCGACAAACTCTCCCCCATCACACCCCCTCCGACGGGGCTACAAATTAATTCATATACCCACAGCTATGTATTCCAACCTCCTGAAAAAGAATATCTCATCTAAAAAACTCTACAATGTCGTTTTCCTAGAAAATTGATTTTTTTCGACAAACTCTCCCCGATCACACCCCCTTCGACGGAGCTACAAATGAATTCATATACCCTCAGGTATGTATATCAACCTCCTGAAAAGAATATCCAATTTAAAAAACTCTACAATGTCGTTTTCCTAGGAAATTTATTTTTTTCGACAAACTCTCCCCCATCACACCCCCTCCGACGGGGCTACAAATGAATTGATATACCCACAGGTATGTATTTCAACTTCCTGAAAAAGAATATCTTATCTAAAAAACTCTACAATGTCGTTTTCCTAGAAAATTGATTTTTTTCGACAAACTCTCCCCAATCACACCCCCTCCAACGGGGCTACAAATGAATTGATATACCCACAGCTATGTATTTCAACCTCCTGAAAAAGAATATCTCATCTAAAAAACTCTACAATGTCGTTTTCCTAGAAAATTGATTTTTTTCGAAAAACTCTCCCCAATCACACCCCCTCCGACGGGGCTACAAATGAATTGATATACCTACAAATATGTAGCTTAGCCTCCTAAAAACAAATCTGCTATAAAAAATATTCTACAAGGCCCTCTTAATACAAAATTTATTCATTTAATTAATACCACTCTCATTTCGCCCTCTCTCATATCATAAAAAATTACCCTAATACTCATATCCCATGGTAATCAACCTTTTAAATTTGATGGAGCCATTGAGAAATGTCTAATTCGTCATTCAAGTAAGAAAAAAAAATGTTACCAACAAAGTTAACTTTTTCTCAGTGTACATTTGTGGATGTGGATAACTTCACACCCGTACTCAAGGTAACTTTCTAACTAACTTCATCTCACAAATGCATTGCTTTTATATACAAATAAAGTTCTAGAAAACTTAAGAAATCAATAGAACACAAATAGAATGTTCGCCGATTGATCCAGAACAAAAGTTAGTGCTTCTAGATTTTTCCATCTAATTCATCGAACGATCTCGAACAATTCGAGAAGTCTTTATCAAATTTCAGGTCTGTAACACTGCCTCCTTAGGTTATTCCGTCCCGGATAACACCATCACCATTTTGGTTGTCCCTCTGGAACCAATTTGGGGGATCGTGGCCTCGGTATTCTGCTAACCTCTTGATGTGAACAACTTTGGATTTACTCCTTGGGTTGAGCTGGATGCGGTATACCAAGTCGTTGATCTTCTTTATGATGACGTAGGGTCCTGTCCAATTTCTCTGTAGCTTGGGGCATTTTCCTTTCTTTCTCTGAGGTTGGTAGAGCCAAACAGCATCACCTGGCTCGAACATAGTTCCTGGACTCTTCCTGTCGAACCTCTTTTTCATTTTATCACTGGAGATTTGAAGACGACGTCTGCAGAATTCATGAACTTGGTCCAGTCTTTCTCGCAACTCTTGGACATATTCTGGTAGGACTTTGTCCTCTGTACTTCTGGGTGGCATTCCAAACAACAGGTCGCATGGTAGTTTCATTTCTCGCCCAGTGATCAACATTGAAGGGGTATATCCGGTGGACTCATGCTGGGAACTTCGATAGGATAGGAGAAATAGTGGTACCAACTCATCCCAATCCTTTTGATTTTTGGAGATGAACATCGACAGGTACTGACTGATGGTTTTATAATGTCGTTCAACCATACCATCTGATTGTGGATGTAGGGCTGTGGTACGAGTCTTCTTCACACCTAGAATGTTCATGATTTCCTGCCATAATTCAGATTCGAAGTTTCGTCCTTGATCAGAATGTAATTCTAGTGGGACTCCATGTCTGGCTATTACATTTTCTATGAAGGCCTTTGCAACGGTCTTTGCCTCTTGGTTTGGAATGGGCACAACTTCAGGCCACTTGGAGAAATAGTCCATGGCTACAATCAAGTATTTATTTCCTTGCTCGGTAACAGGAAACGGCCCAAGAATGTCAACTGCTACTCTTTCGAATGGTTCACCAGAAAGATACTGAGCCATTTTTCCTCGACTTCTAGTTTTGGGTCCCTTCTTTGAAGAACATAGGTCACATCTTCTGCACCATTCTTCTACATCACGACAACAATTCACCCAATAGAATCGTTCTCGAATTCTAGCAAGGGTCCTCTTGATTCCGAAGTGTCCACCTGCACGACTACTATGAAGTTGCTCGAGCACATCTTTAGTAAGTGCTTTCGGCAGGACCAGTTGGTACACCACAGTTGCTCCATCTGGGCTCTCCCATTTGCGATGCAATAGGCCATCACGAAGACATAGGGAATCCCATTGAGCCCAGTATCCCTTGGCAACTGCACCAAACCTGGATACTTCCAGCCACTCAGGTCTAACTCCATTTTTTAGCCAGCTTAGAACTAACTTTAAATTGTTGTCTTTCTTCTGATTCTTCCTCATATCTTCTGTGGTCCATAAATCAGATTCTTCAGACTCGACTCTTACGGTGGTAACTTGCAGAATTTCCTTGCAATGTTCATCATTGTAAAAATTGACTTCTTTGTTTTCGAGTTTCTGGCAATATCGGCATTGCTGTTCCAAGCATGGACGTCTTGATAATGTGTCTGCATTTCTGTGTTTCCTGCCACTGCGATGAATAACTTTGAAGTCGTATTGTTGGAGTCTCTCTAGCCATCTCGCAACCTGACCCTCAGGTTTCTTGAAGTTCATTATCCACTGCAAAGCGCTGTGATCAGTTCTTACGAGAAAACGTCTGCCATAGAGGAAGGTATGGAAATGTTCAATGGCTTTGATTATCGATAGAAGCTCCTTTCTTGTAACGCAGTAATTCTTTTCGGCTTTGCCTAGAGTTTTACTAAAGTAGGCTATTACTTTCTCTTCGCCATCCTGTTCTTGGGATAAAACTGATCCAATGCCTTGCTGAGACGCATCACAGTCCAAAATGAAAGTGCCTTGTTCTCGTGGGTAAGCCAAAATAGGCGCTGTTGTCAATTTTTTCTTCAGTTCAGTGAACGACTGTTGGCAATCAGGGCTCCAATCAAACTGAACGTTGTTCTCAGTTAAGCGGTGGAGTGGCTTGGCAATTTTACCAAAGTCTTGAACAAACTTCCTGTAGTAGGTACATAGCCCCAGAAAACTTCTTACTTCATGTTTATCCCTAGGACGTGGCCAACTCCTAACAGCCTCGATTTTAGCAGGATCGGTCTTAATTCCTTCGGCCGAGATGACATGGCCTAAAAAATTGACTTCTTTTTGAAATAAATAACACTTCTTTGGGTTCACTTCTTCCAAATTATTCAGGTGTTCGTCAAATGTCCTTCCCATTACTATAACGTCATCCAAGTAGACTAGACAAATTTTCCATGTCAAACCTCTCAATACTAGTTCCATAAGTCTCTCAAAGGTGGCGGGAGCATTGCATAATCCGAACGGAAGAACTTTGAATTGGTACAGCCCTTGTCCGGTAGAGAACGCTGTTTTTCCTCTATCATCAGGATGAACTTCCACTTGCCAATACCCACTTTTCAGATCCAACGTTGAAAACCATTTGGAACCGGATAATGTGTTTAGTGTATCATCGATTCTTGGTAATGGGTAGCTATCCTTCATCGTTACGTCATTCCATCCTTTTTAGTTACCAATACTACTGGTGAGAACCGTGGGCTTGTGGTTTCTTCAATTATGTCATCCTCCATCATGTTGTTTATCATGTCTGCTACCTCTCTCTGTTTGGCAAACGGTAGTCTCCTCGGAGCCTGTCGGATTGGTCGGGCATCGCCGGTGTTGATGCGATGTTGAACTAGACTGGTACGTCCTGTCGAAGTCTCTGTCGAGAAAATGTTACAATGGCTATCAAGAAACTCTTTGGCCTTCTGCTTTTCTTCCATAGTTAAATGTTCCGTGGATTCCATCATTTTGTCTATTGTTCTCTGATCGGTGTTAGTGGTATTTCTTCGCAGTACCTGAGTGTGGTTTTCACAATTGATAACTCGAGTGACAGGTTTGCAGAATCCCAATTGGTCATTTTTCTTCAACCCTGACAGGAATTAGTTGTTCTGTGTTCACAAGACATCGGGCAATTAAAATTCCATCTTGGCGGTATTCATCATTTTCAATTATTCCAGTGCTCAAACCTCCAGGTTCTTTATCCATTCTGGCCATGATGATGGTTTCGGAGTTTTTCGGAATGTGGATGTCTTCGTCAACATAAATCTTAATTGGTTGGATTTTCTCATTGTACCTGCTCAGGAAGATTTCTTCATTGCCAATCCGCATAATTTTCTGTCTGATGTTAAGGATGAAGTCGTTTTTCTCCATGATGTCCAGACCCAAAACACATTCATCCCTTATTTCCACAACCAACGTAGAATGTTCCATGGTAATAGGTCCTATCTGGAAGTGTACAAGTGTTTCCGCAATGACTGGTGCGGTTTGTCCCGTTGCCGTTTCCAAAACCATATTCCTTTTCATCGGCTTCACAGATTCTTGTATGAGGTCTGGGCGAACGACTGATCTCGAAGCTCCTATATCAATAGTGAAGGTGCATTTCCGATCTTCTAAGTGGCCTTGTATTAGTAGACTTTGGTCATTTTTCTTCAATGACGATATATGGATCTTGGGGCTTTGAACACTGAAAGTCGCCACGCGCCCCCTAGTGCCGACTAATTCTCGTTTTCCTGGTTGGGAGCAAGTCCTATTTCTATCTATCTTCGTTGCTCGCTGATGACGACCTCTTTCTTCTTGGACTTTTGGATCTCGATCTCTCCCAGCAACTCCTCTGTAGATGGCCGCTTTTCCCACAGTTATAGCAGCGCCTCTTCCTGTCTTCTGGGGAATGCACTTGGTTGCTTAATGCTGTTATGGAGTCCAATATTTTCTTCAATAGCGCCTCGCTTGTAGGAGAATCCTCGTTGAATTTAACTTCACGTAACTTGGGCCTCGTATTTCTTGATGCGTTTTTCGCGGCCGCGAACTCCAAAGATGCTATTAGTGCTGCGCTTATGGTTTGAAGTCGTCCTAGTCGAAGGGTTTGCTGCATGTCAGTATCTCTCAAACCATCGATGAAAGTTTGCACCCCAATTTGTTCTACGAACTCCTTCGGTGCTTGTGGGTATGCCAAATTAATGAGTCGCTCTACGTCGGCTCCATACTCCTGTAGGGTTTCGTTGGATTTTTGATATCGACTCTTTAATTGTTTGAGATATTGCTGCCCATATCTGATTTCCAAAGCTTCAACGATTCTAGAATATTCCTTCTGATTACTCTCGGGGATGTTCTGAAGGATGTCCAATGCTTGTCCTCGTAGACACAGGACTAGAGAGGTGGCCATTTCCTCCTCGGACCAGCCGTTTGCGTTTGCTGCCGCTTCAAACTGACGTCTATACATGGACCACGAGGATTGTCCATCAAATGTTGGAGGTTTCAAAATTTTCACTTGTGTAGGCCTTATCGGAGTTGTCAGTGAGGATGGCCTTTCGCTGGTGGGGGAGATTTCCTCAATGGTGCACGCTTGTGTGGAAGTTGTAACGTTTCCAGCCTCTCCTTGATCTTATCCACTTCTTCGTTGAATTTCTTGTTCACCTCTCGTGCCACCCGTTCATCAATTTTGGACAGTTCATTTTCGACGTCTTGGACTTTTCTGTTGACTCCCTGGACTCCGCCTCTGACTTCTTGAACTTCACCTTTGACCTCTTGAACTTCACCTTTGACCTCCTGGACTTTTCCTCTGACCTCTTGTACTTCTTCAGTGATTTCATTCTGGAAGCACTGTTGACTGTGACTAATACGTTGCAGAAGATCAACATGTTGTTGTAACTGCTGGACTAACCGCGCCTCCTGTTCCTCTCGTTCTTGTTTTCGTTTGACTTCTTGTTCCTCTTGTTCTTGTTTTCGTTTGGCTTCTTGTTCCTCTTGTTCTTGTTTTCGTTTGGCTTCTTGTTCCTCTTGTTCTTGTTTTCGTTAGGCTTCTTGTTGTCGCCATCTCGTCGTAATTATTTGCACGAGTATTCACCATCAAATACTGGAAAACTGCCTTACTTTTCTTTCTTCAGTAACACTTATTCCGCCGCTGTCACCAATTGTTGCGTCTTCGGGTTCAAAAATAAGTGTACTCTGGTATGAACTCGCCTTTATTAATCAAACTTCACTTGACAACAGTGTAATACAAGTCACTGTCAAAATACTTGGATCCAAGGTAACTCAAGGTAACTTTCTAACTAACTTCATCTCACAAATGCATTGCTTTTATATACAAATAAAGTTCTAGAAAACTTAAGAAATCAATAGAACACAAATAGAATGTTCGCCGATTGATCCAGAACAAAAGTTAGTGCTTCTAGATTTTTCCATCTAATTCATCGAACGATCTCGAACAATTCGAGAAGTCTTTATCAAATTTCAGGTCTGTAACAATATGAAACAAAAAGGCCTCCATCCCGATGTCTATTTTGAATGATTTTTTGAAAATGTTTGAAATGACCAATGTTTGTTTGAAGTTTCGTCAACACACCTATGTGCAAATAATTTTTTTCGTATTTCTTTATTACATAATCGTATATATTTTTTTAAACAGTTTAGCCACACTACTTTATCCCTACCGGTGAACTTATCGAATACATTTTTTTTTTAATGAATGCAAGTAGATTAACAGATTTTTTTGCGATATCAATCATTTTGGTATTAACAAAAAAAATATTCAACTCAGCCTTTCTCTCTCTCTCTCTCTCCCCTATATGTATTCCACCTAATTTTCAATTATTTCAAAAGATGTGGCTGGATTAGGCTTTCCGGTATCTATGATGCCTCGGAAAATTACGGAATATTTTCCTGTTGCAAACTCCTCCAAATAAGGGCGATACCCTTCCGTCACTCTCTGCGGTAGGAATGTAACTTTCTCGGCCAAATCGAGGAGTATAACCTCACCACCAAACCGGCTTTTCACAATTTTTGTCCGTCAACTTAATGGTTGCTTTTCTCTCCAGCAAAGAGGATTGTTTAAGTCTTTCAAGATCCATCTGGAACAAAAAAATGATAAAAAGTTTTTTGTTATATTCGAAAAACACAAAAAAAATTACACCTTCAAATGAGGTTCCCTACACCAAACACCAAAACCACGCTAGCAATTCTGACTGGCAAACTGTCCAGTGGAAAAAAACGTACACGCGTCGTATCGGGATATCGGATGATGACGGAGGTAAATTCAAAGGAGCCAAGCCTAAAGTTTGGATGTACATTTATCGCGTCGAAGAAGAAGTCGAGGAAGAAGATATCAAAATATTTTTATATGGAAAAACGGGACAACCCAAGGAAAACTTCATTGTTAAATATATAAAAACCGATAACCACTTGAAATCCTTCATGATAGCAGCTGATTTTAAATTTAAAGAAGATTTCTACAAGTCTACGTTCTGGCCAAGAGGAGTCGGTTACAGAAGATATGACTTCAAAAAAGATGGTAACGTCTCCGAAAGTAGTAGTCAACCTACCTCTTTTTTAGGGTTGACAAATCCTAAAGGAACAGTGACGTAAATACAGTTAAATTTAGTAAGTTGAACGAAGCAAATTCAGATAAGAATCATTTGAGTTCTCTGGTTATATTACAACTCAATGCCCAGTCAATATCGAACAAAATGAACAAATTAGAACTCATTGCAGAAAAGGAAAAGCCAGATATTATCAGCATAGCTGAACATTGGTGCAGTTCCGAAAGTATTAACCTTATGACTTTAAGCGGTTATAAAATTGCTTCTTACTATGCGCGCTCTTCTCGTATACATGGTGGAAGCATTATATATGTTAAAGATGAACTGAATGTACATGTTATCAAAATCAATCACTTAGCAGAAGAAATGTGTTGTGAATGTTGTGCTATCTATTTTGTATTGTCGAACAAAAAAGTATGTATACTGAGCGTTTATCGCCCACCAAGAAAGGTGTACATAATATAAGTCTCATCATAAATGATGTTCACACTTCTGATCCAGAAAAACTGACCAATATCTTCGGTAACTATTTTGCCAATGTAACAAAGGATAACTTAAACAAGCAATATGGATATAATATCCCAACTCTATGTACGACTTCTAACATCTTAAACGAGACATTCTTCTTTGGTCCAGTCACTGACTCGGAAGTAATGAACATCATTTACTCCTTAAAAAACAAATCCAGTACAGGATTGGATAAAATCCCTTCAAAAATTTTAAAAGCAGGTGCCATAGACATTGCTCCGTGCCTGTCCTACTTGATAAATCTATCTGTTACTACTGGTAAATTTCCAAATGCTCTTAAAAAAGCTCTAGTGATACCTATACACAAAAAAATGACCCTCAAGATATCATTAACTATCGCCCGATATCAGTATTGAGCGATGTCTCGAAAATTATAGAAAAAGTAATATGTAACCGAATGTGGAATTTCATCAACAAGCATGATATTATGACTGATAATCAACACGGTTTCAGATCTGAAAGATCAACATTAACAGCAGCTTGTCAATTTTTTGAATTTGTGTATCTATCTGTAGACAAAGGCCAACACGTTGCTGGTCTATTTTTCGACCTATCGCGTGCGTCCGACTGTTTAAACTTCAATTTTATTTCAAGGAAACTATATAATATCGGTTTCAGGGGAATGTTTTTGGATTGGATAATGGACTACCTCAATAACAGAGAAATGTTTGTCAAAATCAAACAAAATTACTCAAATGGGAATAAAACCGACATTGGTGTGCCTCAGGGTTCTGTGTTGGGACCGCTCATTTTCTTACTTTTTATCAATGACTTACCAGAAACACTGAAGAGTTACGTTCTCACTATATATGCAGATGATACGTCATTGGCGGTCTCAGCACAGAATACGGAGGAACTCACATGCATTTTGAATGAAATACTGGCAAAATTTGTTACTTGGTGTAGAACCAATGGTCTAATAGTTAATATAGCTAAAACAGTATGTATATATTTCAATAATCGTAATCCAGATACAGATCATCTGAAACTGAGTTAAGATAACATTTCAATTAACACTAGTCGTACAACTAGATTCCTGGGATTAGAAGTTGATAATTCTCTAAAATGGACAGAACATGTAGAGATGGTAAACAAAAAACTTAATAAGTCATATTTTGTAATATCTAAAATCAAATATTCGTTACCGCAATCGGTTTTAATGAATATATACTATAACCTTGTATTTACTCACTTATGTTAGTAGATGCTCAACGTTTGTTCTGGATCGGAAGTGGTCAAGGCCGCCGATCCGCCGAGTCGAGCGATGTTATCTTACCGCACGCCGGGTGCTATCTACCGCAAGCCCAGTGCTCGAATAATAAATAAAAAGAATAGTAATTGTGAATGAAGAAATTCGAATTGTTGAAGTGGTATAATAATAATGATGTTCGAAAAAATTGGTAAAATGGCGGGGTAACGAGGTTGTAATGTTTCAACGTGCGATTCCAATGTGGAACGAATACAGGGTGTTTCAAAATATATTATTTAAGAGAAAAATGAACAGGATGTGTCAAAATACAACATTTAAAAGGAAAAAAACATGGCGGTTGCTTGTCAACGTGTTATACCGAGTGTACCAACATATCATTTAAGAGAAAAATCAACAGGGTGTTTCAAAATACAACATTTAAGAGGAAAAACATGGCGGTTGCTTGTCAACGTGTTATACCGGGTGTACCAATGTTAGGTGGGAAAATGAATCAAAGAAAAAATGCCTCATTGGTGGTATGAGGATTCAAAAGTTGTTGTTTTATGTATACAACGGGGTGTCTCAAAATACGTCATTTAAGAGGAAAAATATGACGACTGCTTGTCAAATGCTATACCGGGTGTAGCAACATATGGTCGCCTCTGTCATTTGTCAACTGTTAGGTGAAAAATGGGTCAAAGAAAAACGTATCATTGGAAATATGGGGATTCGAAACAACGACATACCCATACATAGAGATTGAATTACATCTGTCATCTATGTGATGTTCTTCGACGAGGGTGTTTATACTCGTCAGTCAACTGTCATCTGTCATTTCAAAAAAAGGTTCGTTAAAGAATAAAAGATGGTGGAGCTGGATTGGCCAACGCACATCATGGGACGTCTCGCAAAAACGCTTCATGAGGGATTCGAAACAACTACTCACCCATACATAGTTATTGAATTACATCTGACATCTATGTAATGATAGTGTTAGAAAGGAGACAGGAGATAGGAGGCGGGAGATAGGTGGTAGAAGATGGGAGATAGGAGACAGAAGATAGGAGACCGAAGATAGGAGGAAGGAGATAGGAGACAGGAGTTAGGACATAGGAGTCAGAAGATAGGAGACGGAAGATAGGAGATAGGAGACCGAAGATAGGAGATAGAAGATAGGAGACAGGAGTTAGGAGATAGGAGGCAGAAGATAGGAGACAGGAGAAAGGAGACCGAAGATAGGAAAACGAAGATAGGAGAAAGGAGATAGAAGATAGGAGACAGGAGTTAGGACATAAAAGATAGAAGATAGGAGATAGAAAATAGGAGATAGAAGATATGAGATAGGAGATAGGAGATCTAAGATAGGAGGAAAGATATAGAAGATAGGAGACATGAGTTAGGACATAGGAGGCAGAAGATAGGAGACAAGGGAAAGGAGACAGAAGATAGGACATAGGAGACAGAAGATAGAAGATAGGACTTAGGAAACAGACAGATTGACAGATATTTAGTTTGATCTAACCAGAACGAACTAACTTTACGTATAGCGTCTTAAGAACCTCAACGTTGTAAGGAAAAAAGATGGTTGCTGTCATTTGTCAAATATCAGGTGGAAAATGAATCAAAGAAAAAACGTATCATTGAGGATTCGAAACAACTACTAGCTCATACAGAGAGGTTGAATTACATCTGTGTGTGTGTGTGTGGGTGTGTGTGTACTGTTCGTTAAAGAAAAAATATGTCGGCGTTCATAGCATACAGCTAAAAACGTTTGCTTGGGGATATGAGCATTTGAAAAATGCTTGATCATACAAAGAGATTGAAGTACATCTGTGTGTTTTGTTTGTTAAAGAAAAAATAAATGCAGCGTTTATATTTCATTGTACAGGGTGCCTCATAAACGGTATCATGATGGGGTCTGACATTTTCAACGTGCGATACCCATTTTTTTCGTAACCTTATGAACGTCCATTTTAATCGCATTTTTGCATGTTTTGACGTATCCAATTTTAACTACTTTTTGGAATGCCAAAAACACCAATTTTCGATACATATTTAATACGTTTCGGCGTTTGAAATTTTGTGTTTTTTTGGAACACCAAAAAAGTGTATTTTGAGCAATTTTGAAATGTCAAATCTCCATAAGAAATACATGTAAAAATGTATTTTTAACACTCGTAATTTTAATCATTTTTTCGAATGTGTTTCGTTACATTTTTTACACATTTTGGCGTTTCAAATTTTAACAATTTTTTCGAACGCGGAAAACGTCTATTTTCATCACATTTTTGCGGGGGGGGGGACTGCCGCCGCAGTGAAGTCACCCCAATGTATTATACCGATTGACGATTGAATACTGACAGATTGACAGGCAGGCAGACTGGCAGACATTCAGTTTGATCGAACCAGAACGAACTAACCTTATGTTTGTAAATGAATTTTTTTATTTTTTTGTACATAGTACCACAAAAAACCAATAAATTTTGTGTGATCTAACCAGAACGAACTAACCTTCAACTGTCAGAGTCGCAACAGTCACCTGTCAACTGTCAGAGTCGCTTCAGTCACCTGTCATTTGTCTAACTAACCTTGTGTAAATTTCGTCTGACCTAACCAAAACAATCTAACCTCATGTTGGTAGATATATTTGGTCTGATCTAACCAGAACGAAGTTACCTCACGTCGGCATATGCAGAGCCTCCCAAAAACGTAATTATGCGACTATTGTCTTAAGTAACGTAGACCTAATATTTTAGCGTGTGATGCATTCAGTCATGAGTGATGTAGCAGTCACATGCTAACGTGTGATATCATGCATTTAGTCAACTACTATAGGAGTCGTTGTCTTCTCATTTGAAAATATCATACATTCAGTCAGCTGTTGGTAGATACGTGGACCTAACATTTCAACGTGCGATACCATGCATTCGGTCAACTATCCTAAGAGAGGTTGCAATCTTAAATTCGGTTGTTTGAAGCACAAGTGACGAGGGACCTTAGCGTTCAACGTGCGATTCCATACATTCAGTCTAATTTCGGAAGTGATAGAGTTTTCAGAGTTCTCAGAATTCAAAGTCTAATACTATACACTCAGGCAATTGTCAGAATTGACGTAGGGCAGACTCAAATGTCGAAAATGTCGTTGAACGACTCACATAGTATATTTGTATTTAAGTAGACGTCATTTAAGCTTATTAAAGAGAGGTTGATTTATATACCGTTGAAAGGTATGCCTTTCCAAGTAGTTTTACAATAAGAACGCATTATAGACGAACGTTGATTTCAGCTGCAATGAGAGAAAAATATTCAGTTGCACAAGTCTGCAGAGAGAAAATTGAATTAACGATTGAGGAAAAAAACCTTTCTTTGAGATATTACCTTCTCATTTGTATACACAAAGCGAGCAGAATGTGGGGCCCTATAAAATGAGTTGTGTGGCACACCTCGCACACCACAATAAAATGTTGTATAGTTCATCATAATAAAATAATTGTTTTGGGAACAAACACTTCGGAAAATATTAATTTTTTTTATTTAAAAATTCACAAAGGTACTCACATAAAATCAAAATATACATGGCACAAAACACTTCACATATTTCCATGGTACACATTGTAGAAAAACTATTAAATTTCGCTTTTCACTCAAATACGTTAAATCAATGCATGAAGTATCCAGGTTGAAAATTTAGTGTTTTCAAGAAATTGTTTGGGTGAAAAACAGAACAATTCCAAAAAGCCATATAAATCAACTACCTTGAATTTTATTAAGAACAATTCAATAATAAAATGAGGGCCCAACAAAGTCGTGTAGTTTGCAAACTTGACGACTTCACTCAATAAACCATATTTTTCATTTGGAAATATTTCCTACGCGGTTTTTATATCAATCGGATGTGATGTTGTATCCAAGGTTATTTCACGTTGATAAACTTGAAAGAATATTTTATTCGTAGAATTATTTTCACAACTTTGCCAATAATATGTCTCTTGAAATATTCTCAAAATGTAGTTGTAGTGATTTTCCGTAGGTAATAATATCTAACGAAATAATTTCACAGAAATTTGACAAAAAAAAAAAAGTTTTAATCAACTATGACAGGAATTTCATGCACATTTTTGATACATTGTTAAATAGAACAAATCATTTGCGTCCCCGAAAACAAATTATAACATAGAATAACTTATATATTTTTCGAGGAATTGGGTCATTTGCAAGGAAATTTTTGAGGATTTGTCGTACACAACCCTCACAAAATGAATCATGACATAATAATAACGTACACAAGGAGGTTTAAAATACCACCTTAAAGAAAAATCATATATTGCATGTTTCTGAAATGAAACGTCACAAAAATAAAATTAATATAAGGTGTTTAAAAATATGTCATTAAACATAAAAAATTCAGTCACGTATTTTCAGTAATTTTTTTACGTTACTACGCTGACAAAATGAGGGATTTTTCGCATTAAATCCAAATAATATTCGAAACGGTATACTGATGTTGCAAAATGGTATTCGAAACGTTTTTCAGCTGTAATAATAATTAGAATGAAATGTTGAATGTCACTAACACGAATCTTAGCAGAAAAAACATACAGGGTAGTCCAGGAAGATTTAAAAATCAATTGTTGAAGAAACGAACAGTTGCGAGGTGTATATAAAAATAATTAATGAATTAAAATCGTGGAAGATATTCGCCAAACAAATTGAGTACATGACAACTAATGGGAGACATCTATCATTCAGCTGGAGACTGTAGGAGTAAGGTGTATACAGGGTGTCCCATAAAGTGTAATAGTGATAAAAATATATAAAGTGTGTTACATTAATTGCGATAGTAATAAAAATATGCCAAAAGGGCCGCATTTCACATCCTTCGCCAAATAAATTGGAGGAGAAGTAATCATATATTTATGTACCAATAAAATAACGTGGTTTGATTTTGAAGGAGTGGACATTATCGATTCGTTTGAATATCAGGACACACGGTTCAAGACTTTTTGTCGGAGAGTATCAAATACACGATATAGTAAAATCGACGAATGTCGAAGTACCCTTCTCTCCAAATGTTTCCACCAGGTGGAAAATATCAGGTAAACGTCTGACAGCAAACAATTACTTCCCTGGCTAATACAACGACGGACTTTGAATTACATCTGACAGATATTTCTGCAACGTTCTTCCGAAATGACCCACTTGCAGATGATTATTGTAATTATACAGCAGAATATCATTCAGTTAGCTGGGGAAGACCACTTGCAGACCCGTTTCGAGGTTCTTGCCTCATCATCAGTACAGGGTAGGTCGGACAACGTTAGAATCATCCTGATACAGCCAAATGAATTATAATCCATTGTATGTATAACTGATATTTCCCTACAAATGAAGCAGTGACTTACAGGTAAAGTCAGCCGCAGAGCCGCGGGGAAACCAAAAAGCAACAGTTAAATAATTCCAGATTTAAAAATTGCACTAGACATAACTCTGTCATTTTTAGAGATACAACTGCATGTCGGTACTCCAAAAAAAAGAAAACGATTTCTAACATATATTGCAAATTCACAATTTCTGTCAGAGTCATCGTGAAATTTCGTGGCCACTGTAAAGACTACTATGTGAGGATGGCAGATAAAATTGAAAATTCCAATGGAGTTTATGCACAGAAAAACAGTTTTCTCAGTCTTGATTCTTGAATATTTTTTTGTATTCCTTTCATTCAGACGGGGTCAGTTATTTGCTTTACTTCACCTCTTGAATTCAAACAAGTTTGTGCAGTGTTTTAGTTGGAGACAATATTGGAATGACTTCATTTTTCTGACTGAAATGTATGTTAATTCAAATAGAGAAATGAATGAATGTGGTATTTTTGGGAGTGGTCAAATCTAATTGATTCCAAATGAGTCTTGTGTAGTGTCTCAGAGAAGTGAGCGAGTTGTGAGGAGGATTTCGTCGACGAAACATATGAAAGGCTGAGAAGATATGAGATGGATATATATATATATATATATATATATATATATATATATATATATATATATATATATATATATATATATATATATTCGATTGGATTGTATGATATTTCAAATACTGCAAGAGCGATGCATGGGATATGACAGGTCTGATATTACAGTTATTGAAAATAAAAACATGATAAATTATGCAGAGAAAATAGTGATTTTGTTATGTTTTATCACAACAAAATAATCGTTTTGGTTTATATGACAACTTCAAATGTAGAATATTGCAATGAAATCCTTGAAAATGTAAGTTTGAACAGTGTATTTGTAGCAGATTGAAGGTGTAATGAAATAAATAGACACAGTTGATTTCGAGGACTTTAACAAAAAGATGATTTCAAATGTGACTGACAGTATTCAATTCTAGAGATTTACACTAGATGGTGAAATGGTTCTATCGCTTCATTATACACTTTTGAGTTTGTATGACAGTTGCAATGTAATAACACATCCGACCGTAGTGCATAGTATTGATATAAATCATGAGATTAACTAAACAAACTTTCATCGGTTCATCAGTGAATTGGTGTCCGTTTTCGACGTATATGTTTGATGAATTTGTTTCAAATACAATCTGCCCAAAACGTAAATACACATATTTGCTAAGAATATCATGCTTGAAAGACACATGGAAATAAATAAATGTAGGTGTAATTGGCAACGTTTTGAATGGTTCAGACAAATCGTCAACACCGACTTAATTAGTGAAAATTAAATTTAAAAGAAATTCGAGCCGGTGTATTGATGATGGGAAAAAGTAATCGAAATTTGGAGGTTTCAACTCTGATGAGGACTGAAAACGTCTGAAGTGGAGATTTTAAATTAAATTCAACTAACATTCGAAATGGTATACTAATGATGGGAAAATATGCGAAACGTTGTAGTCTGATGAAGTCCAAATAGAACCAAAATTTGAGGGATTTTTTCATTCAATCCAACGTTGGGGGTTTTAACTGTGATGAAGACTCAAAGGAAATGTGAAACGGTGATAATAATAAGAAAAGTATGTGAAACTTTGAGTTTTAACTCTGATGAAAACTGAAATAAAATTCGGGACAAAGTGTACTGATCATGGAAACGATTTACCGAAAGTTGGGTGTTTCAACTCTGACGAGGACTCAACACGATGAAACTAGGGATTTTTCACAACAAATTCAAGTAACATTTGAAATAGTATACCGATGATGAAAAAAATCAACCGAAATAGCTAGTTTTAACTCTGATGAGGACTCAAAGACAACTTGAAACAGGCATTTTACATTAGATTTGAATTACATTCGAGACAGTGTATTGATGACGAAAACAAGTGATAGAAATTTGGAGTTTTCACTCTGATGAGGACCTAACACGTCGAAAGTCGAGATTTTACATGAAATTCAGATACAAATTTGAAACAGTGTTCTGATGATGAATATAAGTAACCAAAACGTCAGGTCACAATCACAATGAAGGCCCATATAAAATTCGAAATCGATCACCAACGTTTTATCGGTAGACTAAAACATGATACAGGTGTAAACATCCAATCCATCAGATCGATTGTGTGCTCCAGAGAAGTGAGCAAGTTTTTGAGCAAACATCAAGACGAGACAAATTACTTCGGGAGGCTTAACATAATATCGAGATAATTCGAAATATTTGCACTGAACTCCATAATAATTTAAATAACCAATAGGATTTTGTTGAGAAATGAGCAAGTGTGTTGGTAAGACAGCACCTACGAGACAAATTACTTGAAAAGGATGCAATCAAAATCATCAGATCGATTTCAATCAAACACGTCTTGTACATTGTTTCAGAGAAGTAAGCGAGTTTGTGAGTTGACCACATCGTTTCATGTTAGTCGGAATAGTGGCAAATACCTTGGTGATTTATATAGTGGCAAATACTTTGATGATTTATTCAGTCAAGTATATGTCTGCCACCTCATTTGATGGTTCATCAATTTTCGTTTATAAGCTTAGCAAAATAACTTTCATTTTCGAATGTAATTATATGAACGTGTGCAGTAGTATACAGCTCATAATATGTATACAGGGTGTCTCAAAACACTCATCAATTGAGAGAAAAAAACAACCGACATCATTTAAGAGAAAAAAAGATGGCGCCTGCTTATCAAATACCATATACCGGGTGGACCAACATATGATTTAAGAGAAAAAACATGGTTGCCTCTGTCATTTGTCAAAGAAAAGACGCGTCATTGGGGGTACGAGGATTCAAAATGTTTTTGTGAAGGGGTCCGTCATTTTTAACGTGCGATACCCATCGAACCGTTCAGTCTTCCGTCCGACCGTTATAGAAGACAACAGATAGAAGACAGGAGATAGGAGATGGGTATCGCACGTTAAAAATGACGGACCCCTTCACAAAAACATTTTGAATCCTCATACCCCCAATGACGCGTCTTTTCTTTGACAAATGACAGAGGCAACCATGTTTTTTCTCTTAAATCATATGTTGGTCCACCCGGTATATGGTATTTGATAAGCAGGCGCCATCTTTTTTTCTCTTAAATGATGTCGGTTGTTTTTTTCTCTCAATTGATGAGTGTTTTGAGACACCCTGTATACATATTATGAGCTGTATACTACTGCACACGTTCATATAATTACATTCGAAAATGAAAGTTATTTTGCTAAGCTTATAAACGAAAATTGATGAACCATCAAATGAGGTGGCAGACATATACTTGACTGAATAAATCATCAAAGTATTTGCCACTATATAAATCACCAAGGTATTTGCCACTATTTCGACTAACATGAATTGATGTGGTCAACTCACAAACTCGCTTACTTCTCTGAAACAATGTACAAGACGTGTTTGATTGAAATCGATCTGATGATTTTGATTGCATCCTTTTCAAGTAATTTGTCTCGTAGGTGCTGTCTTACCAACACACTTGCTCATTTCTCAACAAAATCCTATTGGTTATTTAAATTATTATGGAGTTCAGTGCAAATGTTTCGAATTATCTCGATATTATGTTAAGACTCTCGAAGTAATTTGTCTCGTCTTGATGTTTGCTCAAAAACTTGCTCACTTCTCTGGAGCACACAATCGATCTGATGGATTGGATGTTTACACCTGTATCATGTTTTAGTCTACCGATAAAACGTTGGTGATCGATTTCGAATTTTATATGGGCCTTCATTGTGATTGTGACCTGACGTTTTGGTTACTTATATTCATCATCAGAACACTGTTTCAAATTTGTATCTGAATTTCATGTAAAATCTCGACTTTCGACGTGTTAGGTCCTCATCAGAGTGAAAACTCCAAATTTCTATCACTTGTTTTCGTCATCAATACACTGTCTCGAATGTAATTCAAATCTAATGTAAAATCCCTGTTTCAAGTTGTCTTTGAGTCCTCATCAGAGTTAAAACTAGCTATTTCGGTTGATTTTTTTCATCATCGGTATACTATTTCAAATGTTACTTGAATTTGTTGTGAAAAATCCCTAGTTTCATCGTGTTGAGTCCTCGTCAGAGTTGAAACACCCAACTTTCGGTAAATCGTTTCCATAATCAGTACACTTTGTCCCGAATTTTATTTCAGTTTTCATCAGAGTTAAAACTCAAAGTTTCACATACTTTTCTTATTATTATCACCGTTTCACATTTCCTTTGAGTCTTCATCACAGTTAAAACCCCCAACGTTGGATTGAATGAAAAAATCCCTCAAATTTTGGTTCTTTGTGGACTTCATCAGACTACAACGTTTCGCATATTTTCCCATCATTAGTATACCATTTCGAATGTTAGTTGAATTTAATTTAAAATCTCCACTTCAGACGTTTTCAGTCCTCATCAGAGTTGAAACCTCCAAATTTCGATTACTTTTTCCCATCATCAATACACCGGCTCGAATTTCTTTTAAATTTAATTTTCACTAATTAAGTCGGTGTTGACGATTTGTCTGAACCATTCAAAACGTTGCCAATTACACCTACATTTATTTATTTCCATGTGTCTTTCAAGCATGATATTCTTAGCAAATATGTGTATTTACGTTTTGGGCAGATTGTATTTGAAACAAATTCATCAAACATATACGTCGAAAACGGACACCAATTCACTGATGAACCGATGAAAGTTTGTTTAGTTAATCTCATGATTTATATCAATACTATGCACTACGGTCGGATGTGTTATTACATTGCAACTGTCATACAAACTCAAAAGTGTATAATGAAGCGATAGAACCATTTCACCATCTAGTGTAAATCTCTAGAATTGAATACTGTCAGTCACATTTGAAATCATCTTTTTGTTAAAGTCCTCGAAATCAACTGTGTCTATTTATTTCATTACACCTTCAATCTGCTACAAATACACTGTTCAAACTTACATTTTCAAGGATTTCATTGCAATATTCTACATTTGAAGTTGTCATATAAACCAAAACGATTATTTTGTTGTGATAAAACATAACAAAATCACTATTTTCTCTGCATAATTTATCATGTTTTTATTTTCAATAACTGTAATATCAGACCTGTCATATCCCATGCATCGCTCTTGCAGTATTTGAAATATCATACAATCCAATCGAATATATATATATATATATATATATATATATATATATATATATATATCCATCTCATATCTTCTCAGCCTTTCATATGTTTCGTCGACGAAATCCTCCTCACAACTCGCTCACTTCTCTGAGACACTACACAAGACTCATTTGGAATCAATTAGATTTGACCACTCCCAAAAATACCACATTCATTCATTTCTCTATTTGAATTAACATACATTTCAGTCAGAAAAATGAAGTCATTCCAATATTGTCTCCAACTAAAACACTGCACAAACTTGTTTGAATTCAAGAGGTGAAGTAAAGCAAATAACTGACCCCGTCTGAATGAAAGGAATACAAAAAAATATTCAAGAATCAAGACTGAGAAAACTGTTTTTCTGTGCATAAACTCCATTGGAATTTTCAATTTTATCTGCCATCCTCACATAGTAGTCTTTACAGTGGCCACGAAATTTCACGATGACTCTGACAGAAATTGTGAATTTGCAATATATGTTAGAAATCGTTTTCTTTTTTTTGGAGTACCGACATGCAGTTGTATCTCTAAAAATGACAGAGTTATGTCTAGTGCAATTTTTAAATCTGGAATTATTTAACTGTTGCTTTTTGGTTTCCCCGCGGGTGGCTCTGCGGCTGACTTTACCTGTAAGTCACTGCTTCATTTGTAGGGAAATATCAGTTATACATACAATGGATTATAATTCATTTGGCTGTATCAGGATGATTCTAACGTTGTCCGACCTACCCTGTACTGATGATGAGGCAAGAACCTCGAAACGGGTCTGCAAGTGGTCTTCCCCAGCTAACTGAATGATATTCTGCTGTATAATTACAATAATCATCTGCAAGTGGGTCATTTCGGAAGAACGTTGCAGAAATATCTGTCAGATGTAATTCAAAGTCCGTCGTGGTATTAGCCAGGGAAGTAATTGTTTGCTGTCAGACGTTTACCTGATATTTTCCACCTGGTGGAAACATTTGGAGAGAAGGGTACTTCGACATTCGTCGATTTTACTATATCGTGTATTTGATACTCTCCGACAAAAAGTCTTGAACCGTGTGTCCTGATATTCAAACGAATCGATAATGTCCACTCCTTCAAAATCAAACCACGTTATTTTATTGGTACATAAATATATGATTACTTCTCCTCCAATTTATTTGGCGAAGGATGTGAAATGCGGCCCTTTTGGCATATTTTTATTACTATCGCAATTAATGTAACACTCTTTATATATTTTTATCACTATTACACTTTATGGGACACCCTGTATACACCTTACTCCTACAGTCTCCAGCTGAATGATAGATGTCTCCCATTAGTTGTCATGTACTCAATTTGTTGAATAACGTTTGGCGAATATCTTCCACGATATTAATTCACTAATTATTTTTATATACACCTCGCAACTGTTCGTTTCTTCAACAATTGATTTTTAAATCTTCCTGGACTACCCTGTATGTTTTTTCTGCTAAGATTCGTGTTAGTGACATTCAACATTTCATTCTAATTATTATTATAGCTGAAAAACGTTTCGAATACCATTTTGCAACATCAGTATACCGTTTCGAATATTATTTGGGTTTAATGCGAAAAATCCCTCATTTTGTCAGCGTAGTAACGTAAAAAATTACTGAAAATACGTGACTGAATTTTTTATGTTTAATGACATATTTTTAAACACCTTATATTTATTTTATTTTTGTGACGTTTCATTTCAGAAACATGCAATATATGATTTTTCTTTAAGGTGGTATTTTAAACCTCCTTGTGTACGTTATTATTATGTCATGATTCATTTTGTGAGGGTTGTGTACGACAAATCCTCAAAAATTTCCTTGCAAATGACCCAATTCCTCGAAAAATATATAAGTTATTCTATGTTATAATTTGTTTTCGGGGACGCAAATGATTTGTTCTATTTAACAATGTATCAAAAATGTGCATGAAATTCCTGTCATAGTTGATTAAAACTTTTTTTTTTTGTCAAATTTCTGTGAAATTATTTCGTTAGATATTATTACCTACGGAAAATCACTACAACTACATTTTGAGAATATTTCAAGAGACATATTATTGGCAAAGTTGTGAAAATAATTCTACGAATAAAATATTCTTTCAAGTTTATCAACGTGAAATAACCTTGGATACAACATCACATCCGATTGATATAAAAACCGCGTAGGAAATATTTCCAAATGAAAAATATGGTTTATTGAGTGAAGTCGTGAAGTTTGCAAACTACACGACTTTGTTGGGCCCTCATTTTATTATTGAATTGTTCTTAATAAAATTCAAGGTAGTTGATTTATATGTCTTTTTGGAATTGTTCTGTTTTTCACCCAAACAATTTCTTGAAAACACTAAATTTTCAACCTGGATACTTCATGCATTGATTTATCGTATTTGAGTGAAAAGCGAAATTTAATAGTTTTTCTACAATGTGTACCATGGAAATATGTGAAGTGTTTTGTGCCATGTATATTTTGATTTTATGTGAGTACCTTTGTGAATTTTTAAATAAAAAAAATTAATATTTTCCGAAGTGTTTGTTCCCAAAACAATTATTTTATTATGATGAACTATACATTTTATTGTGGTGTGCGAGGTGTGCCACACAACTCATTTCTGCTCGCTTTGTGTATACAAATGAGAAGGTAATATCTCAAAGAAAGGTTTTTTTCCTCAATCGTTAATTCAATTTTCTCTCTGCAGACTTGTGCAACTGAATATTTTTCTCTCATTGCAGCTGAAATCAACGTTCGTCTATAATGCGTTCTTTTTGTAAAACTACTTGGAAAGGCATACCTTTCAACGGTATATAAATCAACCTCTCTTTACTAAGCTTAAATGACGTCTACTTAAATACAAATATACTATGTGAGTCGTTCAACGACATTTTCGACATTTGAGTCTGCCCTACGTCAATTCTGACAATTGCCTGAGTGTATAGTATTAGACTTTGAATTCTGAGAACTCTGAAAACTCTATCACTTCCGAAATTAGACTGAATGTATGGAATCGCACGTTGAACGCTAAGGTCCCTCGTCACTTGTGCTTCAAACAACCGAATTTAAGATTGCAACCTCTCTTAGGATAGTTGACCGAATGCATGGTATCGCACGTTGAAATGTTAGGTCCACGTATCTACCAACAGCTGACTGAATGTATGATATTTTCAAATGAGAAGACAACGACTCCTATAGTAGTTGACTAAATGCATGATATCACACGTTAGCATGTGACTGCTACATCACTCATGACTGAATGCATCACACGCTAAAATATTAGGTCTACGTTACTTAAGACAATAGTCGCATAATTACGTTTTTGGGAGGCTCTGCATATGCCGACGTGAGGTAACTTCGTTCTGGTTAGATCAGACCAAATATATCTACCAACATGAGGTTAGATTGTTTTGGTTAGGTCAGACGAAATTTACACAAGGTTAGTTAGACAAATGACAGGTGACTGAAGCGACTCTGACAGTTGACAGGTGACTGTTGCGACTCTGACAGTTGAAGGTTAGTTCGTTCTGGTTAGATCACACAAAATTTATTGGTTTTTTGTGGTACTATGTACAAAAAAATAAAAAAATTCATTTACAAACATAAGGTTAGTTCGTTCTGGTTCGATCAAACTGAATGTCTGCCAGTCTGCCTGCCTGTCAATCTGTCAGTATTCAATCGTCAATTGGTATAATACATTGGGGTGACTTCACTGCGGCGGCAGTCCCCCCCCCGCAAAAATGTGATGAAAATAGACGTTTTTCGCGTTCGAAAAAATTGTTAAAATTTGAAACGCCAAAATGTGTAAAAAATGTAACGAAACACATTCGAAAAAATGATTAAAATTACGAGTGTTAAAAATACATTTTTACATGTATTTCTTATGGAGATTTGACATTTCAAAATTGCTCAAAATACACTTTTTTGGTGTTCCAAAAAAACACAAAATTTCAAACGCCGAAACGTATTAAATATGTATCGAAAATTGGTGTTTTTGGCATTCCAAAAAGTAGTTAAAATTGGATACGTCAAAACATGCAAAAATGCGATTAAAATGGACGTTCATAAGGTTACGAAAAAAATGGGTATCGCACGTTGAAAATGTCAGACCCCATCATGATACCGTTTATGAGGCACCCTGTACAATGAAATATAAACGCTGCATTGATTTTTTCTTTAACAAACAAAACACACAGATGTAATTCAATCTCTTTGTATGATCAAGCATTTTTCAAATGCTCATATCCCCAAGCAAACGTTTTTAGCTGTATGCTATGAACTCCGACTTATTTTTTCTTTAACGAACATTACACACACACCCACACACAAACACACAGATGTAATTCAACCTCTCTGTATGAGCTAGTAGTTGTTTCGAATCCTCAATGATACGTTTTTTCTTTGATTTATTTTCCACCTGATATTTGACAAATGACAGCAGCCATCTTTTTTCCTTACAACGTTGAGATTCTTAAGACGCTATACGTAAAGTTAGTTCGTTCTGGTTAGATCAAACTAAATATCTGTCAATCTGTCTGTTTCCTAAGTCCTATCTTCTATCTTCTGTCTCCTATGTCCTATCTTCTGTCTCCTTTCCCTTGTCTCCTATCTTCTGCCTCCTATGTCCTAACTCATGTCTCCTATCTTCTATATCTTTCCTCCTATCTTAGATCTCCTATTTCCTATCTCATATCTTCTCCTATTTTCTATCTCCTATCTTCTATCTTTTATGTCCTAACTCCTGTCTCCTATCTTCTATCTCCTTTCTCCTATCTTCGTTTTCCTATCTTCAGTCTCCTTTCTCCTGTCTCCTATCTTCTGCCTCCTATCTCCTAACTCCTGTCTCCTATCTTCTATCTCCTATCTTCGGTCTCCTATCTCCTATCTTCCGTCTCCTAACTCCTGTCTCCTATCTCCTTCCTCCTATCTTCGGTCTTCTATCTTCTGTTTCCTATCTCCCATCTTCTGCCACCTATCTCCCGCCTCCTATCTCCTGTCTCCTTTCTAACACTATCATTACATAGATGTCAGATGTAATTCAATAACTATGTATGGGTGAGTAGTTGTTTCGAATCCCTCATGAAGCGTTTTTGCGAGACGTCCCATGATGTGCGTTGGCCAATCCAGCTCCACCATCTTTTATTCTTTAACGAACCTTTTTTTGAAATGACAGATGACAGTTGACTGACGAGTATAAACACCCTCGTCGAAGAACATCACATAGATGACAGATGTAATTCAATCTCTATGTATGGGTATGTCGTTGTTTCGAATCCCCATATTTCCAATGATACGTTTTTCTTTGACCCATTTTCCACCTAACAGTTGACAAATGACAGAGGCGACCATGTTTTTTCTCTTAATTCATATGTTGCTACACCCGGTATAGCATTTGACAAGCAGTCGTCATATTTTTCCTCTTAAATGACGTATTTTGAGACACCCCGTTGTTTTTTTTTCTCTTAAATGATGTGTTTTGAGAAACCCGGTTGTTTTTTTCCTCTTAATTGATGCATTTTGAAACACCCTGTATACATAAAACAACAACTTTTGAATCCTCATACCACCAATGAGGCATTTTTTCTTTGATTCATTTTCCCACCTAACATTGGTACACCTGGTATAGCACGTTGACAAACAACAACAATCGCCATGTTTTTTCTCTTAAATGATATGTTGGTACACCCGGTATAACACGTTGAAAAGCAACCACCATGTTTTTCCTCTTAAATGTTGTATTTTGAAACACCCTGTTGATTTTTCTCTTAAATGATATGTTGGTACACTCGGTATAACACGTTGACAAGCAACCGCCATGTTTTTTTCCTTTTAAATGTTGTATTTTGACACATCCTGTTCATTTTTCTCTTAAATAATATATTTTGAAACACCCTGTATTCGTTCCACATTGGAATCGCACGTTGAAACATTACAACCTCGTTACCCCGCCATTTTACCAATTTTTTCGAACATCATTATTATTATACCACTTCAACAATTCGAATTTCTTCATTCACAATTACTATTCTTTTTATTTATTATTCGAGCACTGGGCTTGCGGTAGATAGCACCCGGCGTGCGGTAAGATAACATCGCTCGACTCGGCGGATCGGCGGCCTTGACCACTTCCGATCCAGAACAAACGTTGAGCATCTACTTATGTTATAATGTTATAATCTGGGGAAATTCAACAAATAACAACAAAATATTTATTACACAGAAGAAAATAGTTCGAAAGATTTTAGACTGCAAATGGGGTTCTCCATGCAAACAAGTATTTATAGATAATAAAATTATGACCTTTCCCTGTATATACATTTATTACTGTTTGATATATACAAAAGAAAACTTGTCCTCATTCCATACAACTTCTTCTTATCATACATATAATACAAGACAAAATAATGTATTATGTGTCCCGAACCACAATACGAACACAGTTTTAGATATATGGGTATTAAATTATTTAATCATTTACCAGACCATATAAAGAGTATAACATCTATTAAATTGTTCAAAAATGCTGTAGCTCACGTATTGAAAAGCAAGGCTTACTACGGTATTAATGAATATCTGACTGACCACTTTTAAAAAAAGTATACGTCTATATTTATGTATGTGTATATGTGATATTTTGTAAATTGTAATGTTCGACTTATCCACACATTCTTGGAATGTCTTGAGGATCAATAAATATTATTATTATTATTATTATTATTATTATTATTATTATTATGCCTCGGAAAATTACGGAATATTTTCCTGTTGCAAACTCCTCCAAATAAGGGCGATACTCTTCCATCACTCTCTGCGGTAGGAATGTAACTTTCTCGGCCAAATCGAGGAGTATAACCTCACCATAAAACCGGCTTTTCACAATTTTTGTCCGTCAACTTAATGGTTGCTTTTCTCTCCAGCAAAGAGGATTGTTTAAGTCTTTCAAGATCCATCTGGAACAAAAAAATGATAAAAAGTTTTTTGTTATATTCAAAAAACACAAAAAAAAATTTACACCAACAAAAAAATAATAAAAAGTTTTTTGTTATATCCGAAAAATACAAAAAAAAAATTACACCAACACTTTTTCAGATTGAAAAATAAGTAAAAGTCATTGTTGACTGAACTAGAAATTATACTACATTTAAAGAAAAACTGGCTGGAGACCTGTTCCTTGAGGCATACCACATAAGAACCTTTGAAATGTATACAAAAACTGATCAAAGAACTGTTCCTTGTTGATTGAATTGGAAATTATAATACATTTATAGAAAAACTGGCCGAAGACCTGTTCCTTGAGGCACACCACAAAAGAATTTTTGAAATTCATGTAAAAACCGATCAAAGAACTGTTCCTTGTTGACTGAATTGGAAATTATTACACATTTATAAAAAAACCAGAGACCTGTTCCTTGAGGCATACCCCAATAGATAGATAGATCTTTATTTGAAATAGGAATCCTAATATACAAATTCACTAGGACACAATTAAAGTGTAAATATTAAATAAAAATAAAACATAACTATAAGTTTAGTACAATTTGAAATAAGACAATATACATTACTGACATTTACAAAACAATTAAAGTGAGTACATTCACAAACAGATAAACAGGTGCACGGGCGCGCACACCTCTACCACATATACATAATCTTACATGAACGAGGTAGTAAATTGGCAAGTTAAAAATACAAAAATTGTGAATGCTTGCATCAAATAAATTCACCTAAGATTACATATCTTTAAAACAAGCTAGAAATAGATCACTAATAAACGACATAGCAATAAAAATTCACTGATTAATTATGAAATTCTTGAGATTTTTTTTGAAACTATAAAGGGAAGAACTATTTTTCACCACTGAAGGCAACTGGTTAAATTCATGGAATCCTTTGAAGAACAAAGATTTCATTGTGCTTTTACGATTTGTTCTAGGGATATATAAGTTATCCCGGTTTCTCGTGAGGTGGGTATGTACATTTTTATGTAGAATCAAGTAATTTTGGAAATAAGTTGGTGTCAAGTTGTTCAGTATCTTGTAAACAAAAATAATAGAGAGGTAGTAGATTCTTTGTGAGACAGAAAACCATTTCAACGTATTAAGCATAGTAACAATAGGTGTATGTCTATTTGTTTTTAAAATAATTCTCATCCCATGGTTTTGTAGTTTTTGAAGTTGATTCATTTTATTAAGGTCAAGAGAAAATAATAGTGATGAGCAGTAATCAAAGTGTGGTTGAATTATTGTGTTATAAACCGTTATTTTCGCTTCAGTTGAGAGCGTTTGTGCAATTCTAGAAAAAAAGAATAACTTTTTTGAAATTTTGTTGTGCATGTATTCGAAATGAGTTTCAAAAGTCATGCAGTTATCAAACTGAAAGCCCAGGTACTTTACATATGAAACTATTTCTATTTTTTCATTATTAAGATGTAAGTTGATATTATTGATATCGATATTATTATATTTATATTTAGTTGTCAAAACCATGCCTTTAGTTTTGGAAACATTCAATTTAAGTTTGTTTGATGTTAAATATTCGTGGACATCCCTCAAAACTGCATTCACTTTTTGTATTGCTCCATCCAAACTACAGTCACTACAAGCTAACAGAGTATCGTCGGCAAAAAGATTAATGAATTCACAATCGACAAATAACTCAATGTCATAAGTACAATATAAAGAGCAATGGGCCAAGGACACTTCCTTGCGGAACTCCCACATCATTCATAATTTCAGATGACACAGATCCATTGAAGCGTACTCTTTGTTTACGGTTACTGAGATAATTATCCATCCAGTCATAAACACTACCAGTTATACCATATCTCAATAATTTAGTTAATAGTATTTTGCGATCAATTGTCTCAAATGCCCTTTTTAGGTCCAAGAAAATTGTTATAACATATTTATTATCATCTATATCTTTCTCAAATTTACATAAGGTGAGCTGAAGAGAAGATTCGCAAGAATGTTTACTCCTGAAGCCCGACTGGTTATTCATTAAAATATTATTATTGTCAATATGTTCCAACAACTGATCGTAAACAACTAGTTCTAGAATTTTTTCTATTGGAGATAGTGTATTGATTGGTCTAAATTCTGAAGCCTTGACAGTGTTTGTAATTTTCTGGATTGGAACAATGGTGCTGGTTTTGAGTGTATCCGGTATTTTTCCAGTATACAGGGAAGTGTTGACTATGTTCAGTATAACATGACCTATTGTTTCAAAAATTTCTTTCAAAATTTTAGGGTTGAGTGACTCATATATTGAGATTTTTGAATCTAGACTGTTGACTATTTGTTGTAGTTCACACATTGACACTACTTTGAATTTATTCATTATAGGATAAATATTGAAATTTGAATTACTTCATATTTTTGAGGAGTCTAAACTATTAATGATATCACTTATACTTTCAATAAAATAACTGTTAAGCTTTTCAGCTATAATTGCATTATCCTTTAATACTATTTTATTATTACCATCTTCGAACTGAATGTGACTGTGGCAGTCTTTAATCTTTGTGTTGACTATATTTTTCAACGTTCTCCACATTTCCTTGGCATTATTTCTGAATCTATCGATTTTGTCAAAATAGTATTGTTGTTTTTTTAATTTCAATAGATTAACCACATCATTTCTGAGTTTTTTGAAAATTGCCCATTTATTATCCCTTAGACCATCATTACATGCTTTGAACAGTTTATAAGCTTTGTCACGTTGTTTAATTTTATCGTATATCTCATTGTCGAACCATGGTACTTTAGACTTATAACTACTAGTTACAATGGGTGCAACATCATTTACCACATTATCTACATTTTTTACGAGTTCATTATACAATACATTCACGTCAATAGAGTTAAAATTCCAATTAAACATCATCAAATTCATTTTTATGCCATCCATATTTTTAGTGCATAGATTTCTATACTTTTTGTTGATAACATTACTATTACTACCATTATTACATATATTAATTGAAAGGACAGAATGATCTGTAATTTTAGGAGAATCATGCACACTTGTTGTAATATTGATTTGGTTAGACAGAATGTAGTCCACTAGTGTTGCACTAGAATTCGTAACACGAGTTGGTTCCGATACGAGTTAAGATATTCCATATGTTGTTAATAGAGAAATTATTTTATTGCTGTAGAAACTGTCTGATAGAAGATTGATATTGAAGTCACCAGCCAATATAAAACTATGATTTGAAGCGGATAAAATATCACAAATTCCTTCAAAGTCTTCAAAGAACTTAGCATCTGAGCTGGATGGTGAGTGGTAAAGGCAACCGATCAACCATACTGAAGATATTAAGTTTATTCTTAAGATACGGCACCAGTAGTTTCCATCCAGAACAAAAGTTTTGAAAAAAGAAAAACTTACATTATTTTTTAGGTAAAGTAAGACACCACCTGTGTGTCTGCTTGAGGAGTCACAACGGATGCATTTGTAATTATCAATTTGTATTTCAGCATCTTCAATGTCACTTGTTGTTCTTGTTTCGCTCAAAAGAATAATCTTGGGATTAAAGCACGTTTTAAGCTTTCTTGAATTTCATCCCGATTTTTCAAGACACTTTGTGCATTTAGATAAATAATGTCTGTGTTCATTGGTATATTAGGATAGCAATCTAGTTTTTTCTCCCATTTACTTTACTTACTATGGTTGGTCTGTTATTAATATATCTAATCGTCTTATCATTATCTCCCCTTTTTGTAATTTCTTGAAGTTGTGCCTTAACCTTTTGATAATAGTCCCGTTGGGCTCTGGTTTGTTGTCTCATCTTTCCAATCCCCATATCCCCAAATGATGCATTTTTTCTCCGATACATTTTTCGACTGTACACCATGAGTATAATAGCCAACAAACACAATCATTCCACTCGATTTTATCTCTCCGTATAACCATTATTTCCAGCTACATTTACAACAAGGTTCATAGCCATATCGGTAGCGCATCGGACTACCAAGCCAAAGGTAACCGGTTCGATACCCGCGACCGACATCCATTTTTTTTTCCACATTGAAATCCGCGAGCAGCAAATTTAAATTTGCGCGGACAAGTAGAGCGACATATGACAGATGACAGGCAATGCCAGAAAGGCACCATTCCGTGATAGGTGATGATCAGCTCGATTACGTCACACGCTGAACGCCGTCGCACTCTTTCTCTCTCTCACACGCTCGGACTCTCTGTCTTACACACGGTTTTCCCTATGCTTATGTTACTACTCTCTCAGTATATCTACTGAACTGTGTGAAGGGATTTTATCCACTGGATAAACCTTCAATTTTTACCCCCTCACTTTTTCTTAGCATCTTGAGCAACAAAAATAACCTCAAGCTTCCAACTTAGTGCGTTCCAACTACACTTATATTTTATGTAGGTACCTACATTTTTGAATTGTCTTAGCACTAAGGTGCAATAATTTGACCAATAAAATATCTAATCTAATCTAATATAATATATTTTCATAAAAATTGTCGAGTTTTTTAAAGTGTATTTATTTATTTTTAATAACCCACCAATGATTTGAAACAGGTTCGCAATCATAAAATGAAAATGAAGTTTAACGTGTATGACGCATCAGTTTAAAATACATTCATTACCTTTCTCATTGAAATTATCTTTTCTCTGAACAAAATATCCTTGAATTGGAAATTTGACAATTATTTCATTTTCACCAAGCCCATTTGTTCCCATCGAAATTGACCGACTGGTATCTGAAATTAAATGTTCTTTCATGGATTTTTTCTCATTTCGCTTTCCACCCTCACATATTTCTTCTGGCTCCATCCAGATAAACCGACCTTGGGAATCTGAAATTATTAAAACTATTCAAAAGTGAGTAACTACGCCAGCCAAAGCATCCTACCGAATTATAAAATTTTTATTACAATTATTGATCAATATAAGTTCACCAATTGAATACTGTTTGATTGCTGCCAATAGGTTGATACAAAATAGTGATAATGACACAGATCCCTTTAATATGAAGAAAACTCGAGTACTAGCAATCTTAAAAGACTAAATTACATATTTCTTTATTTGAGAACTATGTTATCAACTGTTTTGCTACGCTACTGTGTTCGTTTTAAACACCACTGAATGCAAGCTCTATTTTATCGGCAGTTAGACAAGCATCATACCCGGCACGAACAAGCCCGACGATTACGCGAATGTGAGTGGAGTGGCTTCCAGAAACGAAGGCAGTGCTCAGTGCTGAAATAGACTCATAACAAATTACATTGATTGTACTGAATACCACGTATAATAATTGTTATTATTCTAAACAAACACTTGTTATGTTTTCTTGCTATTAATAAAACCTAAACAGAAAAGTGTGAGCAATAGATACAGTCCAACAATCCTAAGTAAAAACATATTGTGACTCATCGAGCCGAATCAACCGCGATGCATAGTGGACGCTGTGGCTAAGCGGCAAACAGTGCAGTGAGCAACGAGCAATAAACGACGCAATCGTACCAACTTATATTCTAAACTTCTTTTTGGTCGTAGGTCTGTGAACTGCTAAAAAGACGGACATGCAAATTTTGTATAGACAACGGGATTTGATCTAGACTCGTGTGAAGGGATTTAAAAATTATCTTAATGATTTTATCAGCAATTTAGATACGAATGATCCTAATTATCATGAAAAAATGATTGAACTGGAAATAAAAGTAAACAGACAAGAAGATTCATTGATAGAATTCAGGAAGTCAGGAGTCATTTGAAATCCATGATAATATTACTTTAGATCAAGCGCAATTATTGCAGTACCAAGAAGGAAAAAAGTTTGAATCGAATCACGACACACTCATGTCAAGGGCAAGGGTAGTGATAGCTAATTAACGGGAATCAGAGTTTGGCCCGAATTCCGGGATACATTTTGGTCTTTAGTCAATAAATGCAATGATCTTGATGCAATCGAAAAGTATCATTATTTACGTTGGCACCTGGAGGGTGATGCTAAACAAATAATAGAATCCATAACTTTTTCCGCTAAGAATTAAGACATAGCCTGGAAATTCGTGAGTGATAATTATGAAAACAAAAACTTAGTAGTCTATGGTCATTTAAAACAATTCGTAGATATTCCACGACTAACTTCTTCCACATCGGCATGTTTGGGAAATCTCAGTAACCAAATATCGAAACATTTGAACTCTCTTAAGGAAATGGGGTTACCGACCTATGAGTGGGATATCACCATCAGAAATATTATAAACAAAAACTTAGTAGTAGTCTATGGTCATTTAAAACAATTAGTAGATATTCTACGACTAACTTCTTCCACATCGGCATGTTTGGGAAATCTCAGTAACCAAATATCGAAACATTTGAACTCTCTTAAGGAAATGGGGTTACCGACCTATGAGTGCAATATCACCATCAGAAATATTATCATTTCTGATGGTGATACATTTCCCACTTTTGAGAGAATTCAAAAAAATTCTTAAAGAAAAGGCGGAAACAGTGTTAGGATGGGTTGTATCAGGACCAATACATATAAATGAACATTTCAGTAACGGCGTATGCAATTTGATAACAATCGATATACAAGGTAAGTTAGAAAAGTTTTTGAAGATTGAGGAACTCACGGGTTCCAGCCCAAAACTTTCGGAAGAAGAGCTCTGAAGCTATTTTCTGGAACACCACTACACGTAATGTAGATGGTAAATTCGTCGCTGACTTACCATTGGGGGAACCTCCTCCAATTTTAGGGTGTTCAAGCCAAAAAGCAATGAACAGGTTTCTAGCCTAGAAGCTCGAAAAAAATCCAGTAATGAAAAACATCTATGTAGAATTCATGAACGAGTCTTGGACATATATCTCGTGTGAATGAGATATTACAAAATAATAAATACTACTTCCATCCCCGCCATAGTGTGATGAATGAGAGCAGTGTGACTACAAAACTTCGTGTGGTTTTTCTTGGTTCGTGTGCAAGTGACAATGGAGTGTCATTGAATGACATTCTCTTAATTGGCCCCACCATTCAAGACCACCTTTTCAGCATTATTCTAAGATTCAGACAATATAAATTTGTGATGTATGCTGATGTACAAAAAATAAATCCGAAACATCAACCTTGACAGTGTATTTCTGGAGAGCCGACTGTATTGATGACATTAACAACTATTCTCTAAACACAGTTACCTATAGGACGACTTCAACGCCATACTTTGCAGTAAGGTGCCTTCAGCAACTCGCTGAAAATTATTTGGAGACCAACGCTCAAGCAGCAAACCCCATCTTTCATGATTTTTACGTAGATGATTTCATCTCAGAAACAGATACGATCGAAAATGCTATCAAATTTTCTTCTGATGTATCGTCCATTCTCAAAAATGGTCGTTTCAATCTTCCAATAATCGTGAAATTCTAGCACATATTGATATCAATGACACTCTTCCATTAGTAGGCTCCAGTTGGGAAAAAGGTATAATCTGAAATTATTAGTGTTATTTTGGTGTTGTGAACTAGATCTTCTAATATATTTCATCACACCAGACAAGGTTCAATCTGTAACAAAACGCGTGATGCTGTCAGAAGTGTCACAAATTTTTGACCCTTTGGGATTAATAGCCCTATGTATCATTTTAGCAAAAATACTGCTACAAAAGCTCTGGACACTCAAGGTGACTTGGGATGAAACAATTCATTCGAATCTCGCTACTCAATGGTGCCAGCTTCGAGAGCAATTGAATGACATCAATCTAGTTGAAATTCCTTGAAGAAAGATGCAAATTTGTCACAAGATGCCTCTGGCGCTTGTGGCTATGTGAGGAGTCAAGATAGCCAAGAAAAAATTACAATAACACTTCTCACTGCTAAGAGCAGAGTAACATCTCTGAAATCACAACTATCAACAAACTTGAGCTGTGTAGAGCACTTTTGCTTGCTCAGTTAGTGCACAAAGTTATTTTATCAAGCAGAATTAAATTCAACAAAATTTTCTTGTGGTCTGATTCATCAATAGTCCTGTGTTTGAATAATCATTCCCTTCACTTGTTACGACAATTTGTTGAAAATAGGATGGTTGAAATCCAATCACTTACAAATGCAAATGATTCCTATGTACCCACTGCAACCCAGCGGACCTTCTTTCACGAGGGGTACTCCCAAATGAAATAATAGAAAATTCTCTGTGGTGGTCTGGACCTATTTCTGCATGACTGCCACCGCCCGATTTCAGCAATGATTCTGATAGCCTGCTTTTGTAGAATGAAAAACTTCTCTGTAGTTGTCCATGTAATCTAGTTCAGTGTTCCATACCGTAAATGATAAATATAAATAAATAAATATAAAGCTCAATGGGTAACAATTCCGTTATTTTCTAGCAGTGAGTTTCTGTATGAGGGGTCTATATGAGTTCATAGTCTAGTGTGAGACCTAACATCATTGTTTTTGGGCAAGATTTAACATGTAACCCCTCATTCTCAAAAATACTACTGAAGTCTTCAGGGACATTATTCAATGAAAATTTCATCAATTTGGTTTTGGTGATGTTCAATGCCAAGCGATTTTTATCAGCCCAAGTTACCACCCGCTCATAAACGGAAGGCTTTGTGTATCTATACACACTATTTTGTTTGATGTTGTTTAAAAAAAAACAATTTGTTAGAATATTGATAATCTTGTCAGTTAAAAAGTCAATACAGTTTTGAAAAGGAATTGAGTTAAAATTATTCATTTGGCTTATTTGCCACACACCGGTTAGGTGTCTTTGGAGAATTATCATCTGGCGACCGTGACAGGACATGGAGAAAGTAGAAAAAACGTTAGAAATCCATCTAAATTCCTTAAATCGATTATATGAAGCTGTACTGAGTTTGTTGAGTGAACAAGTCGTGGACATAATTGATGTTCGAGGTAATATGTGTCTGTTGGAGCAGAAAATTGACATAATTACTGAGTTGGATCGACAAATGCTGGAACACCTTTTGGCATCTGATAAAGACACAGAATCAATTGATACCGAAGCCGCTTTAGCTGATGAATACTGCACCAAATATCACAAGCTGAAGTTGAGAGCTGTCATGTCAAGACAATCATGAAAATATATGATCTGAGCTAAGTCAATCAAAAAGAAAGATGAAACTACCCAAAATTGAGCTGAAAAAGTTTGGAGGAGAAATAAAAGATTGGCTTCCTTTCTGGAGCCAGTTCAAGCGGATCGTGATGAGCAGATGGAAAACGAAGATAAGTTCCAATATCTAATTCAGACAACCATCCCGAACTCCAAAGCTCTACTTATCGTTGAAAGTTAGCCGCCGACTGGAGTCAATTACCCGAAAGTCATAGAAAGCCTCAAGATTCGATTCGGCAGAAACGATATATTGGTAGAATACTACGTGAGAGAACTGTTGAAGTTGGTGTTAAACAATCTTTCTAGTAAAGGTATAATGAGTTCTCTCTACGATAAAATAGAATGCCAATTGAGAGCTCTCGAAACTCTTGATGTGAATACAGAAACTTGTGCCGTAATGTTATATCAGTTGGTTGAATCCTGTCTTCCAGAGAACTTGATACGAGTGTGGCAACAAAGCAGTGATTATAATGATGAATCCCCAATTAAAGATCGATTGGAAAAGTTGATGTTATTCCTGAAAAAAGAAGTAAATAGTGAAGAACGAATCAACTTGGCTATTTCTGGTTTTGATATGAACAAGAAGAAAAGAGACCAATCCTTTGAGAAGACTGTTTTACCATCGGCATGTGCATTAGTTGATCTGAAATCTGAAAGAAAGTGTATTTTTTGTCACCAATCACACTCGAATGAAGATTGCGAAGAAGCCAAAAAGTGGACCATGGATGATCGTAAAAAGAAGTTGGTGGAACGAGGCTGCTGCTATATCTGTCTTAAGTTTGGACACTTAGCTAAAAAATGTCGAGTATCGATGAAATGTTCCAATTGTAACGGCAGACACGCCACTCTAATGTGTCAGAATAATTATTCTGCAAAATCAGATAATACTAGAGTAGAAAGTTCACTTTCAAATAATACGCATACCGAAGTTTTCCTGCAAACTTTGAAAGTAAAATTGGTTAGTGATAGCAAAGTTCGTTATGCTAGAATGTTGTTCGATACTGGTTCACAAAAATCATATATAACAAAGTCCGCTGTAGCTGATATGCATTATAAACCAGAGCGAGTAGAAAACATGATCCATAATCTATTTGGAGGTTCAACAACAGAGACTGTCAACCATTCATGCTACAGAATCCGGCTAAGAAGTATCGATGAAAATTATGCCTGTAATTTTGAAGCCTTAGATCAAACACTTATCTGCAACAACATCGCTTGTCTTAAAATAGGCCCCTGGATGGATGAACTCACTCGACTCGGCATCCAAATGTCAGATATCGAAGATGGCCCAATCGATATTCTTGTAGGAGCAGATATATGGAGAAAGTTGTTCACTGGAAAACGCAAAGAACTGAGTTGTGGGTTGGTGGCCTTTGAAACACTTCTTGGTTGGACTTTGTCAGGAAAAGTCATTTTTTCAAACTGCAGTATTCCTGAAACCCATTCAAATTTGATTTCAGTAATGGCATTACTCTGCAATGATATCAAAATAACAGAATTGTGGAATCTTGATACTTTGGGCATTACTGATCCGACGGAGAACAAATCTAGAAAAGAAATCGAGGAAGCTGTTAAGATGAATTTTATGAATACAATAGAAATTCGAGAAGATGGCAGATATGAAGTTTCTATGCCGTGGATTGATTGTCATCCTCCACTACCTGACAATTTAAAGTTGGCTCAAAAGAGGCTTGAAAATCTCACGAAGAAGTTGCAGAAAGATGGATACTTCGACGATTACAATTCAGTGTTCAAAGATTGGCTCAATGAAAAAATAATCGAAGAAGTGCCAGGTGACTGAATACTTATGGACATTATTTACCCCATCGTCACGTTGTGAAGTTGAACAGTCAGACCACCAAAATCGACCAGTGTTCGATGCTTCTGCTCGAGAAAATAATCAACCATCACTCAATCAGTGCTTAGAAAAAGGACTGAACTTCATTGAAAAAATACCATCAATTCTTATGATTCCGCTTTTCGAAAATAGGCGTAATATCTGACGTTAAGAAGGCTTTTCTACAAATTTCATTGTGCCAAAGTGACAGAGATTTTTTACGATTTTTTTGGTTCAACGAAAGCCGCGAATTGACAATATGCCGACATACCAGAGTTGTTTTTGGTATAACATGCAGTCCGTTTCTCCTTGGTGCTGTTATTATCATCATTTGAGAAAAGAACTCGAAAATTCGGACTCTGTGTACTCCAAGATGACTATCTCCAAACTCATGGACAGTTTTTATATCGATAATTGTGTAACAAGGGTGGATAATATTGAAGAGTTACATAAATTCATTGAAGAATCGACGAATGTAATGGCTGATGTGAAATTTGAGTTGAGATGGTGGGAGCACTCGAGCATTGATGATTCCGCTGCAAAACAGACAAATTTGATACCAGTTTTGGGACTCAGTTGGAATAAAAACCTAGACACTCTTCAGATATGCTCGACATGGTGTGAAAACATTCAAACAGACTCGATAACTAGACGCACCATTTTATCTGCAGCTCATAAGTTATTTGATCCTATAGGATTTTCATCTCCTGTTTCTTTGTTGCCCAAACTATTATTGCAGAAATCGTGGAAGACTAAAGCTGGTTGGGACAAAGAAGTCGATGATGAATTGAAAGAGAAGTTTTTGAATTGGTTGAAAAACTTACCACAACTTTTCAACTTGAAAATACCCAGATGGCTGAAAATTCCATTCGACAGAAGATGCAGTTTACATGTGTTTACCGACGCCAGCAGAGATGCCTATGCTACAGTTATCTACATTAGAACCGAACATTCTGGGGAAATTGAAGTGCAACTAGTTCTGTCCAAATGCAGAGTTGCTCCTTTAAAAGTTATGAGCATACCTCGACTGGAACTACTAGCTGCAACCATTGGAGCTCGATTGTCAAAAGTCGTTTCAGAATATTTCGATTTTGATTTGCCTGTTTTTTACTGGACGGATTCAACAACGGTTTTGTCTTGGATAAAAAGAGAAAGCCAATGGAAAACTTTTGTTTGGAATCGTATTGAGGAAATTCGAAAACTTACACAAATAGAAACATGGTGTTATGTTCCTAGTGAGTTGAATCCAGCAGATATTCCCTCTAGAGGATGTTCAACACAATCTTTAATCAAATCAAAATGGTGGGAGGGACCTCACTGGTTGAAAGAAGCTCCAAATCTATGGCCCAAACAACATTACGTTTGCAACGAAGAAATTATTATTGGAGAAAAGCAGAAAGAAATTGTATCCTCTCTCATTACATCTGTCGAAGAAGATGGAAGCTGGTACCATAGTTTTTCTTCAGACTATGGCAGAATGGTCAGAGTTTTGTGTTGGGTGAAGAGATTCATTGCAAATTGTCGAAAAAGAAATTTTCGGAAGCAAAATGAAATGAAAATGTTGGAACCTCTGTGAGTCGCAGAGTTTGTCATAACTGACAAGCTAATTGTCAAATTAATTCAGGCTGAAACATTCACTGGAATTGAAGACAAAAAGTTGCAATGTTTTCGTCCATTCAAAGAAGGAGATGTTATAAGAATAAAAACCAAAATATCTGACAGAGATGACACAATGCCTTTTCGCTGCCCTGCTGTTTTGCCCGCAAAGCACCCGGTTGTTAGGAAAATAATCGAATACGAACATAAACAATCCTGTCATTCTGGCGTTCAAAATCTTCTCAGTATTTTAAGAGAACGTTACTGGATTATTAATGGAAGAAAAGAAGTCAGGTCAGTCGTTTCGAAATGTGTAACTTGTCGACGATTCAATGTGAGAAGATTGGAAGTCTCCCCGATTCCTTTGCCACAAAATAGAGTTCGAGAAGCTTTCGTTTTTGAAGTATCTGGAGTTGATATGGCTGGACCTCTCTTTGCCAAATCAGGAGACAAGTGTTGGATATGTTTGTTTACCTGCGCAGTATACCGAGCAGTACATCTAGAATTAGTTTCATCATTATCTACTGATGCATTTCTTCAAGCCCTGCGAAGATTCATTGCTAGGCGAGGTAGGCCTTCTGTTATATACAGTGACAATGGAACTAATTTCACTGGGACAGAAAATGCATTTGCGAATTTAAACTGGGACCTCATAAACTCGTATAGTTCTCCAAAAAGAATCGATTGGAAGTTCATACCACCCAAAGCAGCATGGTGGGGTGGTTGGTGGGAAGTGATGGTAAAATTGGTGAAAAATCTGTTGAGAAAAGTCCTCGGTAGAGCTTCATTGACATTTGAGGAACTGTCAACAATACTTTGTGATTGTGAATACATCGTAAATTAGAGACCTTTGACTTGCATTGGGGAAGATAGTACAGATTTGATAGCGTTAACCCCAGCTATGTTTCTTCAAGAAGTCAAAGAATCAGGTGTTCCTGATATAGATGCCATCTATGCCCACACCTTGACGAAACATTATAGATACAGGCTGAAACTAAAAGAAGAACTACGTCGACGATTTAGAAACGAATATCTCGGAAAATTAGTTCTATATAATCGTAAGAAAAAAGGCGAAGTCAAGGTAGGCGATATAGTTTTGATCGAAAATGATAATAAGAAGCGGATTGATTGGCCTATAGCGTATGTTGAAGAAACAATGCCAGGAAAAGATGGTGAAATTAGTCTGGTACGTCTGAAAACCGCTGATGGTCATCTTCTGAGGCCTCTTCAGAAACTATTTCCTTTGGAGTTGAGTTATGATGCAGTTAAATCCAAACATGAAACCAATTCTGGTGCAGAGACATCTCCCCAAGTATCTACTGAATCAAATAAAGGTGATACTTTCACGAGATATGGGCGTAGAGTCAAATTACCTCAGCGATTTGAATCATGATGATTCAAAGGTGGGAGAATGAAGAAAAGGGAAGGCTTTGTGTATCCATACACACTATTTTGTTTGATGTTGTTTAAAAAAAAACAATTTGTTAGAATATTGATAATCTTGTCAGTTAAAAAGTCAATACAGTTTTGAAAAGGAATTGAGTTAAAATTATTCATTTGGCTTATTTGCATCATTCTCTGGGTTCCTTTAAGAGAGTATTCAAATCACCGGTTAGGTATCTTTGGAGAATTATGAACTGTGTTTTTTTCTGTGATATCTAACACATTATGATCCTGGATGAGGAAATTGGTGTCATTTGCATAAGCAACTACATCAGGTCATTGGCGAATAGGAGAAATAGTAAGGAGCTAAGTATTGAACCTTGAGGAACAACTTTCCCTATTTAGGCATTGCTGATTGACTAACAATATTTTAATAACTATTTTTTGGGTCCTGCCCTCCAAAATAGAAGTAGAAGTACATAATTTACACTAACAAAAGCTCTAGAGAAATCAATGAATTACCCACATATATGCAATTTTCTATCGAGAGCATTTACGAAGTGTTCATTATCAATCAACCAATCAATCAAACTGTGCTTTATTATCCAAGAAATAACAATTCTTATTGACAAAGCGTTATAGGGGAATACTTGTGGTAGATCCACAGTGTCAGGTACTCAGGTATAAAATACAATCTTAAATTAAGTAGAAGTAAATGGAATAAAATAAAATATAATATATAAATTTCATGTAAAATTATAGTTGAGTGGGCGAATCACTACACAAAAAATAACACAGATAAACTAGTTTAATTGGCTAAAATTTTCATTAAGATATTCCTGCAGGTCGTAATATGCTTTTGGCATAAGAAAGTCTTTTATTGCCTTTCTAAAGTGCTTATGATTTTTAATTTCTTTCAGATATTCCGGCAAATGATTATATATTTTTTTGCTCTCTTATATTATTGAATTTTTCGCGAGTGATGATTTCGGAATTGGCAGGCAGAGATTGTTTATTCGAGAGGTTGAGTAGGTGCGGGTTGGATATATACCTGAGGCTGAGAACTGTTTGCTATGCATCAGACAGATAGTTTCCAAGATGACTATACTGGTTACAGTAAGGATTTGTTGGGATATAAACAGCGGTCTACAGTGGTCTCTTGCTTTAGTCCTACATAAATACCTTATGTAGGACAAAGCTGGAACGTACTAGATGCTGGCTACAAAAACCCCAAAAAGCTATGCCATATCTAATTTGGAATTCCACGAGGGAGAAATAAGTATTTCTAGCAATTCATAAAGTGCCGTTTCAGTACTTTTGTTTTGAGTGAATCCGTGTTGATTTGGTGAAAAACGTTCTTTATCAGAGAAAAAAGATACCAACACTGTTCTTTAATATTGAGTTCAAAAATCTTGAAAATACTCGGAAGTAAACTGATTCCCCTGTAATTTTCATAAAATCAGGATCACCTTTTTTAAAAATCGGAGTAATAAGTGTAGCTTTCGATTTTTCGGAAAAAATACCTCGTTCCAACGATAAATTTATGATATATGTCAAAGGTTCACGTAATTGATATGTACATTTTTTTTTAAGATTATTCGAGATTTTATCATGTCCACTTACCTTGTAATCCAGCATAATTAGGTTTTGAGACGAGGATCGATTGTAGCACCACCAAATTTGGCATGCTAGTAGTTGAAACCATGTTGAACAAATTCCAGGGGTGGAACCCATTTTTATTTTCATTTAATTATGAATAAATATTTTTTTGCTGTAATTTTGAAAAGTATATGGTTTATCAAAAAGGGGTTTCAACAATGTGAAAGATAATTTAATTCTCTATAAGTATGATTCCTAGTAATCCCTTTCAAAATGCTACCGTTTCCTCAGAAAACGTGATTGAACGCTGACATCAAATTTCAGGCTCGGATTTATCCGCCACTGTAAGTTCTGGCGGAGCCGAACATTATATTTTTTATAACTTTGCTATAAATAAACTTTTTTATTTATTTTTTTTAAAAACTTTATTAACATAGTGAAACTAACAAGAACAAAGTAATAACATCAAAATGATTGATCGGCGCTCTGGGGCGGCTCAAATGGTATTGGTGGCGCATTCGCTTTCAGAGCTGGAGGAAAAAAAAATATCAGAGAAGGAAAAATAAAAGTGCATTACGTTCCTGGAGACGTTTACCTTCTCATCCAAATGTAACATGTGAGTATATGAGTACTACCTGAAAGTTTTTTTCCTAATTCACATAACCATTCTGCGCTGTTTGTGGAGGTTCCGAAAATAATGGATATTTTAGTTAAAATGGAATAATTATAGTAAAGCAGGAACCAGTACCCTCTTTGGACTGTATGCAACGATTTTAGAGTAGTGAGACAGATCTCACTTGTACATGCCAAAGAAAACAGGGTTTTAATTCTGCCTAATTTTAATTAATTCATTGTTAATTCAAATAATTATAGATTATAGTTCAGTAACCACAGACAAATTTGAGCCAAAAATGAAGGTTGAATTTAGTACCATGAAACTCGTATTCGCATTCTTTTTATATTGTGATGAATGGAAAAAACTTCCATCTGAGGAAACGAGGGTTTCAAATTACAAATTTTTCAGAATATAAATCGAACTAGTGAAATGGAGACGTCGCAGGTAGATGTGGAACCAGTAGAGCTCGAAGAAGTGTTGATCAGGTGGGGGCTATCAGTGTGTAATAAAAAATTTCAAGATTATCAAATAATGCGTAGTGCACTAGAAATAAGTGGTATGAATTAATTATGCCTATGATCAACAATACATGTTTTTTTCCTGGAAGAGAAAAATAGTATTTTGTGTTTTAGAAACCTAATTATGTTTGCAGTGAAGTAAAAATAGTCAACGCTAATACATTATGAAACTATAAGGTTATTCCATTCTGTTCGGCGACATGGTAGTACAAGTAAAAGATTCCAATGTAGCTACCAGGCATTGGTGTAGATGTCTTAATATTGAAAAGGATATGTTCATTGCTTTACACATTTTGAGATAAAACCTTAAATAAAATGAAAGTAGGATATTATGTAAAGTCATTTCAAATGTTTAATGATATATATAGGGTGTCTCATCAAGAAAAAGGAAGTTATATCAATAATTTTGACAGTTGACAGTTTAATTTTATATACAGCTTCACATAAAATCCTACATCTAGCTCAAAAAGTAATTAGCAATTAAAAATGAGACTTTCAAAGTGGAGGCACTGTACCTCAACTATAATAATACAAAAATAAATTGGCAAGTTCAGTCAACAAATAAGCATTGCATGGTTTTGTCTGAATTCACCCATTGTGGTTGGTTCCCATGCACGATTGATTCCCACAAAAAAAGGTGGGTTCAGAAGCCAGTCAGTTCTACATACACTGTGAAAGTGATAATTTTTTTTTTTACATAATTTCTCTCCATAATTGTACTGTCTATAGTTTAATTTATTTTTGATTTAATTAAGCTCGGAGTGTGTATATCTGCCGACATTTGGTATATACTTTGACATCCGCCCGTCTATCAATATTTCTGTAGGAATTGAACCCCCTTTCTCTGCTTACAGAAATTAATGGTTCTGACCCTGCAGTAGTGATATGAGACCAATCCTCGCAAATGATATGTGCATTGCATATAAAACACCTTCCTTCCTCCTGGGACATCCTGCAAACACACACATTTTACAAAGCTATAAATATTTGAATTTACAATGCACAAAAATCGAATAGGTCGAAGGATTTGTGGAGCCGCATAGCTTGTACAACATCCCTAGAATCTATTTAAATTTGCACCTACTTTTCCTGTTAACCGACCAACATATTCATTCCTATATAACATTCTAAGCAACCCAAGACAAACTTATAAAATATATTGAAAACATAATATTCTATAATAAAATTTCCCAAGTTATGGGAAGTCTTTTTTTTAGCTGAGTGGTTAAGGCGCGCGCTTTCAAAATCATTGACTGCTGGTCGGCTAGGTTCGAATCCTAGTAGCGACTACAGATTTTTATCGGATGGCCCGTGAAAGTCCTAGGAATCGCACGTTAAAAGGTAAGACCTCGTTAATCCTTGGCTCACACAAGTTTCGACTTTTGAGAGCTGCCGTTCGTAAGGGGACGACAGCTGGTTAACGGAAAATTTTTTTTTAACAATTTTTAATTTTGAAATATTAGAAATGATAAATTAATAGGAATAATTCCAATCACCCAACGACTTTTTGCGGTTTTGTCTGCTCTACAATAAATTTCTACCCACTTTTAGATGAACAAACTCAGTTGGATCTCTATTGTTGCCTTATACAGGGTGATTTACGTAGGCCGTGCATTAGAAGTTTTTCAACTTGCAGTTGGACTAGAAACTTGAAATTTGGTATGCTGTCATAATTGATCATGTTCGTTCTACCTCATATATTTTCATTCCTATAACTATACAAGGTATGCCAAAAGTCGCTAATAACTTTCTTATTTTAAATGAAAATCTACATTTTTTGTGTCATGGTTCGATTGGCCTTCTCATAATGACTGTAGACAACCGGAGTTATGTTAACTTATCTATTACAGTTTTTGATATATTTCCATTTTTCCGAAAAAAAAAAAAATCGCTGTAGTAGTTTAGGAAAACAGCTGTAGCTCGCAAACCGTTCAAAGTTGGGAAAGAAAATTTATGGAGCAGTTAGCTGGTAGTCCAGGCTAACACCTGATGTTCCATAGACGGTCCCATTTTGTACCAAATGAACACAGTCGATTTTTGAATGTCACATTATAAAATTGTCAAAAACTCGAATTCTTCAAATGGCACCATCCATTCATTTTGAAACTTTTCAAAACAAAATTGAATTTCAGGATGAGTTGTTTCAGCTTTCCCTATACCTTATCTTGCCAAATGATTTTGTGTTTATTCAAGTATGCCATAAAAATAAAAAACAAATATAAACAAGGAGGTGATATTCTGTCAAAGTAAAAACGTGTCATGCTGATTCTTAGATAAAATTGATTCGAATATCTACGAAAATTTCAATAGGGATACATACTTAGAAATTCTTCAAAACGTAGTAAAAACATTGGGGCACAACCAAATTGACATCCATGTTCGATTACCGTTGGTGGGGAAATCGAGGACTATTTCTGTTGCCTGTAAGATCTCCAGATCTTACCCGTTTATATTCATATATTTGGGGTAGGGTAAAAGGTTTTGTCTATTTTTCACCAGTTCTCAATATAGATGATTTGAGACTTTGAATAATACAGACTTTTGACAGTCTCGATCCCAACTGAATCAAAAGTGTTACGCAATCTATTGAAAGTAGAAACGTTTGTAATTTCACTGAAAAATAGAATGTTTGAAGGAAAATGGTGGTTGTATTGAACATTTATGCTAGAGTTCTGTCAATACTGTGCAATATTGTTTATTTAATTATTACAATTTTCTTTTGTTTCCATGGCATACTTGAATAAACACAGAATCATTCGATGAGATACGACATTTCTTGATTTTAATTGAATAACTCGATAGGGGTTGAACTTGAGTATAGGGAAAACTGAAATAACTCATCCTGAAATTCAATTTTCTTTTGAATGGTTTAAAAAAAATGGTAGATGCCATTTGAAAAATTTGAGTTTTTGACAATTTTATAATTGACATTCGAAAATCGCCTGTGCCCATATGGGACAAAATGGGACCATCTATGTTGGCTTTTAGTCATAGTGAAATAATCCTGGACTGTTTTGACTACATGAAATAAGAAGATAAATTCATCTTCTTTCGTTTCTGCTAGTCAAGAGTTTCTGAAAATACCGCTGTTTGGCAAAATACGTAAAAAAAACATGAGTTTTTGGACGGCCTTTGAATTATTGAAAGTAAATTGGTTTAGGGTTTTTTCTACATGATTAACAACACAGATGTAAAGTGCAAACCTCAAGTTTGAAATTGCTCACTTTGTTTTATGCAGGATGTATATAAGCGATTATTTTCAACATTTACTGAAGAAAATGTCGGGATTATGGGTACGCTGAAAAATTAGACAGAATTAAAACCCTGTTTTCTTTGGCATGTACAAGTGAGATCTGTCTCACTACTCTTAAATCATTGCATACAGTCCAAAGGTGGACCTGATTCCCGCTTCCCATAATTAATCCATAAATAACTAAAATATCCATGATTTTCGGATCCTCCGCAAACCGGGCAGAATTGCTGTGAATTAGGAAAAAAAAACATTCATATACCCACATTTTACATTTGTATGAGAGGGAAAAAGTTTTTAGGAAAGTAATGCAGTTTTACTTTTCCTTCTCTGATAATTTTTAGCAAAGTTATGACGAATATAATGTTCGGCTTCGCCAGAACTTGCAGTGGCGGATACAAAGCGAGCCTGAAATTTTATGTCCGCATTCAATCACGTTTTCTGAGATTTTTTTTCGATGGAAATTTTTTTTGTGTTCCACCCCTGAATTTTTGGTAAACAATTTTTTTTTTCTAATAAAACATGATGTCAAGATGTCATGTGCCGAATTTCAGAGTGCTACAATTCATCCTGCACTTTTGGCTCGGGTTTGTCTGTCGGTACTGGACTATTGGAATTCTTCATATATTTTACAGAGTCAACAACGTGGGTGAAGAAAAATGGAGTTTTTACTTAAAATTTTGTGTCAAATGCTTTGATCCAGGCCATCTAAATACTGTATGGAGTCCTGCATGATACAACTGTCGATGAACAGGTTCTCCTTGCAGCCAACGATCCCCTTAATATTAATAATAATTATCGCCCTCTTTCCTCGTGTAGCCGTTCATAGACCGAGTCAACAGCGGAGAGTTTACGCATGTATGAGATGCGGAATTTTCTGCATGATACAACTATCGATGAACAGGTTCTCCTTGCAGCCAACGATCCCCTTAATATTACTAATAATTATCGCCCTCTTTCCTCGTGTAGCCGTTCATAGACCGAGTCAACAGCGGAGAGTTTACGCATGTATGAGATGCGGAATTTTTTTTAACATGCATTCAAGCATTTTATTATTTCGTTGGATCATACAAATCTCCGTTTTTTTGGGAATTAGCACGGTTCCCCCCTCGACAAGCCAATCCAAAATATTTTTGAGCTAACTGATTTGAAATCACATCAAAATTATTCAATTATAATTACAAGTGAGAGATGGCGTCAAGTGAAATGTGTTTATCGGAGTGCTCCAGCAAAAATGTTAATTTCATATTTTCCTGTTGTAAGAAAAAAACAATGAATGGTTACTACGTGTGCAAAAAGTGTTGCGGTGTTTTTCAAATTAGTTGTTCTCTACAAACGAAATCCTTTACCTACATAAATGACAACAAGATTATCTGTAAGAACTGTAACATCTCCAATGAAACGATTATTGACGTTTACCATAATAATGAACAAGTAGATGATCTGAAAAGAGAAATTGAACTACATAGTGATACTATTACTAAAATGCGCCTGGAGCATAAATTATTCTATGATGAAACAATTGAAATGGAGAGCAATTTCCTAAAAGAAAGAGAAGGGCTACAAAACAATATCTGTGAATTAAAAGTCACAATAAAAACTCTCAGAGATAAGGAAACAATAGAAACGACAGGTCCAGTTTTTGTAGATGCCCATACCCAGACAAGTATAAACATAAACACAACATATGTTAAAAAAACAGCTAAGCTGAAAGTGTATGAAGCATCAACACAGACAGCAAATGACATTAAATTGTTGCCAAAGCCAAATACTTCTCCGGAAACTACTGAGTCAGAACATGGGGCGGCGAATAGTGAAGGACTTAAGAAACATAAAGATGTGGGCGTTGAAAGTGGAGTCCAAGCGGAAGTTTTGGATTATTGCAATAATGAAGATACTTTGAAACATGCAGACAAGGTAGCAAAAAAATAAAAACAAAAATAAAAATGTCAAGAAAAATATAAAAAAAGCAACACAAAATATATGGTTCACAGTGACAGAGCAGGAAGAAACAATTAAGATGACCAAAACGATGTATGAAAATAGAAAATCACTGAGCTTGCTAGAAAAAATGGAAGAAGACCAGAAAGAAACATTTATGTCGTCCAAAACGATGCTTGAAGATAGAAACTCACTGTGCTTGCTCAAAGAAATGGGAGAAGCTAAAAGGGATCAAGAAACTGTCACGAATTCATCCCTCGATTCTGACTATATGAAAGAACCAAAGGCACCTCAACAAATTACATTGACTAATACAAAGAAAAAACAAGTATTCATCCTAGGGGATGAATATGCAAAGGGGTTTGGTAGAGTTATGAAAACAACCATTGACAGTGACCACTTCATAACTGAAGAACACATAGAATCAAATGTTGAAATCTTCGAGCTATCAGACGATCTATTTAACCGAGTGATACATTATGGAGGGGAAGATTTTATTCTGTTCTAGTGATGTTCAATACTAATAATATTTGCAATCAGGTATGTCTTAAAAGAGCTTTGAAAAATATAGTACCTATCAGTAAATTTACTAATCTCTTGATAACCACTGAACAAAACCACCCTCTTGACAGAATAATCATTAATAATGTAAAAGGGTACATAGGTAGATGTGAGATTCAACAAGAAATACATCAATCAAATTTCTAGCAGACCCAAAAGAATCGAATATCAAAATGTGCATTTGTGATAATGTAAAAAGGTTTATACTAGAGACTAAGGAAACATATCTAGCTTTAAAAACAATAAAAATTGATAATGGTGGGGCATCAACAGCAAGGACGGATGTTGATAGGGGGATAGTGAGGATTTCAGTAGAAGTACTCCAGTACTAGACAGAGATATCGAAGTAATAAATAACACAGTACGTGAGGCTGTTAATAAAACTAATGAAATGAATCGAAGCTATTGTACTGCAACATAACTTTGGTATTGTAATGTTAAGTGAGCATTGGCTGAATATTGATGAAACACGTTTTTGCAAAATAAAAATTATATATAGAGAGAGAGAGAAATGTACTTTATTGTCCAAGAAATCAGGTTCTTATTGACAAAGCATGCTTATATATATATAAGTATTTAAATGAGTAAAAATAAAACAATCACATAGTTTTAGTTAAAAACTAACACATGTCAATTATAAAATCAGTGGGTAAACAAAAAGTAACAGATAAAATGTCAAAAAAACAAAAAAAAAATATTAAGAGGTAGGTACGCCATAAAGATCAACATCACATGAAAAATAAAATCATAAAAGAGTTTCACTGTAAAATTCCTCAAGACTATAATATGCTTTTTTGAGTAGAACTTCTTTCATTATTTTTCTGAATTTATAATACACTTTCTTATTTCTTATTTCGGGCGGTATTTGATTAAGATTTTTTTGCTTTCATAGATCGGAGAGTCCTTTGTCAAAGTAGATTTCGGAATAGGAAGAGGCATTTTGTTTTCTGATGCTTGCCTTGTTACATATTTCATTTGGTTGCTAGGGTTTTGGGAACCAACTGTATTATGGTTTTTGTGTATCAGGCATACAGATTCTAGAATGAAAATGCAGGTCAGGGTTAGAATTCCACTGCTGATAAATAATGGTCTACAGGATTCTCGCATTCGAGCTTTACAAAGGTATCTAACTGCTCTTTTTTGTAGGACAAACACTGATTGTAACAATTGTTGACTACAAAATCCCCAAAAAGCAATTCCGTATCTCAAATGAGCCTCGATCATAGAGTGGTAAACCATCTTTGCTGTAGGTGTGCTCAGTTCATTTGAGACCACCCTGAGTGCGTAACATCCCGCTGCTAGTCTTTTTTTCAACGCTTCAATGTGCTGGTCAAATTTCAGTTTGTCGTCAATTAATATTCCTAGGAATTTTGAGTGATTTTTGTTTTCTAAAGTGTATCCATTCAGGCTCAAATCATCACAAAAATTGCTGAAAGTAAGTACATTTGTTTTCTTTGTATTAAAACATAAATAATTAGAATCGCACCATTTTTTAACCATTCCAAGATCTTGAGTGATAATATCTTTTAATTGCTGGGCATTTCTTTCATTCCAGAGGATGGTCGTGTCATCCGCAAAAATTGTAAAAGTTCCTCTAATTGGAATGAAAGCCATATCATTTAGATATAGCAAAAAGAGGATTGGCCCCAGAACAGATCCTTGCGGGACCCCCGATGAGATCTCTTTACTGGGTGATAGTTGTTATATATATATATATATATGATTGAATAATTTCGTGACTGTGACAATGTTATTTTAAAAATATTTGGGTAGCAGTCAGTTGACCAGTTTAATTATATATTCTTCGTTTTTTTAAATCGAGCTTTCGAAAATCTTTATTTTCTTTGTCAAGATTTTAACTACAATATAAAATGGATGAATAAATGGTGTTTTAACAGTTGATTAATACTTACTAACGTGAAATTAAAAGAAATTTACATCATTAACAAACATGAAGAATTAGTGACACTTGAAAAATACAGACAGGTAGGAACGCACTGACAGAAAGATGAGTGATAAATATACATATATAGGATGATAAAAACATAAAAATTGTGAAGATGAATAAAATCTAAAAAATACAAAATAAATTCAAGGTGGGCGACTATTGGAGAAAATCTGTTTACTTCTGTGTAAAATGTACGTGTATATAGAACTCAAATCTTTTATGTCAGTTCTTTTGTTGAATGTATTAGTTTTGTTATTGATGTGAACCATTTCCAAAAAAAGTCTTTTTCTCAAATTGCTTTCTACATCAAGAACACTCGCATTGTCATAGTCAATACGATGGTCTTTGTCTATGGTATGTTCAGATAATGCACAAGATCTTATATTCCTCCTAGAATCACTCTTATGTGAAGTAATGCGATCTTTGAGCATTCGTTTAGATTGGCCAATATACACTTGATCACAGTCTTTGCAAGGAATTTCATAAATAATATTGGATTTGAAAAAGGTAGGTATTGGAGTTTTCAATTTTGAATGTAAATCTCGAATTTACATTCAAAATTGAAAACTCCAATACCTACCTTTTTCAAATCCAATATTATTTATGAAATTCCTTGCAAAGACTGTGATCAAGTGTATATTGGCCAATCTAAACGAATGCTCAAAGATCGCATTACTTCACATAAGAGTGATTCTAGGAGGAATATAAGATCTTGTGCATTATCTGAACATACCATAGACAAAGACCATCGTATTGACTATGACAATGCGAGTGTTCTTGATGTAGAAAGCAATTTGAGAAAAAGACTTTTTTTGGAAATGGTTCACATCAATAACAAAACTAATACATTCAACAAAAGAACTGACATAAAAGATTTGAGTTCTATATACACGTACATTTTACACAGAAGTAAACAGATTTTCTCCAATAGTCGCCCACCTTGAATTTATTTTGTATTTTTTAGATTTTATTCATCTTCACAATTTTTATGTTTTTATCATCCTATATATGTATATTTATCACTCATCTTTCTGTCAGTGCGTTCCTACCTGTCTGTATTTTTCAAGTGTCACTAATTCTTCATGTTTGTTAATGATGTAAATTTCTTTTAATTTCACGTTAGTAAGTATTAATCAACTGTTAAAACACCATTTATTCATCCATTTTATATTGTAGTTAAAATCTTGACAAAGAAAATAAAGATTTTCGAAAGCTCGATTTAAAAAAACGAAGAATATATAATTAAACTGGTCAACTGACTGCTACCCAAATATTTTTAAAATAATATATATATATATATATATATATATTAGCCAGTTCCTTTTCGAGATCCGCCTACACTCACGGAGGAGTATGCATTTTCATTAGAAAAGATATTCCATTCGAAAAAATTGATGTTCTGAACGAATATAACAAGGAAAAGCATATTGAAACTTGCTGCATTAAGCTATTTAAAAAAAATGTATAGTTGTATCGATTTACCGCTCTCCATGTGGGGAAATAAATACTTTCAAGGATAATATTTCTGCTATGTTGCTAATATTATCAGAAAAATTTAAAACGTTTAATCTAGTCATTGGTGGTGACTTCAATATTAACTTTGCGTCAGATTCCAGAAAACTCCCCTATAGTTTATACAGGTGACTGTGTAGATGTGGGAAAAAAAGTTTCAAATTCCCTCTCTTTTTGCCACCAAAACATACAATGTATTAGTAACAAAATGTTAAGGCTGGATGATGTATTTAATAGCTATGAAAAATGTGATGTATTGTTAATAACAGTGCACTGGCAAACAGAAACCCAACTCGATGTTCTGAAATTGAAAAATTTCAGCATCTGTACTTCATTCTGTCGAATCAAAACGACCCATGGACGTGTTGCTATTTACAAACATGACGATTTGTTAGATCATGTTAGTCAGTATGATTTAAAAGAATTTAGTATCGAAGGAGTCTTGGAGTGCTGTAGTATCCGACTAGCTTCGAGGAAAATTATCGCTGTGGTTATATACAGACCGCCAGCAGGAGATTTTAAGGAATTTTTGGAATTACTTGATGGTATGTTAACTAAAATGTGCAGCGAAAACTTTGATATAATCATAGGGGGAGATTTCAATCTGAATTTTATGCTCCCCAGTTTAAATCACACAATACTAATGGACTTGTTGGCATCCTATAATATTGAGGTGTGTGTGAAAACTGCAACTAGAGTAACTCCTCACTCGGAGACATGCATTGATAATTTCCTGATCAGGAGTGACAGATTCTTTGAAGTAGCGGTAAAAGACCTGCATCTATCTGACCACTTTGCGCAATTTGTGTACATGAAAGATGAGACAGTAAAAGATAAGCAAAAAAATCCTTATTACGACCGCAGGGACTATTGTACAGATAATATTTCAATATTTCAGAATTATCTGAAACAGGAAGACTGGTCCGAAATGTATGCAATAGAGTGTCCAAATTTGGCTTATAAAAAATTTTCAGAGACGTTACTATATTATTTTGAAATCTCGTTTCCAATAAGAAGATTTTATATTAAAAAAAGGAAGGGAAATGACTATATCATGACACCAGAATTAGAAGAACTGAAAAATAAAGTAACATTATACAGCACAATTGCTAGGTATGACGATAACTATAAAGAAATCAGTAAATACTTCAACAAGAGTTATAGACAAAAATTAAAAAATGCAAGGAAGGAATATCATGATTTTCAGATTCTAAACTCAAACAATAAACCGAAAACTACCTGGCAAATTATTAATAATATTCAAAAAAAATCCAAAAGAAACAATGAAATTATTATCAAGGAAAACGAGGTCGTTATCGAAGATACAAAACTAGCTGAAAAATTTAATGAAAATTTCTTGAAAACACCTGTTGAAATAAAAACAAATGATTCAAAATTTCTTGGGGACAATGTACCGTCAAACATAAACAGCTTCTTCATGACCGCAGTTTGTAAGAGTGATGTAACAGAGCTTATTGCCCAACTAAAAAACTCTAATGCATGTCGCTATGACTATATTTCCAACAACCTGCTGAAAAAATGTCGGTATGAACTTTGCAGCCCTTTAACTTTCCTCATAAATTCGTCATCTTTAAAGGGAATTTACCCAGACAATTTGAAACTCGCAACGGTATGCCCTATCTATAAAAAAGGTGATGAGAATAATTTAGATAATTACAGAGCAATAAGTCTGCTGTCAAGTCTCTCTAAACCATTTGAACTAAACATAAAAAGACAATTAACAAGCTTCTTTGAGAATAATAAAACTCTGTCGACATCGCAGCATGGGTTTACTAAGTCCAAAAGCACAGAATCAGCATTATGTGAATTTCAAACCAGAATTATCAATGCCCTGGACCAAAGGAAATGTGTTCTAGGTCTCTTCATAGACTTCTCTCGTGCCTTCGACTGTGTAGATCATGATTTGTTACTCTCAAAATTATTCAGATCGGGTATAAGAGGAGTAGCACATGACTTAGTTACGTCATATCTTAAAGAAAGAAGACAAAGAGTAAAAATTGGCAAATGTATTAGCAGTGAATCGGAAATTGGCCAGGGAGTACCTCAAGGATCTAATTTGGGTCCATTATTCTTCTTGGTGTTTGCTAACGATCTTATAACATTCATTAGCAATAACATCACAACATTTGTTACCAGTTACGCAGATGACACCAACATACTAATAATAGAAGACAACATGGAAAACCTGAGGAAAACCACAGCAGATATATACAACAAAATAAATCTTTGGTCGGAAAAGAATAACTTAAAACTCAACAAAGGCAAAACTAACATCGTCTTATTCTCTAATCGCGGCCTAAACAACTTGGAGATACCTTTAAATGATGAAACGATAAACCCAGTTGAAACAGTAAATATGCTGGATATTATTCTGGATCGAAAACTATCATGGCATCCTCATATCGATTCAAAAATGTTGCTTCTCCATTAGGTTCATGTCTAATCACTGCAGTATCAATGTATTGAAAACTCTATATCACGCAAATTTTCATTCCCACATTCGTTATGGGATTCTGAACTGGGGCACCGGTGCAGCCGTGCAAAGGGTATTCCTAATCCAAAAATATGTGATAAGAATAATTGCTCAACTAGGATACAGGGATTCACGCAGAAATGCATTCAAAGAACTGAATATTCTGACAGTCGCCAGCACATATATATTAGAATCTTGTGCATATGTATTTAGTCATAAATCAATCTTTCAACCATATCAACATGATCACAATACTCGTTCCAAGGGTCTTCTGGTGTCAAATGCTCATAGAACAGCATTGTACGAAAAAAGTGTAGATTTTAACTGCTGTAAATTCTACAATATTCTTCCTGAAGATATCAAGGGTTCTCCCAATTCTCATGTATTTAAATATAGGCTGAAGAAACTGCTGCTTCAAATGAACTGCTATACCTTTCAGGAATTTATCGATCAACTATAAATTATAGATTGAGCAGAAGCTCACTCATATTCATAATATAGATGACTTATCATCTTCAATGTATGATGATAAATTACTAAATTAATTTTATATTTACTTAATTGTTAGTTCTGTCCTACTTTACATCTTTGTATTTATAATCTTAGAAATATGGTTTTGACGACTCTTCTCCAATTATTGTACATTGTAACAGTATTGCAACAACTGTACTTTTCAATTTGAGAAATAAAAGATATTATTATTATTATTATTATTATTAAACACACTCAAGATATGATAGTTATTCTCCTCTTTTGGCCTATCCCAACAAATTTTTGGCTATACTAGGATTTATGGTAATTCAAAATCGTGCATCGATAATATGTTCACAAACTTCGATATTAGTGCATCTAAAATCTATGACTTTCATCTATCTGATCATCATTCCCAAATTATATGCATGAACACAGATGGAGAGGTTCTACCAAAATATGAAATTATCTTGAATTTTAGCAACAGAAAATTGGAATGAACTCTATGAACAACGTGACATAAATGAGATGATCCAAGTCTACTATAACATTCTGAACTACTATATGGAAGTCTCATTTCCTCCCATGAAAATCAAAATGAATACAAAAAGTGACCGAAGCATTTACTCATATCCAGAAATAATTACGGCAAAAATGAAAAACAGAAACTTAACGATTGAATGAAACTGTTTAATAACTGTGAGCAAATAATGGTCGTATTAAAATCAAAAAAATTTAATGATGAACAGCTACTTATGAAATTGAGAAGAGAAGTGGAGATGAAAAAACTGAATGAATCAAACAATAAACAATAAACCATCTGGCAGCTTATAAATAAAAACATAAGTAGCGATAATTGCATAAATAACCTATCTTGTATTACATCAGAGCAGTTTAATGATTTTTTTATTAATGTAGCCAGTGATATGAACAATCAAATAAGCACACCCAATAATTCATTTTCAGAGTATCTTCACCAAGTTAAATACAACGCTGACAACTCAATGCAATTCTATCCAACTGATAGAGGTTGAAGAAGTCATCAAATCCATAAAATACTCGGGCTCGCTTGACATCCGTCCTTGGGCCACTACTTTTCTTGATTTATATCAATGATTTACCAAATTCAATGACAGCATAAACAATGCTGTTCGCTGATGACACTACCTTGGCCATTCGGAAAAACAATGACCAAGAATCATCAGAATTAGAAGAACGAGTTATTCAGGAAGCTACTGACTGGTTCAATGCGAACAGCTTATGTGTGAATGAAAATAAGACCCAATCAGTTATGTTCTCGTTGTACCATATCCCGTCAGATAATGTGAAGTGTCTTGGTATAACTATCGACTCTAAGTTAACTTGGAAACCCCATATTGATAAATTAGCGAAAAATCTATCACGTAAGGTTTATGCAATCAGGCAGATAAAAAACAAAGTAGGTGAGGAAGCTGCCCACATTGCTCTCCAAGTAATGTTTCATAGCTCTTTAACAAATGGATTGATAAATTGGGGAACATCTGTTCATATCTCAAGAATATTTACAATTCAAAAACGAGCAATCCGAGTCTTAGCTGGAATAGTTCAAATGGAAAGCTGTAAGCCTTGGTTCATAAGGTTTAATATAATGACTACCATCGTGTATAATATACTGCAATCTAATACGCATTCGAGAAAATTCACATAAGTACTCTACAAATGGAAATAATCATTCTTATAATACTAGGAATAAAGATAATATTGGAGCACCAAACCAAAGACTAGAAATGACAAGGAGACGTAATTTCTAACATACCACTTTATAATTCACTTCCCCAATCAATGAAAAATGCAACCCTCACTAGTTTCAAAAGGAAACTAAAACAACATCTAACAAAGAATGCTTACTTTGATCCCTCGGGCTTCAATTTAACCGAATGATTATTGCAATAATCAATCAATCATATACTTTATTGTCTGAAGAACATAATTCTTATTGACAAAGTTATCTATAAATAAAAAATAAGTGAGAAAACAATATTTATCAGGTACCTATAGAAACGATGAACAAAATTGAAAACAATATAGGCACAAGTAAATAAAATAAAATTGGTACATTATTACCGCACTGGTCAACAACAACAAACATGTACAAGTAACAATTACCAGTACACAACAGAAAATTGCTTCGTACGCATGTATAATATTGGTTATTTAATAACATTAAAATTAAATCCTGATTAACTAAGGTATGATGACAAAGTTGAATTTCACAATACTAAAAGTTCACACGGTAGAATTCCTCTAAAGAACAGAAAGCATTCGCCAGAAGATTTTTTAAGGAATTTTTCAATTTTATTTTATTATGTATGACTTTAATCTCATTGGGTTAAAGAATTTTTTACCTGTGTCGATGTTGGAATTGGTACTGTTATATTCAGTGTTTGTCTAGTGTTATAATGGGTTATAATATGGATTTCGTTTTTAAATTTGCTATGAATGAGACAAACTGATTCTAAAATAAAAATGCACGGTAGTGGTGAAATTTTGTGTTTAATAAAGAGTGGCTTGCAAGAATTATGTCTCTATACAATATCTTATGTTCCTATGTACCTTTCTATCTTAGTTTGTATGAATGAGACAAACTGATTCTAAAATAAAAATGCACGGTAGTGGTGAAATTTCGTGTTTAATGAAGAGTGGCTTGCAAGAATTATGTCTCTATACAATATCTTATGTTCCTATGTACCTTTCTATCTTAGTTTGTAAGTATATTCATATATTTATTTTGTGATTGATCCATTTTCAATTTTATACAAATTATTTACTGTGTTACTATAATTATACTATAATAATTGTAACTACACTTATTTTTTATGTAGGTACCTACATTTTTGACTTGTCATAGCACTAAGGTGCAATAATTTGACCAATAAAATATCTAATCTAATCGAATCTGTTGTCATAAAAATTGTCGAGTTTTTTTTACAGTGTGTTTAATTACTTTTGATAACCACAAATGATTTGAAACAGGTTCGCAATCATGAGATGAAAATGAAGTTTAACGTGTATGACGCATCAGTTTCAAATACATTCATTACCTTTCTCATTGAAATTATCTTTCCTCTGAACAAAATATCCTTGTATTGGAAATTTGGCAATTGTTTCATTTTCACCAAGCCCATTTGTCCCCATCGATATTGACCGACTGGTATCTGATGTTGAATGTTCTTTGACGGACTTTTTCTCATTTCGCTTTCCACCCTCACATATTTCTTCTGGCTCCATCCAGATAAACCGACCTTGAGAATCTGAAATTATTAAAAATATTCAAAAGTGATTGTCTTCTTGGTTGCGTATAGTTTTATAAATTTTGAAAAATGATCCGTAATTAAAAATATGTGTTTGCTAATGAAGTCTAAATTATCTGTACTTAACTGGGATCTGTTATTAAGTTCTGTCGTCCTGGTATATGTCTTATCTCAAATTTATATTCTTGAAGTAGCAATGCCCATCTTTGTATTCTGTTACTAGCTAGTTTGCAATTTAAAATTGATAGTAATGCCTCATGGTCAGTCTCAATGAAAAATTTTGCTCCAAGCAAGAAAAATCGTAGTTTGTTAATACAAAATATTATACTTGCTAACTTCAATTCAGTCACGCTATAATTCTTTCATAAGTTTTCGTTAGTCTGGACACAAAAGATATGGGAACCTCTTTCCCCCTTGATTTTGAAAATAACCCTGCAAATCTTGACATCGAAGCATCGGTTCTCAAAATGAATGGTACCGTATAGTCTGGATGATAAATTTTAATTGATTCATGAAAATTTGTTTTAGTTTTATAAAAGCTTTTTCTCGACTCTCTCCCCATTTCCATCTTATATTTTTCTTTAACAGTTCTGTTAGAGGTAGTTGTTTATCACCAAAAATTCCCTTAATGTCTTTAAGTTGTTCGGTCTCGTGTAATTCTGTATCGTGCGTATTCTTTCAGGGTTCATTTCCAGTCCTTTGTCATTCAATTTATACCCCAAATAATTTTTTCTGTCTGGAAAAATTGACACTTTTCTAAATTTATTTTTAACCCTGCTTCGTTTAATAATTCTAACACTTTTGCTATATGTTCTTTATGAATTACTTCATCTTTAGAGTATATTAGAATATCATCAATATAATGTCATGCGAAATCGTCATATTTGTCTAATATCTGGTGCAATGCTCTCTCTAGTGCTGGACAAACAGATTGCAGGCCATATGGTACTACACAGAATCTATAAATTACTCCCTCTATGGAAAACCCCGTATAATTTCTAGAATTTTCGTGCAAAGGAATCAACCAAAAACTATGCTTTAAATCTATTGAAAAACATTTAGTGTTGGTGATTTTGTAAAAATTCTCTGGCATCTAAACAAAGTCACAGTTCTCGTTGGGTAGGTAATTTTTTACCATTATAAATTAAAGAATTTTTTACCTGTGTCGATGTTGGAATTGGTACTGTTATATTCAGTGTTTGTCTAGTGTTATAATGGGTTATAATATGGATTTCGTTTTTAAATTTGCTATGAATGAGACAAACTGATTCTAAAATAAAAATGCACGGTAGTGGTGAAATGTTGTGTTTAATGAAGAGTGGCTTGCAAGAATTATGTCTCTATACAATATCTTATGTTCCTATGTACCTTTCTATCTTAGTTTGTAAGTATATTCAAATATTTATTTTGTGATTGTATCATTTTCAATTTTATACAAATTATTTACTGTTACTATAATTATACTATAATAATTGTAACTACACTTATTTTGTATGTAGGTACCTACATTTTTGACTTGTCATAGCACTAAGGTGCAATAATTTGACCAATAAAATATCTAATCTAATCAAATCTGTTATCATAAAAATTGTCGAGTTTTTTTTACAGTGTATTTAATTACTTTTGATAACCACAAATGATTTGAAACAGGTTCGCAATCATGAAATGAAAATGAAGTTTAACGTGTATGACGCATCAGTTTCAAATACATTCATTACCTTTCTCATTGAAATTATCTTTCCTCTGAACAAAATATCCTTGAATTGGAAATTTGGCAATTATTTCATTTTCACCAAGCCCATTTGTCCCCATCGATATTGACCGACTGGTATCTGAAGTTGAATGTTCTTTGACGGACTTTTTCTCATTTCGCTTTCCACCCTCACATATTTCTTCTGGCTCCATCCAGATAAACCGACCTTGAGAATCTGAAATTATTAAAAATATTCAAAAGTGATTGTCTTCTTGGTTGCGTATAGTTTTATAAATTTTGAAAAATGATCCGTAATTAAAAATATGTGTTTGCTAATGAAGTCTAAATTATCTGTACTGGTGTTTGTGTTATTATGCGTTGTGGTTCGTTTCTGTTCGTCATGTTTTTGTCTTTCCCTAGTTGACATAGTCTGCATTTGTTTATGGTGTCTTTTGTCGTTTCTAGGTCTCTGTTACTAATGTAGTTTTCCCTAAATGTCATCCAAGTTTTTCTAATTCCTATGTGTGAGTATTTGTGATGTAAGTCGTCAATTATTCTTTGTGTCAGGTCTTTTGTTATTACATAAAGCTCTTCCCCATTAACTATCTTAATAAAAATCCCGTCTTTGTCTATTGTTCCCCCTTTTTTCTTTGTCTCTGAGTGCTTTTTGGTCCTCTATTATTGTTTTTAGTGAGTGAAATTCCGTATTGTTTCTAAATACATTTACCCCTATCTTAATTTGTCTCGTATTGTTAGTATTGTTTGTTTCTATCCTTGTTACTGTATCCCAGTAAACACAAATCATCGGTAAAAGGTCGGGATTGCATCGGCATGGTCGGTTTCATGTCGGCATCGGTCACACACAAGCGGGCCAGAGTCTCGTTTCATTTACCATATTTAAGCATTATGAGATCGGTGGATTTGACACGTAGATTCGATGCTGGGCCGACGCCTGTATTTATGCCATCACTGACGCTCGGCTGGCCCGCAGCTAGAATGAAACCATCCGGATTTCAGTTTACGACGATTTTGAAATCCCATCAACTTTCAAATTTACCAATGAAATGACCGATCGGTATCAGTAGTTTTTAATATTGTCATGTTGATGTTGGCCGTTTGGCTTATTTAGAAATCAAAACGAAGGCTTAGTACCACGTGATAGTGATCATTGTGTCGTACACCATTTTGATTTACAATGGTTAAATGGAGAAAAAAACTTTCAAAATTGATAAAGGACTTGTGACCTTTTTATTCATCATAAACAACCTAACCTAAAAAATGGAGAAACTTCAGATTGATAGTTTTCAATGTATCATCACAGAGTGCATAGGTTAGTATTATTTGAATTAGTTCTTGATTTTTTTCACCGAAATCTACATAATAAAATGCATTTTATGAAAACAATAGTGACGTAATCTTCAGATTGATAGTTTTCAATGTATCATCACAGAGTGCATAGGTTAGTATTATTTGAATTAGTTCTTGATTTTTTTCACCGAAATCTACATAATAAAATGCATTTTATGAAAACAAAGTGACGTAGCTCTAATACAGTAGTTAATAAACTATGATTTTGTTGGTGGCAGAGAGTGTGAGACACCACGAGAATGATATTATCTATGAAGAAAGGTCACAATTCATCACTGAATGTATGTGAAATGGTCAGAAGGAAATCATAACAATGGATTTGACTTACTCCACAAGATTTATGGATATTTTGTTTATATATGGTAATATTTTATAAAATTCATTAATTTTTCATATACATATACATTCACAATATTTCAGAGTCAGAAGAAATGCTTTATATCGAGAAAGGCAACAAATGCATTTATCACCGTAGCCATCAAAAATTGGTTTAAAATAAATATATACCTCAGATCAAGCAGGAACCAGATCTTAAAGGAAAGTTTATGTTTATGTCTATCCTTATTATATGTTGTTTACTTCGATCAAGTCTTTATTTTTAGCCCGGGAGGTTGTGACAGAAAATTTGAACATCTCCAAAGCTAGATTTTTGTCAGTTTGTTGTTTCGATGTGATAAGTAAACAAAATGAGAGTCTACCACCCCAATGATAGTGCATTCATATACAGTGGGTTTCAAAAGGTTTGCACCATTCGGGAAACTTTTTATTATCGATTTGTCAGAAAATTGTATTCTCTATAAAAATTGGTGCATTGCGAATTAATTGTATTTGAGTTATCAAAATTATAAATTTCTAAACGATGTACAGGGAAGAACAAAAAATATAATTATGATCAAGTGTAAACTACCCTTATTTTTGACATTATAAAAATTTTTATTCAAAGTAGCTGTAGAATGTTGAAAACAATATTCAAAATAAAAATTACAGCCAGGGTAAATTAGACTTGATCAAAATTCTATTTTTTGTTCTCCCCTGTACATCGTTTGGAAAACGGTTATAAAAAGTGTCCTGAATGGTACAAATTTTTTGAAACTCACTGTTTATGAACGCACCATCTTTAGGGTGGTAGACTCTCATTTTGTATACTTGTTACGTCGAAACAACAAACTGATAAAAAACAAGCTTTGTAGAAATATGTGCAATTTTCTGTTGCTTTTTCCTGTGCTATTTGTTCTGTTTTAAATGAAGTATTGTTAGATGACACATGAAGATTTTTCAAGTTCTGAAATTTCAATGTCTATATAATTTTAAAGAAAATTGGGCGTGGTGCGCCTAAATGGTGGTTCAATTTTTAAATTGGATTTAATATTATTCAATGATATCAACGATTTGTTTATCGAATATCCAGAAAGTGTTTTGGGTTTAGGTATTTGAAATTGGCTTACTATAATCTAAAAATCGCTCCAATATCACATTTCATTGATTCTAACCACTGGAATGGATTCTAAAGTAAAAAGCCGATTCAGACACAAGCGAACTCGCCCTGCAGGGTTAAAAATGAAGGGTGGGCATACATATATCTGAATCAGCCTAAGCCCAGGGTTTTTGCCCCCTCATTAGAAATTTCTCCAGTATTAACGATGTTTTTATGTTATACTTATAGAAACGCAAGTAGAAGGAACTGTGGACTCTCTTGCAGATTACAGGCACAATGGTTAAAAATATATGCAACTAAATTGACCATGCAGGGTTTTTGAAGCATGTGCAATTCACAAGCATACATTTTTGACCCTTGTGCCTGTAAACTGCGAAACAGTTCACATACGTTCAAAAAGTCATCCTTTCTTTGTTTCAGAAGTATTAATTTCGTTAATACTGGAGGAATTCATCATGAGGGGTGAAAAAACCTGGGTGGGCACCCATGTATCTCAATCGGCCCTAAAGGCAAAGCGAAATTGTGTCTGGCCGAAGTCGGGAAGTACTAAAATCTAGCTTTTTATATCGTCCTGAACGCATTGGTCCATCAGCGGAAAACAGTACAGTCATGGCAAACATTCCACCAACACGTTAAACCGTCGGGACAGCTACAGTTTGCCGAGTTTATGTGACGGTATGCAGCAATGTTTCGGTGTCGGCCCGACCATTTGTGTTAACTGGGATCTGTTATTAAGTTCTGTCGTCCTGGTATATGTCTTATCTCAAATTTATATTCTTGAAGTAGCAATGACCATCTTTGTATTCTGTTACTAGCTAGTTTGCAATTTAAAATTGATAGTAATGCCTCGTGGTCAGTCTCAGTGAAAAATTTTGCTCCAAGCAAGAAAAATCGTAGTTTGTTAATACAAAATACTATACTTGCTAACTGCAATTCAGTCACGCTATAATTCTTTCATAAGTTTTCGTTAGTCTGGACACAAAAGATATGGGAACCTCTTTCCCCCTTGATTTTGAAAATAACCCTGCAAATCTTGACATCGAAGCATCGGTTCTCAAAATGAATGGTACCGTATAGTCTGGATGATAAACTTTTAATTGATTCATGAAAATTTGTTTTAGTTCTATAAAAGCTTTTTCTCGACTCTCTCCCAATTTCCATCTTATATTTTTCTTTACCAGTACTATTAGAGATAGTTGTTTATCACCAAAAATCCCCTTAATGTCTTTAAGTTGTTCGGTCTCGTGTAATTCTGTATCGTGCGTATTCTTTCAGGGTTCATTTCCAGTCCTTTGTCATTCAATTTATACCCCAAATAATTTATTTCTGTCTAATATCTGGTGCAATGCTCTCTCTAGTGCTGGACAAACAGATTGCAGGCCATATGGTACTACACAGAATCTATAAATTATTCCCTCTATGGAAAACCCCGTATAATTTCTAGAATTTTCGTGGAAAGGAATCAACCAAAAACTATGCTTTAAATCTATTGAAAAACATGAAGTGTTGGTGATTTTGTAAAAATTCTCTGGCATCTAAACAAATCTAATATATTTTTCATATTTCTCTTTACACTTGTATTTTATATTATATTCTTTTTTATTTTTATTTTCAGATTCTTGCATCTATTCATACTATTTATGCATAAAATATTTTTTATTTTTCTATCCTGTTCTTTTATTTTGAATTGGAAACATTTTCCATTCAATTCAATACTTTTGTTTTCATAATCCATTTTAGCTTTTAATTTTTCTAATTGGTCTGTACCAACAATCACATCGTATTCCATATCCTTAACTAGTAGTAATTGTAAATTCAAATTATCCCTATTTATTTGTACCTTAAGCTCTATAAATTGATTTGTTTAAGCTAGCTTTTTCCCATTAACCCCTAACCTAACCTAACCCCTATCAAATTTGTCTTTGGTATTTTTATATTTCTTTTCAATTCTAAGTAAATAACAATAGAACTGAAAATGATCTCAAAGGTGCGATTTGGTGCCTTCCTGCTCGTAGAAGAGAACAAAGACTTCTCCGCTTACGAGGGATTTAGGTGAAGAAGGGGTCACTCGAGAATCATTGTACTCATGCCAGGTGCCTACATACAGGTATCGACAGTAAGCCGTGTAGTGTCCGCTGTAAGTAGTCCCGCTATGGTTAGATAAAGCATACAGACTGTACCGAAAAGGTGCTACATTGTCTGCGGCATAGTTACTCATGTCTAACCCCTCTAGAGGGAAATCGATGGTAACGTTTAATTTTCCTCTGAATCTTTCCATTGGAGAAAACCGGAGAAGAAGTTGGCCTGTTCTTTGATTTATCGGTAGAGACAGGTCCCAGAATGGGTCAAAGGTGACCAAACAGTGACCACAATAGGTACATTTCAACATCGATTTCAATTGGCCAACGAAGTTATCAACTATTTTAGAATTGTCCATCCTTAAGAATCGTGACCAAGACTCTTGAGCCTTCTCACTGTCACTCAACTTTTCGTCTATTTCTGTCAAAACGGATTTCGGCTTTTCGGTTATTCTATTAACGTCTTCATGAAGACCCTCCAACAGGTACCGTAGGAACTCCTGAGCATCTTGCTGTGCATAACCAATGAAACGAGGTGCGAATCTTTGTATCTGACTTTTTAAGGAGAATGTATTTACCACTCGATCTGACGAATCTTCAGACCACAATTCTTTGATGATCTCTGCAAATGCATTTATCAAAGCCCCCTTCATACTCGAGATACTTGTGTTAATATCCCACGTGTATGCGTCCTTTTTCAAGTACTCCAACAGCCATCTCGTGTTTGACAAACATTGGATAACACTGTTCATAAAGCATGTATTTCCAATGTTTTTCAACCCATTGAGACCTAGTGTTTCAGCAGTATTATGGACTACAGGCCTGATGGTGTTGAAGCTGTTTATGCTGCGTTCGCCACCGTTGTCGTCTTCTGTGTAGTCTTTTATACGGTGATTTTCCCTGACAGTGTATCGGCGTGATAAGGAACTTGAATTAAGACTGCTGCTTAGTGAGTTTAAAGGATATATGGTTGATCTTGTAAGTTTCGGATTTGTCGATCCATTGCTAACGACTTCGGAGTAGTTTCTGATATGGTGATTGTTCCTGTCGCTGGATCGGAGTGATAAGGAAGTCGACTCAATGTTGTTGCGTTCACTGTTTTCCTCTGAGAAGTCTTTATCTCGGAGATTGCCTCTGTCACTGGAGCGACGTCGAAGCGAACTTGAATTTCTACCGCTTGATATTGAATTTGTGGCCTTGCGTAAATCCAAAACTTCTAAAGGTGCACTGTTTTCAATTCTGAAATGATCAGCAACTTTAAAAAGTGGTGGTTCCGTAGAATGTGGATGAAATCCACTCTTCCGACAGTTTGCAATGAGTTGTAAACTATGAGCTGGGGTTTGTTGGTTGAGGGTCGTGGAACGATGAAAACACTGGGCAACACTACAATTATTTATTGTATAAAATTATTTAATGGAAAGAAGTTTGTTAGTTGACGCTTTCAACAACATGAACATTATTGATATCAACAATAACAACTGAAAGATGTTGATTCTAGATTCTTCTGTTTCACTATGAACTTACGTACAGACATACCAACATACAACAATGGTACCAACCTAATAATCAATAAGAAACTAACATGTATTACTTGTTGCATACTAACAGATACTTTCACCTTGAATATTGTTATTTACAACATTCTCCCTCAATATCAAGGTTATATAAAAGAAAATATGAATTTCTATATAACATATAAAACAAACCATCGACTACAATATTAGAACAGATTCAATTTTCTGCAAATAAAAGTATGCTTAGTACTACCGAACGGTTTTGTCAACATGTCAGCAACCATTTCACTTGTGGATAAATACCTTAAATTGATATCATTACATTTTACACAGTCTCGAATAAAGTGATACTTAATGTGTATATGTTTGGTGCGTTTATGAAATGTCTGATTTTCTGACAACTTTATAGCACTTTGGTTATCATTATAGATAGTTAATGGTGCATCAAGTTTCAGAAAATTTGTATTTTTATTTAGGAGACAAATTTCTCTACATAAAGATTTCAAGTATAGTGACTCCTTCGTGGCTTCACAAATACCGATATATTCAGCTTCAGTTGAACTTAGGGCTGTAATTTTTTGCTTGTGACTTTCCCAAGATATTGGTCCCCCTGCTAAAGAAAAAATATAGCCATAGTAAGATTTTCGGTCTATAGCATTATTACCCCAGTCAGAGTCGACAAAGCCAGTTATGGGATTATTCAGCTTTTTGAAAATAATTCCCATCTCTTTCGTGCCCTTTAGATACTTCAATAATCTTTTAGCTGTCATCCAGTGTTCTTTCGAATGACTGATATTAAATTGGCTCAAGTATGAAACTGCATAGGCTATATCAGGCCTAGTACATACTTCAAGGTACATTACTGAACCTATCAGTTGCTGATATGGGACATCATAAAAATTTTCACTAAGAGTTAAGTTCAAACCTTGTTCTAATGGAGTCTTAACTGTGTTACATCAGTCAATCATTTGAAATTTGTCCAAAATTTTTACAACATATTGCTCCTGACTCAGTTTTAATTCGCCATTAGAACGGTTTCTTTCAACCTTCATTCCTAAACAATGTGAAATTAAAGCATTTATTTAATTCTAGTTTTAGATTTTTAGCTTCATCCAGATCATTGTAAAAAATAAAGAAGTCATCAACATAAAGTGCGACAACAATTATGGAATTTGTAGAATTTTTGAAAAAAATGCACGGTTCTATTTTAGATTGCTCAAATTTCAATTTTGAGAGTACATTGTTGGCTTTCTCATACCATAATCTGGATGATTGTTTCCGTAGATTGCCTTCTTTAGAAGACATACTTTATTTTCTGTCCCGGGCTCCTCAAATCCCTCAGGCTGACACATATATATTTCTTCACTAATGTCTACATCTAGATGACAAGTTTCTAAATTTAATTCTACAGTCATTGCAAAAAGTAACCTCAAATTACTAAAACGAATGACAGGAGAGAACGTTTCTAGATAGTCCATATTCCATAGCTACTAATCGAGCCCTATGAGTGACAATTTGCCCGTCTTGATTTTTCTTAACCTTAAACACCCACTTATTTTTGACAATATTTTTGTTGTGAGGCTTATCAACCAGTTCCCAAGCATTGTTTCTTTTGAAGGCATTCAATTCTCTTTTGATAGCATCTTTCCACTCATCACTTCTGATGCCAGACAATGTCAAACTCATTTGTTACAGATATCATAGAAAAATTTGAATCATTACCAGATATATCATCATCTAATACATAATCATCATAGTATTTTGGTCTACGAACATCACGTTTAGGATACCTAGATGGATCTTCACTTTCTTGGACACTAGTTTTTTCTTCGAAATATTCGCTGCTTTCGGAACCACTCTCACTTTCTCCACGCACAGTGATATTTGCTTCACTGCTTTTGGAAGCACTCCCACTTTCTCCACGCACAGCACTATTTTCTTCTTCGATGGAGTCTTCAGATTCTGGACTACGTTCTGGATTCTCTAAAGTTGACTCACTCCGTGTTTCAATGGAAACCTCATCTTCTGTACTAAGTGGAAATGATACAGTTAACTTGGTAGGTTCCTGGGTATCTTCAAATTTATTTTCTAGAAATATGACATCTCTGGCTATTCTTAGGTTATGAGTGACAGGATCTAGCAATCTGTAACCAGCACTTCTTTCAGAGTATCCGACAAAAATGCATTCTTTACCTTTTTCGTCGAGTTTTCTCATCTTACAGTCAGGAATGTGAATAAAAGATCTACATCCAAATACCTTGATGTTGGATAGATCTACCTTTTTCTCAGACCATTTTTCCTCTGGTGTCGCATCTTTTATTTTCTTGGTGGGAGAACGATTCAGCAGGTATAGAGCTGTGTTCGCTGCCTCTGCCCACATCTGTTTCTTGCTTTTCTAATCTAGTAACATGAAACGAACCTTCTCAATTATTGTTCTGTTATACCTCTCTGCCACCCCATTTTGCTGTGGTGTGTGACGTATAGTCAGTTCATGTTTAATCCCCTTATCTTTGAGGAATTTATTACGTTTTTTGTTACAGTATTCTCCACCATTATCTGACCTCAAAATTTTAATTTTTCTCTCAGTTTGGGTTTCTACCAATGCACAAAATTCTTTGAAGATATCAGGAACTTCATCTTTTGATTCTAGGAAATAAAAGAAAACTTTTCGGGTATGGTCATCAATTAATGTAAACATATAACGTTTTCCACCCCAAGAAGGTACTTCCATTGGCCCAACTAGGTCTGAATGAATAAGATCTAGTTTATTTTTAACTACACCTTTATCTTTGTTGAAAAGAAAAGGTTTTCTGGACTGCTTACCTTCAATGCAGCTCTCACATATTTCTGGTTTTTCTTTCTCCACATAGCTCATTCCAGTTGCCAGTCCTTCCTTTGAAAGTCGCATACTGAAATGGTTCAAATGTCCCATTCTTTTGTGCCATAACATCTGGGATCCTTCGACTTTCGCTATATTAGCCTTCTCTGGAAAAACTTCTAGCTCGTAGAGTCCTTCAATGTTTCTAGCAGTAGCTATTGTTTCTCCCTCAATGTTACAATGGTTTTGGTCCATTATTCTACACCCTCTGGGTCAAAGAAGACACAGTAACCTTTTGAAACCATCGAATGCACAGATAAAAGGTTCATAGACATCTCAGGTACATATTTTACTTCAGAAATAATTTTTTCAGTACCAGTGTGTTTCAGTTTTATCACACTGTTTCCAGTACCATCAATCAACTTCGTATTGTTCGCTGCAATTATTTCTTGGCCTGCATTTTTATCTGTTATATCTATTAAGAGTTTACGGTTTCCAGTCATGTGGGAAGAGGCCCCGCTATCTACATACCAAGAATCTCTCTTCATGTCCAGTCCTAACGCTGCAAACAATGCATTGTTTCCTCCCTTATTTTTATAGAGTTTCACATTGTTGCTGTTGGACTTGTCATCCCCTTTTTTTGTACACTGGTTTTTATAGTGACCCTTTTGCTTGCAGTGCCAGCACCAAGGTGATTTTTTAAGTTTGCCTTTCACTGCTAGAGCTAAATTACTGCTTTTGCCATTCTGTCATTTTTTGTCTTGCAGAAGTTTGGTTTTCACAAAA